>VYZX01012191.1:0-154387 GCA_013401335.1 Brachypteracias leptosomus
GGGAGAAGAACCTCCCTCAACCTCTTGGCCGCACTCTTCTTAAAGCACCCCAGGAGACCATTGTCTTCTTGTCCAGGAGGGCACATTGCTTATGGTGAACTATATTAACTATGTATTAACTATATATTAGAACTATACTGTGTCTTAAGTTTCTGCTCTCTCTACTGGTGACTCTAATCAGTTTAAGATAAGGGTGTAGCATTCAGACAGATGCAGTTAGGTGTGATGGATCCCATACCCCGCACTGAATGAGGATGAGATCTTTTTTCTTTTCTGGCAGTCCCTCTGTTGTAGCATCTATCAGTGGAGAATATTTTTGTTTTTCCTCTTATTTCTCCTTTAGCTTTCCGTTCTCCCTGCTTTCATTCACTTCCAGGTCAAATCATTATCAGATTTCATGATGAAGTATCCTTTTATCCTGCAATTAGATTGAGCCTGCTTGTGGATATTTTTTTCTTCCTGATGGCTTCATCTTTTAAGCAATACATCATGAAAACACCTTGCCGTAATGATGTATTACACTAATAATACAGTAATACCTCATTGGAGTGACAGAACAATGGTGATATATTAAGGTGATAGAAAGCACCATAATACTATAAAACTTAAGATAATGTTCACCCAGCAGAGCATTTCATTTAATTATAGGATAAAATATGTTTTGCCCATTTAAGCATCAGAACTTGAGGACAAAGCCATCAATACTGAGATCATCCAGGACAGTGCTGTATCAAGGGTGACAAAATAGCACCTCGGATTAAATTGTGTTAAAAAGAAACTAATGTACATTTTACCTGTGGTTGCTAATTGATGATCTGCTCAGCACAGAAACAACCCTAAATTATTTTCCAATCGAGTCAATGAAGGTCATCAAGGTTTTTATTTCCCGGGTGCTAAGATGTCCAATTAACTTCCTCCCATCCCCGAGGTGCAGCCAGCCAGAAACAGTAATGAAAGGAGATGTATTGGTGGTGCTGGTTTGCTGATGGGAGAGGAGCCCGAGTCAGTGAGATGAGCCACAGCATCAGTGGGGGCTGCAGGTCTCCCCAGGCAAAGCAGCCCACAAAGTGGTACCTAAAGGTGGTTGCATCACAAGATGCAGCTTCACCTGGGATGCAGTTTTACCTGAAGGGTGTTTGTAAGAGGCTGTGGGTATGAATTGGTGCTTCTGTCCAGGGACGTGGATTTGGGCCACTTATATTGATTAAGGGATTTAAGACCTCATCAATGTTAATCACTTCTAAATGGTTAGCTTGTTAATATTTTTAAACTGTTCTCCTCTGGTCCTTTCTTGGTCTTTCCCTTTGTTTCTCATCCTGTGCCAGGCTGGGTAATCCCTTCAAGTGTTTCCTCAGGCTGGTACCTCCACATTTGGCTTTTTCCTGCTGGATTGGCCATATCCTTCACTGGTCACTCAGCTCCTGCCTGGCTTGGTCTTAGGAGTGTGTTGAAGCTTGCACTCATGAGTTAGATGGGAATTTGGGGGAATAATCATTCTGAGGTTTGAAGGTTAGGCAGGCTTTGAAGGCTGCAGCAGCTATTGTGAGCCTGCACTGCACTCACAGAGCAGATCAGGCATTGGGCAATGTGAAAGATCCAGACACGTGTCCGGGGCTTTATTTATCTGACTATTAGACATAGTAGATGACAGATCTAATAGATGCACTTAATGCATTTTTCATAATAGCCGTGCTTGTTTTCCAGCTCATTTTGCCTCCCTTCAGCCCCCACCCCTCTCTCTTCCCTGGGAGGGATTTGATTTTTGCTCTACTTATTTTTGCCACCACATTAGGCGATAACATGTAAGAGCAGAAATCATGTTGCCTTGTGGGCATTAGGCCAACTGTCTGAAGACAAGCTGCCAAGCATCATAAAAAAATAAAGTGTCTAGCACACTAATTAAGTACATGGAGGGAAACATTTTGGAAACAGGAGAAGAAGAGTAACTTGCGCTACCCATTTGGGACCTCTGGATGATTTCTTCCATCTGTCATGGAGAGGGCTTGTCTCTTTTTGTCTTTTCCTTTTTATACTTCTTTGTTTTTGCAAGACAAGAGGTCTCATCCTCTGTGTCGGTGCTGAAAGACTAATTCAGATGAGTTGTGTAGTTAAAAACATACTGTCAGGCTGAGAGCATCATCTCACTTGAGGCTTGGCTCATCAAAACACAGAATTATAGAATCATAGAGTAGTTTTGGTTGGAAGAGACCTTTAAGATCATCAAGACCAACCATTAACCCAGCACTGCCAGGGCACCATTAAACCATGTCCCTCAGCTCCACATCTCCATGGCTTTGAAACCCCTCCAGGGATGGGGACTCCACCAGTGCCCTGGGTAGCCTGGGCCAGGCCTTGACAACCCTTTTGGGGAAGACATTTTTCCTAATATCCAACCGAAACCTCCCTTGGTTCAACTTGAGGCCTTTTTCTCTTGTCCTATCACTTGTTCCTTGGGAGAAGAGGCCAACCCTACCCAGCTCCAACCTCCTTTCAGGGAGTTGTCGAGAGCCAGAAGGTCTCCCCTGAGCCGCCTTTTCTCCAAGCTCAACAACCCCAGTTCCTCAGCTGCTCCTCACCAGACTTGTGCTCTAGACCCTAATATCAAACTGCTGAAACCAAATAATGTGAATCTGAGCCTTCAAATGGACTGGAGATGCCCAGGGAGTCATTCCCAGTTTGTTCCAGTCTCATTGGCAGGGCAGCTCCCTTACTGGGAGCCCATCACAATGTGAGCTGAGTTTGGTGGTGTGGTCGGGAGGAGATGGTGAATCAGTGGGAGGTGGAGGAGGTGGTGGTCATGGCTTTAGGCTCTGCAGGCTGCCCTCCTTTCCATCCCTGCTCCAGCACAGCACTTTGGAGGGGAAATTACTATAAAGCTAAAGAGGTAAGTACTCTTCTGCACCACCTTGCACAAGGATCTGGTGGGCAGCAGAGCAGATACTGTGCTGCAGTACCATACTTTGCCCCACGCCAGCATCAGCTCTGCCTGATGTTGCGCTTTATGCTATAAATGTTGAAAAAAATAGATTCATAGGGTAGAAGGTGATTGAGAAGTTACTGAGCTCATCCACTTCCCCAGCCACAATCAACTTTGAGTCATTCCCATGAGATGTTTGTCTGACCTGTCTTAAAAACCTTTTATGAAGAGCTGGAGGGTTCAGCACAGCTACCCCTGCAACCAGCACCACAGAGGGAAGGCAAAATGGGCTTCAAGCACCATAACTGCATCTGCAGTTACTGGCTGGAGTCAGACCCTGTTTCATTGGTTTAACTTGATTTTCATTGTTTAATTATTCTAACCAAGAGAACCCAAACTCCCAGTGTGATTTACTGTCTCTTTTTAAGCATCTGGGTCACAGATCTGCTCAGTTAATTAATGTGCTGAATACTCCTTATTTGTCTGCTAGATAATGGATTGATTCATAATTTAAATAAGCAGCTGTGTATATCTTTCCCCTGAACTATAAAAGGCAGGCTGCTGTCATTCATCTCTTCTCACTCCTGAATTTAAATACGTTCAGGGAAATATTTTGGTGGGGTTCCTTAAACACTACAAGCAGAGGAGCCCTTTGTGTTTGGCCCCACTACCACATTGGGACTGTCTCAGTGCCAGCTGCAGCTACACGGCCTGCCCAGCACCCCGAGACCATCAGCACAGCCCCACACTCCCAGCCTGCATCTCCCTGCCAGCCGAGCTGGGTCCTGGGAGCAGTGAGTGGTGGGAGGTGGGGGCTACCACAGGGGTTAGCTGCAATCCTGAGCCTTTGCTTCAGGGATGAACCATGGGGGAGGTTTGGGCTTGCGTCCCCAGGGAACGGGGCCAATTATCTATTGGCCCCCTTTGGCTGCTGCTGCTGCCCAGCTGCTGTTGGAGCTGCTGGAGGGCTGTGCCAGACACACCACCAGCACCATTCGCAGGCCAAAACAAGGCTGGCTCGCCAAGCATGTGAGGAGCCACAGGCTGGGCCAGCATGACTGGCCAAGCCAGCTGGCTCCAGCAGAAAACCAGGGGAAGTCATCCATTGCTCCATCCTACAGAGTGCTCAGGCACAAAGGAGGCTGGAGGAGCCTGCCCCGTGATGGCTTGAAGGCTCAGAGTTATTTTCATCCCTTCCCTTTGCCCCAGCTCCTCACCCACACCTGCAAAAAACCCAAAACAAGAAAACAAGGCTGGATTAAGTTGCACTTTTTTCCTCTTGTCAGTTCTACATTCTCTGTGCACCATCCCCACAGTTTATTTCCTGGGGCTCTGCAAGCTGGTCCTTTCCTCTATCACTTTTTAATGATGCTCCAAAGATACTGATGGTGTTTTTCCTCTCCTCCCCTGCCCCCAGCTTGCACGCTACACCAAGGAGGGGTTTCTTCATCTCGGCGCCCTGGGGACCACGACTCTCCTGCCCGACACCCGCTGCCTGGTGGATAACGTGAAGAGCCGCTTCCCCCAGCTCCTCGACTGTGAGAAGGTGAAGAGCAGCCTCCACAAGCGCTGGAATTTCATCCAGGTTTGTTACGGGTCTGCCTTCAATGCTGCTCCTCTGCCTCCCAAGCCGTGGGCTGTGGCACATCATCTTTGCCATGGGAGAGTGTAGGATGGAGATGAAATGGTCCCGTGCAACAGCAGGTGGGACCTCTGGGTGATTTCTTCCATCTGTCTTAGGGCAGAGGGAAAAGATTGAGTGGGATCAGGGACAGGGACCATATTTTAGGACAACTTCCAGTAGAAGTTTCCCTTTCTGATACCCTCTGCTGATGACTTCCAGATTTTCTTTGTTTCTTGCAGATAATCTATGGTGAAATCCATGAAAATGTGGAGCTTTTGTCCCAAAGCAGAGGGTAAATAATGCACGTGCTACAGAAGCATCACGCCTCCCTAACACGGGTGCAGCCACGTTATTTAAAGGTTACAGATGTCCTTTGGTTGCTGATGTGTTAGGGATCTGTGCTGTCAGTAATAAAGGTCACTCATTCAGTTCACATTGATTGTTTTAGGAATTATTTCATTGTTTGAATTGCATTAACCACCCAGCTAAGTGCTGGGCACTTCCCAGCAGTGCACAAGCACACAGCCCACGGCCCTGGCTTGCTTCAAAGATAACCCCAGGGCTTTAATTTTGTTCATATTTTCCTCCTCTCCTTTAATTTTAGAACGGTGCCATCCTGAACAAGGGAACGGGACGATGCTTGGAAGTGGAGAACAGGGGAATGGCCGGCATCGATCTGATCCTTCGTAGCTGCACGGGACAAAGGTGGACAATTAAAAACTTCATCAAGTAAAGGATGAAAGAGTCAGAGGAGTTTGACTCGAAACACAACTGACTTGGACTGATCTGGCTGGACTCCTTTGGAAAGGACAGAATCTCAAAACAGAGCTTTATTCATGTTATTAGGAGAGGACATGGGGGAAATGGGCATTTGTGTCTTTTTATTTTTATTGTATATTAGTCTCCCACAGCTGATTCCAACTGTGTGAAATTGGGTCAGAACTGCTATTTTCTTCTGGCAAGCACTCTAAAAGGTACCACTTATTTCTGCTGGAATGACTGTAATAAGCTCATGCAGTCTTGTGAGCATTTTACTGACAGGGAGTTGTTGCTTTCCCAGGCAACTCCCAAAGGGCCAGGTAGGTTTGCACCACGGTTGGAGTCGAGAGACCCTGGATATACCTGTCTGGCAAGCATGAAAGCTGATATGTTTGGGAGAGGAAAAGGTTGCCAAGCCCCAGATGAGCTGAGTTTGAAAGATGTGGTTTTGCTAGGTCCTCTTTCTCTTTTCCCTTTCTTGCCCCTGCATCCAGCAGCCCCTTTCTTGAGTCTGGGAGAGGCAGAGCTCACCCCCATAGCTCCCATGGATCTTTCCAACCCTTAATCACAGATGTAATCAATCAAAATCCTGCTAAATAAAATTACTGATCTGCCATCACCCCCTCTCTGTGGTTGGCCAAACCAGCCCCAGCAGCACCAATCCCTCCCATGGAGACACCAAATGAGTTCCCTTCGGAAAAGAGCTCAGATGTCTGCCTGTGCTTTTGGGTGTCAGTCAAACTCACACACTGTGACTACAGCTTGTGGGGAGCTGCAGATCCACCTTGCCCTCCCAGCAGGGTCGTTGGCCTGGCTCTGTCCTCTTGGAGACCTGTTTTGACCCCATTTTTGTTCTTCTCTTGTAGAAGTGAGGATGGACATGCTGGTGTGTTCAACAGGCTCAGAGCAGGTAACTTGAGAGAAAGTCCCACTTGGGCTTCCCTCCCATGGAGGCTGTAGGGTTTGGTTTTAAGGCATCCTTGCTCGGAACAAAGGCATCAGTAGTGGTGGTCTCAGTAACCTTTAGTGGTGTTCTCTTCCCGAGGCTCAGGCACACCTGGTCAGTGTGTGACTGTGGTCAAGGTCCACTCCAAAGTGTGAGTGTCACTGCAGACCTTCATGAGCTATGGTGAAGTAAGGGAGAGGGAGGGCAAGGCACCAATAAATGGCAGTTTGGCTGAAATTCATGACCTTGAACTTACTTGAGGCTTGTTAATATGGTGTGGCCATCTCACCTGCTTTTTTTTTGGTCCACGGTGATGTCTGGCTGCCTAGAAAAGGGAAATGTGGTCTTGCAAATTTGCTTTACATGGATGTTAGACTAATAGGTGGGGACAGGCTTTGGTTGGTGAGGAGGAGAAGCCAGCCCATCTCCTGTCCTTCTCACAGAATAATACTCTCTCTGGTTGCCCTCTGGCTAGGGTGCACTAAAATATATTAATATATGAGATATACGTGTAAATATGTGTCCCAAAGATGGGATGTGCACAGAGTTGTTTGCTGCAGAGCACTCATGCCTGTCTTCCATTTGCATCAGGATGAAGCTACCTGGATGTTTGATGAGTTTAATTTTCAATGCCATGCAGCAGGTTTGTAACTGATGTTTAGTAATTTATTGAACAGAAGCAGATATATTTCATTGTTCCTTCTACAGCGATGAGCATCACGTAGGACTGATTGTTCATTTAGGCTTGACAAGACCTCCTCAGCCATTGGGGTTGTCTCTGATTTTTTTCTCCCTTGCCTTCCTTAATGAAGTAAAACCTCTTAGTTGTCCTGAACTGCAAAGTAGGGAAACAATGTAGAATTTTGCTCTCTTATTCGCTGTTGCATCATCTCTTGTGTAATAAATTTTAGCACTTACAAAACCCAATGTGATCACAATGTCTTTAGATGCGTGATATGTTTCCTCTTGCATTTGTTGCTGCCTTCTAAGAAAAGCAATTTACTGACGAATTGGACTCCAGGGAAGTCTGGGGCATTTGAGACTTCACAGCTAATGGTCAAAATGGTAAAATGCCCTTTAATTGAGTAATCGTTTTGCTGTCAGTCATCAGTGGAAGCCACACACTGGTTAGTGCTGGGGGAAGCCTGCATGTTTCAGGATAAACAACCAGAAAGCCCTTGGATGTCTCCTGTGCCATAATTCACGGTTCCCAGTCCAGCTCTAGTCCTGCCAGTGCTCAGGGCGCCAGCAGATGGGCTTTGTCACATTTAATTGTAGTGGAATAAGGTGTCACCGCCCCCAGCCTTCCATCTGCCTCAGCTGCTGGAGGTTTCTGGCCCCATCACCGGCAGCAGAAATGAATGCGTGGCTACACCTCGGCTCCCATCATTGGCAGGACGTGCTTCAGCCACCAGGCAGGAAGGACTTGCTCTATTTAACTCTCTGGATTGTCAGCCAAAGCCACTCTGGGGTGTCCAGGCATCTCTACTCAGGAGGCAGCAGCCCCTGACAGAAGCAGGGGGCACCACCCAGCATCTCCAGCTGCCTGGTGGAGGTGATGTACCTGTGCTGGGGAGCTTGCCCTCAGGCGACACGGGATGACCTGGCAATGAGGATCTTGTTGGTGATGGGCTCTTTGATCCTTGAAAATATTAAGGTTCAGAGATGCCTTTTCTTCATGCTCCAGAAGGAAAACAAATGCCTGAACATCCAAAAAGAAGGGAACAGTGGAAATGAAAGCTTTGCTCCAGGAGCCTCAGGTGGGGCAGAAACCCTGTTGAGGAGGTTTGCCTGTTCTCAATGGCATGCATAGAATGTTCCCAAATCACAGAAAAGAAGCAGCATGAATAAGACCAGGATTAAAAGTGAGAATTTGATCTGCTGCGTCCATGTAACTGAGGTTCTGTTCTGACATTGGTTTATGATGTGCAGAGATGATTGCTGAGGTGACAACCCCAGCTCTGCACCTTCCTAAACATAGAAATCTGTCTTAGAAATCTGGATCTGTTGCATCTTGTGCTTATCTCTAATAATATGTTAATTGCTTTAAAAAGTGGTATCGAAGTGATTCTTATTAAATATATGATTTGAGCCTTGCCTCTTGAGTGATTTTAAAAAGATTCACTGCTGATGAGATACAGAGGCAGTCATTCTTCTCTGTGACTTACTTAATAGAAAAGTGCTGCTGTTTTAATGGAACTTCCATTTTAAAAAGAAATGGAAATGAAGGAGAAATCAAGAGAGATGGCCAATGCAGATTAACCTCCCATTTCATCCATCCCTGCTGGCTGCCACTCACCAAGATAATGCAGTTATATTCAAGAAGCTGAAAAGAGACATCGCATGGTTGAAAAGCTTCACTGGAGCTCGGGGCTCTCCTTAGAGCCACCTTCTTACATCCATCTTCTCGTGGTGTCCCTGTAAGGACAGCAAGATATGGGTAGGTATATTCCTGTGCAGGAGGGGGATGTATCTGTGGGTGCACCATGCACTAAGGGCACCGTTGCAGTTCTGGTAGGAGCAGCAGCTCTCCCACCTGAGCTGAGGACAGCAGCTAACAGCAGGCTGTT
The DNA here is from genome assembly GCA_013401335.1 of Brachypteracias leptosomus. Lineage (NCBI taxonomy): Eukaryota > Metazoa > Chordata > Aves > Coraciiformes > Brachypteraciidae > Brachypteracias > Brachypteracias leptosomus. The sequence goes on from VYZX01012191.1 coordinate 8,817, forward strand.
AGCATCACTCCAGGTAAGTGTAGCCTCCAGCCTTGGGCCTGTTTGGGCAGCGTGGTGAATAGAGCTCCACCACGGAGTGTCCCATGTGCAGCCACATCTCAAGATGAAAACCTGTGCTCTCGTTGTGTGCGTTTTATATGCTCAAGATTTTCCAAGGGGAATGGTCCAGGTTAGAAAAATGGTACCATCTGATGTGCTTTGTGGAGGATTGAAGCCAAAGTGAGCTCTTACCCTTTAAGCCAAACTTTCAGAAAGTTCCCTCTAAGTCCTCAGATGAAGTTAAGCTGCTCTCATTTCAAAGTCAAAAGTTTAACTTGTGCACTCCCAGTAGAAAAGCCTCTTGACTGGTCACTGAGCAATTTGGGCACCCATCCACTGCTAATAGAGACAGATTTAAGCACTCCACTCCATGGTGTGAAATTAGGCATTTGAAATCTATGCGGCTCCTCTTCACAGATGAGAAGCCATCTTGCATTGGGCTGGGGAGTGGGAAAAACATATATGACCATTAGGAATCTCAGCTGGATTTCCAAGAACATTGGTATGAATTGTTAAGAGCCCTTCCCTGTCACTGCTGAACCAAAGTGTACTGTAGATGGTCCTTTAAACATCAGAAAAGCTTTGTGCCAGCTTCAGGGGCCTGGTGCTGGAAAGGTGAGGGGCTGAGCTCTTCTGCTTTATACTGAAAGGCCAAAATCTTTTAGGTGGGGTGCTCCTGTGTGGTGGGAGGAGACGGTTCCTTGAACCACTGTTCTTAAAAATTCCCCAAATTACTAATGACTTTAAATCTTCCTACAGGCAGGAGCCACACAACACAACAGTGAAGTTGCTCAGCTTCTTCAGGTTTTCAGCTAAGTCGGCAGTGGTGGGACTGAGATCTTGGCTGCACCTTTTTCTTAAAACCCAAGTGACAGCATCCTTCTGGCAGCACATTCAGGTAACAGCAGAGGTGACAAGCTTGAAATCCCAGCTCAGTGATCTCCAGTTATCCAGGGTATCTTGTCAAGAGCAGGTGGGCTAAGTGTGATGTCCCATGAGGATTACCATCATAACTACCCGCTGATGTCTCTGCTGGGTGCAGCAGCTGGTGCCATCCATGGCTCCTCACCCTGGGGACCTCTCACCTACAGGCTGAGGTGGGAATTTATAGCAGGAAAGAAAAGGTTCACTTCCTATTTACAGGACTGCTAAGTTTGGGTTACTCCTGCAAGCCCCACCTGAGAATTTGGCCTGAGTGCTTTGGTCTGCACTTGGAGCTGAGATACCTGCACACTGGTTATGCTCAAGGCAGTGCTGTTTATTGGGAAAATAATAACCTAGGCATCAGTTCCAGGGTCTCCTAAACTGCTAAATATTTATTTTGAAGGCATGCAGGAATTGCTACCTAGAACAGCCATCCTGATCCTCTGTGTCAAGTGTTGTTCTTCTGATAGAAGGCAAAATAACAAGAAGGGAGATTGTATAACCCAGAGAGCTTTCCAGAGGAGGAGTTTCTTATTTTATTCCCATCTGGTGACTCTGAGATGTGATGGGTAATAGCTCTCCAAATGTCTTTCCTGGCTATTGTAATTCTAGGTTTTATTGTTATAGGCAAGTATTTCATAGTTAGGCAAGAACCCATGCAGGAACTAATTTCTTATTGTGCTTTTCAGAAATCACAGCCAGGAGGGAAATAACAGGAGAGTGGGGACAAGGTGATTTGCTGTGCTGAGATGCAGAAGTGGCACCCAGCACTAAACTGGTAACAACTTCTGGCATTTTGAGAGCAGAACAGCTACCACGAGGATCCCTTCAGCCTGGCAAGCTGCCCCTGAGGAGGCCGGGTTACTACCCACTGTGCTCCTCAGCACTGACACTGTGCTCAAAACTGGCCCGGCAGTGCAGCCCTGGGGTGTGGATGGAGCAGGGCTCCCATGTGGCTCTTTGGCATGTACAGGAGCTTCCCGAGGCTGCAGAGATGCTGGGCTGAGGAGAGGTGTTGGGGGGGTTGACCTTGTCTGAGTGTCCTCCCAGCTGCTCTCTCACCCACCCTCCACAACAGGGCAGGGGGAGGAAATAAGATGAAAAATCCCATGGGTCAAGAGAAAGGCACCTTTAGCACCCTCTCCAGGCCCTCTTCTGCCCCCACATTCTGCTTTGCCCCTCAACTCCAGTGGCTCCTCACTGGTACCTTCACTCCCTTCATGTTTGCTGCTCTGGTGCTATTTTGTTCCACTTCCCCTTTGTCTTTAGTGCTGTCTTGTCTTAGTTTTTCTGTCTGGAGCTGCCTTACATTCCCCTCTTTGTTCTCTGCATGAGTTTGCTCCATCTCTTTCCTCTCCGGTTTCTTTGTTCTCCACGTGTTTTGTTTTATTTGCTCTCTCTTTCCTTTGCTATTTCTTTTGATTGCTTATTTCCACTTCTGTTTTTTTTTCACTTCCTTGTTCTTCCCTGTTTCATGTCTCTTCTCTTCTCCTCTTGCTTTGTTTTCCCTGTGTTCTTGTTCTCTCTCCAAGTCGTTTTGTCTGTTGTAGATCCTCGTTTTGCTGTTTAGATTCCCCATCTACAGCTTTCCCCTCCAAGTTTGCATTTTGAGTTGGAAACCAGTCTGTGTTTCTTTCTTTAAATTTTAAACATAGTATCTATAATACAAATCCTTCTTTTTTTCCTTTTTATGGCTAACAAATAGACATCAGCACAGCTGGTGCCCATCCTGCCTCTGCCAGCACTGCAGAGCTTTGGCACAGGCTGGGAGGTGCTGATCCTATGGCCAAAGCCATGGATTTTCCAGACTCCAAGACCTCCCTGCCATGAAGAGGGGCAGTCAATGTGAGTTCATCCTTTCAAGCAGCAGAAAGCCTTGGTGTTGGGTGGTATGAAGTGGTGGGATGAGCCTGTGGTCCTTCATTGAGAGGGAGGGGGAAAAGGATTAGGGTAGGTGGAAGGATGTGGGTCTCAGGAACCTGGGTTTGCTGTAGGTAAAGACTGCCTTTTTTTTTTTTTTCTAATAAGGAAAAAAATGCCAAAATAGTCTATTAGTCTTTATGCTACTCTAGTTGAGCTAAATGAGAGTGGAAGAAATGCTCAAAGCCTCCTGTCCAGGTGCTCTGTAGTGGGGTTGGTGGTGGGACCATAAGCACTTGGCACTTCAAGGGGAAAAGCCAGGATCTGCTAGGGAGGAAGGGAGATGGAAGAGATAAGTCCAGATTTGGTGATGAGCAGGACAGATACTTGGGCTGCTTGCTCCATGATGGATCTGTCTTTGGCCATGAGGAAGATGCCCAACCCAGCAGAGGATCCCAGGAACAGTCAGCCCTGCCATGCCCAGCACCAGTGCATGGGTCACTCCCAGCCCCAGGTTGTGGGTCATTCCCCAGCCCCAGTGCATGTGGGACCAGCCTGGGAGGTGCCAAGCAGCTTCTCTGTCCCCCAGGGTGTCCGTACCCAGTCCCCTTCCTGGCAGATGTTCATCCCATCTGGTCCTGAACTGCCACTGATGATTCATCAGTGCTTCCTCAGGCATCACTGTCCTCGCTGTCAGAAATATTTGTCACATGTCTAGGCTGAATTTTCCTGCTTGAATGGCAAGCCTGAACCTTTCTGCCTTCCGCAGCCATGAAAGGGAGGATGGGTGGATTTTTTTTCCTTCTGTTCCTATTTCCTTCTGCTCCAGAAGAGAGGGAGCTGTGGCTCTTTCATGCTTCCTAGCCCAAAAGCAGCAGCTCCTTCTTGCTGGAGCCAGGAATTGCTCCACACTTGGTGCAGAGACACTTCACATATCCAAAATCCTCAATAAGAGGTGACAGCAAGGGACCATCCAGCTGCTGAGCCTGTGACCCACTGGCCTGGGACTGACAGGTGAAAGCTTGGCCCCAATATAAATCATAAACCCAATTAATTATAGACAATCTATAGAGCAAGGTCACAATCTCACATTTACTTTCCCACTAGGATAATTTAGTTGACCTCCTCTGTTTAAGCGAACAGCTCCCGCTGAGCTGCTTTGTTGCAGTTGATTGCAAGATAATTATAATCCCATCAGTGGTTAAACTGTTTCAATAGGCAAAAGACACACTCTTCAGGCCTTTGATGGATATCTAACAGCTCCCAGAGATTTGATATTAATCAGCTGCTATCTCTTGACTGCTGGGAGGCAAGTGATCACTGACAATAGCAGGAGAGGGAAAACATGATTCTTCTGAGATGCACATTTAAAAAAAAATTAATGCTTTGCAAGGAGTGTGCTACAGGGTGAGTGGGAGAGCTGGTGCCGGCCCTTCCTGCTTCCTTCACTACAGGAGCTGGAAATGCACCTAGAAATGTGCTCCTAGCCCTCCATGATCCCAGTTAGCACCAATTTCCTTTTTTCCTTCAGGTGAAGGGATGTGAGCAGGAGCCTGTTGCCATCAGAGGAGGGGGGATTCTGTCCTTAGTCCTGCCTGAATTATTTAACGGTTGGAGTTGCAAGATAAAGAGTGAAAAATGCCCCTTAAAGCATTACTTAATATTTGATTGCATACAAAATGAAGGCCCCATACTATCTGAATCCTTCCTGGAGGAAGGTGGCAGGTAAAACACATTTGTTACTCAAGCCTTTGAACCAGGGCCCTTAAAACCAAACAAGCTGCTTTTCAGGTTTTAATGGATTTCCCCCACACCATAAATTTCTGCATGAAATTATGAAACATAATAAGCTTATCCTTTTCTCTGTCATTTTGCTATTAAACTGCAATGAGACAGACAATCCTTTCAGTGATGCTAATACTGTTCTTCACAATTCAGCCATGCCAAGGCCCTTTGAGCACCAAACTCCTCCCGTTCCCATCCTGTGGAGCAGGGACATCACTTTTCCCTGAATACTTGGGTTCTTAACCTATGTGATTGCATCCTATAATATGTCTCCTTAAAAGACTGGGCTTCTATCAGGCTTCCAACAGCTAAAGAGTGCCAAAAAAGTGTTACTGTTTTCCAAAGAGGGATTTATTTATCTATTTATCTATATTTATTTATTTATTTAATCATCTGGTCAGGAGTGTGGTTGTGTTGGGGTTTTTTTGCCTTAATTATTGTTATTTGTGTGTAAACATAGAGAGAAATTGTTGTAACTACTGGCCTGGAAAGCTGCCTGGGAGGTACTTGCTCCTTGCTGCAGCGTTTAGTGTCTCATGACTGTTATTTCCCAGCTTTGCTGTGTGCAGTGGGCTCCAGCCCTTCGTTACGAGAGACCCCCAGTGCCCTGAGAAATGTGGGTGCTGGGAGCACCAAGTGAGATGGCTGAAGCACCTGAGATGAAGGATGGAGACAGGAATGAGTATTTGGGCACAGTCCTAGCACAGGACCTGCAGGTTTCTCCTCTGAGGCTGAGGAGATGCTGTGGGCAATGCTCCTGCCTGTGCTGGTGCCCATCCTGAGAGCCAGAGAGGAGGCCAAGTGCTTTATTTAGTGCTAGATTTGGAGTTCTCTATCTTGCTTGGCCACCTCTTTGAGCCAGAGGCCTCTCTACATCTACAGAGAGGCTGGTCTGAGGTGCTTCATGTTCCACCTACAGTCTTCGTTAGTGCCAACCTCTCATGTGGACAAGCAGCGTGAGGTGCTGTTGACTTCCTAGCTCTGCCAGAAAGCCCCTACCTGTCCCTTTTGCAGCAAGGCTTATGTGGGACCTCCACAGGCAGCATGGGGTGGCCCATGGCAAGGTTCTGCCCCATGCCCCAGTGCTCTGTGTGAGACTTCAGGAGGAGAAGGAAAGTCGTGCAAGGGCAACACCAGCTAAGTGTGATGGGTCTGGTACGCTGGCTGGGTAGTGGCTGGAAGTTGATGATCTCTTGTGGTATGTCTGAACCCCATGGAGCTCCCAGAGTGAACTGTTACCCGCATGGTTGGTGAAGCTGTGGGTCAGTATCATAGAATGGTTTAGGTTGGAAGGGACTTTAAAAAGTCATCTAATGCCACCCCCCTGCACTAAGCAGGGACATCTGCAGCTAGAGCAGGTTGCTCAGGGCCCCATCCAACCTCACCTGGGATGGTTCCAGGGATGGGGCATTGACCATCTCTCTGGGCAACCTGGGCCAGGGTCTCACCACCCTCACAGTGAAAAACTTCTTACATTTTATCTAAATCTCCGGTCTTTTTGTTTAAAGCCATTGACTCTCATCTTATCACTACAAGCCCTTGTAAAAAGTCTGTCCCCATCTTTCTGACAGGCCCCTTTAAGTACTGAAGGGCCACAGGAAGGTCTCCCTGGAGCTTTCTCCTCTCTAGGCTGAACAAGCCCAGCTCTCTGTACCTGGCCTCCCAGCAGAGGGGTTCCAGCCCTTGGATCATATTTGTGTTCTCCTCTGGCCCCGCTCCAACAGGTCCATGCCCTTCTTGTGTTGAGGGCTCCAGAGTATTTTTTTTGTCCTAAAAGGGACACAAAGGACTCCAAAAGCTGGACACTGACGTTTCGAATGCAGGGGTTTCTGCTGCCTAAACGGCAGCTGAGCTGTTGAGCCCCAGGGGCAGCCCGAGGGGACCCTGCCCTGCATGGGAACCGCTGTGCCAGAGACCAGGAGATGGAGAGAAAAAGCTGTTTCCTCAGTGCCACCTTGTGCCTGAAAAACAAACAGCCTGGCAGTTTGCAGGGTTTAAAAGCACAGGGGGATGGCAAGGCTGTGAGCGGGCCAGGACCTGCCTGTGGGGCCAGCAAATCTCAAATGGGAGCAAAAAATGGCTTTGGAATAATGCTGTGAATGGCTCCTCCCTGAGAGTGGTACCCTGGTGACAACATGACTTTAGGTGAAGCTTTCACAAGGAAAGTCAAGCCTTGCCTTGCCATAAAAAAGTGCATTTAAAAATGGTTTGCATCTGCCCAGCTGGAGAGAGGAGCAGAGGTGGGTGTCCAGCCAGCACCCTCAGGATGTGGCTCCAGGTCTGCAATTAGATGCTCAGCAAATGTGACAACAAATAGGAACGGGAGCTTTTGGTTGGAAGGGACCTTTAAAGGTCCTCTAGTCCAGCCCCCCTGCACTGAGCAGGGACATGCTCAACCAGATCAGGTCGCTCAGAGCCCCTTCCAAGCTTGGTGCACCTCCTGTCCTGTCTCTGTCCTTGTGTTTGTAAGGTGCTTTCCTTGCCAGTGAGGGCTCTCACAGAGCTGCTCTCCTGGTGTCAGCCACTCATCCCTGGTTTGCTGTACAGAGAAGCCAGATGCTGAGCCCAGGAACGTGTCAAGTGGTGCAGGGCACAGTCCAATGTCCTCTATATGTGTCTTTTCTGAACCCTGATCCTTAACTAAAGCTAAAGTCCTGGCCATCAGTCTATCAAAGTGGGGAATCACACATCCAGGCACAGAGGAAAGCTTCACCTCTTGACAAGCCCACTTGTAGGAGATGAGGGAGAGGGGAAAGCAATAAAGCTGTTGTAGGATGGCCAAGCAGCAGGGCTGGAAGGGGCTGCTGCAAACATGGAGCTGCAGAGTCACATCTCACCTTCAAACTCACAAACTCAGAGAAAGAGATTAGTAGTTGAGCTATTGTTAGCTACGGGTGTGTGTGGCTGCAGCTTTAGATTAAAAAGCTCTGGTGGGGAGGGTCTTTTAGCTGCTTAGAGGGACTCTCCTGGGCTGGTGCAGAGGTGGCCTTGTCTTCAGCCGCACTGGCCTATGCTCATGCACTGTGCTGGAGCCTCTTTGGTGTAAGATGCTTGTGATGGTGCAGACTAGGACAGGAGTTTGGGCACATGAAACAGCCAATCTAAGCATGTCATGAGCTCTTTGAGATGCTGAGCAGGGGCATACATTGAGAAAAAAACCCTTTGAAACTGACACTGTATTTTTTTTTTCATAATAAGAACAAAGCCCCTGTAGATAAGCAAGCCAACAGCACAGCAAATGGACTGTCTTCTCCCCAGGCCTCCCAGCTCCATTCACCTGTGGGTGGGTCTTGTTTCTGTGGTCTCCTTCGCCAGCATAACTTGTAGAGAGCAAGGATGAGCATGGGGGGATGGTGATGATGACACCCAACCTGAAAGTCTGCTTGTTGTAGGGTGTCTTTCCAAACAGAGCTGATCTTGCTGACTAACTAGAGAGGATGTCAAAAAGGCTTCAAAGAGACTAAATCACCCATCGTTCCTTAGCAACCCCCAGGCATTCTGCAGAGAAACAGTCTAGCTTGAGCTATTTTGGCTTTTCCTGCTTTGATTTTCCTACTCTTCAGCCAGCATAGTCTTAAACAATGATGAGATCCACAAGTGAGCGTAGCAGCATCCCCCTTCCCTCCTGGGTACCTGTGGTGAGCCCAGCAACCTGCTTTATTTGAGGTCTCAGTCCTGGCCTCATCCCCAACACTCCGTTTGGGAGCTGAGAGCTGCAGTTGAGCTGTAGAAGTGGTGACAGTGTGTGGTGGGACAACCTTTGCTCTGTTGAGCAACTCTGGCCTTCCTCGTATGAATTTTTTCCTACCAAAACCCCCCTGAGAGGGGCTGAAGCACCCACACAGAGCACAGTGAAGCCTGACTGTGCATAAACACAGGTTGGCATCGCTCCTTCAGGCAGGGACCTGCGAGGAAGCTTCAGAATCCTATTCCCAAGGGCTTCATGGGGACCTGCAAGGATGGAAACAACCGGCCTGGTGTCACTGCAGCCTCCTGGTTACAGGGTTATGTAGCTTTGTAAACCCAGGAGTCATTCTCTGTATACCTGTAAAGGCTGCAGGGACCTGACCTAGCACAGATGTTTGTTTGCAGCCTCCTCAAGGGGAAGGTTGGTTGCTCTGGTCTGTCTGGGAGCATCTTGTCTCCTCTGTTTTCTGTTGTTGAAGTTTCTTTACAGGAGCTGTGCAGCCTGCACCGCTCGGTCCTCTCTTGCTCTTCTCTCAAACACATTTTTATTTTTCACCACAAGAGGTCCTCGGGATCCTAAGATTAAAAAAAAAAAGGAAAATAACATCTAGGAGCAAGGCTTGGAAGCACCGATGCTAACTCAGTGGAAGGAAGGAAAAGCTGCTCCCTCTCCTGGACATGAGACTTCCAACACATCTCCGGATTTGTGTTCTTGGAGTGAGATTTCAAGCTCTCTAAACATGTGTGGGAGCTGGTTAGAGAGTGGAGGTGCTTCCACCATGGCCTGGGAGCTTCTGCTTCAAGGCAAAAGCCAAACTAGGGGAAAACAAAAGTTTTTCAGCAATGGGATGCACCAACACAACACAGTATGTGTTAATATCACCACTCCAAGGTGTTATGTCAAATTCTACCAGCTATCATTGTATTGATTTTTGAAAGAGAAGTAGGAAGAGTTTACCTGGGACATTGATAAGGACTAGCATACTTGGGTTTTCCTAACCAATTATAATCCAAACGTTGCCTGGGATGGATTATTTAACACAATCTATGTTTTATTTCTGTGTTTTCTGATCTTTCTGTTGTGACTCTCCAGCAGGAGTGTAGCTCCAGCTGTGGTCTTTGGCTTTCACTGCTAATTAGAGGAAAAACTCTTCTGTCTTCATCCCTCAGCTTGCAAGTCACTGAAAGTCATCTGAACAAATTCTGAAGATGCTGCTATTTTCTGTGTAGCCTGGATGATAAAGGTGTAATGATAAAGGAAGTACAAAAATTATTCCAGATTGGCTGGGTAGCATCTTCTGAGACTACTATTTCTCCAGGACCAGTTGCAGCTCTTGATACCACAGTACTGCTTTCTTAGGTCTAAGGAGAAAAGCAAAAGCACAGGAGTGAGGAAGCCTGAATTGTACAACCTGCAGCACAGACAAATGATTTACGATGGCATGTTTCATGTAGCAGCAATGATATTGCCAGAGGTAAGAACAAGGAGGAAAATTCAAACTCCCTCCAGGTGACAGGCATCTTCAAAATAAAGAGGATCCTTTTGAATTTTCTGGCAAGTCTCATCAAGATAGTCCTACAGCAAAACTTTCCCTTTGCAGTCACTCCAACTGCCCCAGAATAACCACTACTCATTGTTCAAGATCTCCTTGATAGGCAACCAGGAAAACTGGTGGTGTAATAGTTGACTGTACTGGATTCCCCTTCTGCTGCTGCACACAACTCCTGCTCTTCTGGCATTGTACTAGTATGGACATGAGTTTCACAGGGTACTCTGACCACTTTTGCTTTATAGAAAGAAACAAGTAGCTCTGTAATCAGCAGAATTAATGAAATGTGGTGTCCTAGGGCTTTCCATTTCCTCCCAAAGAATGGAAAGCCCAAGGTCCCAGTGGCAGGCACTGGGAGAACCTGAAATTGCTTTGCTTCTTTGAGTTGGGCAACTCTTTAGACAAAGGGTTTCTTGCAATAGAAAGGCAAGTGTATCAGGCCTTTTTAACGGGTACTTTAAAGAAATGCTTTAAAAGGAAGTCAGGAACACAATTTATTCTATGTAAACATTAATATTCTTCTAAATCGATCCTCATTAATTCACTGTGGACAAACCTTAATTCAGTGTTACATTATTTGTGCTGAGTTATTAGGTAGAGCAGCTGCATTTGAGCAGCATTAACAAGTTGTGCAGTAGTCAGGCATACACTGCAATATTTACTTTCCTCCTTCCAAAGGCACATACCCTTTTTCAGGGATTTTCCTTGGGTTCAAGGGACCCTGATTCACCTACCCTGGGCACTATCACCAGCCCTGATGTTTTCCACTTGCTGATATTCAATGTATGTCACAGCAAGACCAAACTGAACCCATGTTCAAGCTCTTATGGACTGGAGGAGGTGATGACCACCCCTGAGCATGGTGGTTTCATTGACAGGGATTTCTTCATTAGGAATAAAATTCTGCACTCAGCTGCTGAGATGTAGGAATCACTAAAGAATTTTCATTCTCAGACCCTACAGATCTCTGCCTGCCTCTGATGGGTGCCACAATCAGAGCAGAACCGAGCACTGTGGGCAGTAGCTCTCAGCTTGTTTGCAGCTCAGCTTGGTGCAGTGAAGAGTGCCAGCCTGCGGAAATGGAGGAGAGTGTCAGGAAGAGTCTTGTGCCTGAGCTTCAGTGGTGGTTGTTAAGGAAAAGCTCAGGTTTGGGTTGGATTCCTGGAGGGATGCAACCTGACAGCCTTGCTGAACTTCTGAATTCATTCTGGCAGTGGGTGAAGCAGTGCTGTGGCAAAAGCTTTGCTATGGAGAAGATCTATCAAGCTCCATGAGGTTTCTTCCAGCTATGGTCTCCTGCAGGACTGAGGCAGCTCTTCCACGATCGAGGGCAGCACAGAATGATCTAGAAGAGTTGAGTTTATCCCATATCCTGAAGCAGCAATCCGCTATGATCACGGTACTTCATATAAAGGTCTCTAGAAAGAATTGTCTATTTGAAGAACAAGGTGGATACATAATGTGTAAAGGAGATGTTTTTGCACAAAGATGCCAGGTCTGACTGCTGCAGTAGGAGAGCAGCACAGCTACACCAGAACGTGTGTGTGCTCTGGGATGTCAGGCAGGCTCTGTGTGTGCTCCCATCATTTGAGCAGCAGCTGGTACCTGCTCACTGCAGAGATCCTGGGTGCAATTCCAGCAGCTTTCTTCCTTACTGTACATTGACATGAGTAAAGAGTAAAGGATGCAGCCAGTCATCATCTCTGAGAAACCAGCTACAAGGTTTATAATAATAACCCACAGATATCTGGGTTTGAGCTAAGCTATCTCCTATTGTCAGTGATATCTGCCTACACAAAGGTCTGTTTTCCCATGTGCAGCGTAGCCGGTGGTGGAATTGAGAGCACTCAGCCGTGGCATGTAGCACCTTGACTTTTGATAGACCTGCAAAGTCACTTTGCACACAGATTATTGTCGAGAAGCGCAGCTGTAAGTACAGTGAACTTGCTGCTGAGAATAGCCTGGCTCTCCTGACTGCCAGAGCAGCGTGAGCCTCGCAGGGCTTCATGCAGTGACAGTGTGTGCGTATCTGCTTTTGCCACTAGATGTCATAAACTGCATTTTTGTTCTCAGTTTCATAAGTGTGAGACATCACTTGATGAAGACAGTCACGTTGAGTACCCCTGAATAAGCTTCTCTTTTGGGGTTTTGGGCGTTTGGTTTTTTAAACTCTGCCTAAGGGTGGAATGTGACATGCAACACACTTCTTTTAACATCTCGCATACGTGCTGGAACATTATTTCTGCCATGCTACAAATGTTTGCTGCAATCTCAAAGTTCGTTTGGCCTTTGATTTGTGTCTTTAACTTTTTTTTTTATACTCCTGTTTGACGAGTGAAAAATGGTGAGAGTTGTGGATTTCCTTGGTTCAAGTTCAGCTCAGAGCTTGTTGTGTGTCCATTCTGTGGTGATGCTGGGAGGTTAAAAACCAAACCAAACCCAACCCTCCCACTGGAGGCTGATTAATGTTTTTTGCCAAGAGGTGATGACTCCAAACGGGGGACCTGGGAAGTGTCCCAATCTTTCTGGAGCTACTCTTACCAGGTAGGACAAACCAGAAATTTCTCATGCTTTACTCTAGCTTTATTTGAAGCCAGGCACTGTGACATCTCTGCTCTGAACTGTACATCTCTGAGCTTCCTTCTTTACCCTTTCTTTTAACACATTCTCTTTCCTCCCTTCAGGAAGGACTTACCCATTGTTCTTGTGCAGGTGGCAGAAAAGTTTGACTTGTGTCACTTCACGCCGACCATAGCACTATGAGTTGCAGTCCCCATTTATCTTGTGCTTTCTGCCTTGAGGGTCAGTGCTTCCTAAAGGTGAGTCTCCCATCTCCTTGGGAGTATGTTGTGCTTCACCCAGTGCAGCAATCCCAAAGATGTGGCCTCCTCATGTGTCATTGAGGAGCTGGAGGTCGCTTTGGACATTGCAGCAGCGTTTCTCTAAATGGATGTGGAAAGGAGGGAGGCAAATTTCTTCACTAAGCAATAGCGTGGCCTTCAGTAAATTTGGGCCAAGGCTATTGATCTCACCTAGTTGCCAAGATCATTAACAAGCTTATTATGGGGGTTATCTGAAGGAGAGATTACATCTTTTTAATAAATGCGATGGATTTCTTACAGTTAATTTCCAAAGATAAACACAATTACCAGAACTCCTCATTACCCATAAATTATCTTAATGGAATATGGTTGCCTTGGATGGAAGTTCTGCTGTATCAGAAGTTTAGGAAATATCAAAACAAACAAGCAAAGACACAAACAACAGGGGAAGTAAAACTATCATAATTAGGTCCCAAGAGATGCTTATTCCCAGCTCGATGTGGAAATTAAGTCAATACAATTGAATGGTTAAATATTGACTGAATTGTAATATTTAATCAAGTAGCATTCATAATGCTCCTCTTTCAAAAGAGGTTTAGCTGGTTGCTTTATTGGCTTTTTAATCAATGCTTTAATTATATTGGTGCTCTAATTTCATAATAAGCTTGCATTAATTAAGGTAGCTCTTCTATGTGCAGAGAGTAATAGGAAAAGCAAACCAAATAAAAGGAATATGTTTTTCTTGTTCTCCAGAAGAGGTGTAGACTGTGCTATTTACACTCATTTACTCTTGTCAAGACACAGAATTTGTGTTCCTCAGAGTGACCATGAATTCTTTATTTGCTGCTTAGGTCAGCTCTGCCTCTGACTTCAGTGAAAGATTTGTGAAAATAAGGACTTGGGTCAGCAATGTCTTACCAGGTTATTGATCAGATTCTGAAAAATGAAATGTTTGTATACAATGGGGATCTCCCCAAATTAGGGAAATACTTAAGCTTACTCTTGGGTTCTATCTCATCTAGTATCATTTGCTATTGATGTCAGCTCTAACTGGAGGGTGAGTGGTGAGAAGAGAAAATTGAGCTGTTTGTTAAACAGGGAAATTTCTCTTGGTGTTGAGAACACTCACAGATTCCTGTAGGCTGGGGAGAACTCTTAAGTTTCCCTATAATTGTTCCTAATAGCTAAAGCAATAGGAAGAGGCTTCAGGCAGTTAAATGTGGATGGCTACAGGGCAGGTGCCTACACCCAACAGCTACACTGCTGTGTGAGCAGCTGTGGCTCACTAGAGTCCAGGGCACAACTGGGATGAGCAGATCATTAAAGTGCTTATTAAAAGTGCCTGCACCTCCTTTGTCACTGTAGCCTGCTCTAATAGCCAGTGGACTTCCACAGTGTCACCTGGCTGCCCAGGAGTAAGATGAACACCCAGAGATAAAGAGGTTTTGTGCTGCAGTAGGAATAAATCAGGGTTGTCATCTCCCACGCCAGCTACCTCTGTTCTTTGATCAACCCACCTCTGTGGCTGTAGTTCAGTGGTCCTGGGGACAACATGGGGCTTGTGGTAGCCTCTGAGGTGCTCCTGGCTGGAGACTTCTTGCCCTTGCTGTGGAGCAGGGCACGCATGGGTGTGTGCAGCCTAATTCCTGCTGCAAATGCCAAATTCTTCAGAGACACAGCAAAAAGGCAAATTAATACTTCCAAGCATGTTTTTGCAGTTGCTTGGTAAATTCAGACAGTTGCTCCTGGTTTGGATTAGCGCAGAGGTGTGAGCCATGAGCTCTGCTCCTGAACCCTACCTTAGCATACCGGAGACGTGAACCATTTCCCTGGGATACAGAAGGAGACATTGTTTCGGCAAGAGGCAATAAAATCTTGTGATGAGGTCATGTCTTGGACTGGAGTGCGTTTGGAAGGCCACGAGGATGCTGATATCCCAAGACTTCTTTGTCATTCATTAAGACCTTTTCAGAGCTGGACCATTTGATACAAAGGATTTTCATTAATGAGGTCACTGTGACTGGGAGGGTTCTGGTGTCACTGGGGTCACAATAACTTTAATAACACATTATTTCACACTTAGCAATGATGCAGACATAAGTGGAGTTGTTTAGCCGATAAGATAAGGTGTCCCAGAAATATTAAATAATGCCTATGAATGTATAAATCAGATGGTTGGGACTGTAAAAGGACGTGTTTAAGAGACAGCTTTTTGGAGCTGCCCCCAGCTGATGCTTCTACATCTGTTGATCATCATCTTCTGTCAGAGCGAGGAGACTGTGAGCTGTAAAGGGATAACAGTTTGCCTTGTAAGAATGCTTCATTGATTTTTATTAACACTCGTTGTTAGCTCTACCTGCTGGTATCTGCTTAGCTCAGCCCGGGGCGTTCTCTAACAATTTCAGTTCAGAGCCAAACCTAGTGAAAGGGATATGTAAATAAACACCAGCCAGCTCCCGCTGCACGCCGTGCAGAAGATGTCTTTATAGCTTATTGCGAAGGCACCAGCATGTCAATATTTCATAACCCAAATTTAGAGGGAATTAAATGTTAATCCTTCTCTGGGAGGGCGGCGTTGGCGTAATTGCAGCACTAACAGCCCCTCTGCTAGCGCGGGGCTCGCTGCTAGACCGGGTTAGGAGTTCAGCAAGTCTGTGTTTACCTAGGCTGCTGGAGGCTGCTTTGGGTTCCTTGAAAGCCAGAAATGGTTTTAACTCTGACAGCTTCTGCACAAAGGAGTCTTTTTATTCGTGCAGGTTCACTCGCTGATTTGGTTAAAACCACTGCAATAATCACAACTGTGAGCTGAACGCCAGGTATCAGCAGCCCGTACACTGAATTCTTGGAAGCAATTTATCATGGCAGCGCTGAAACTGCTTTCCAAAGAAATAGCAATGATTTGTAGTACCCCTAATAAGCTACCTGCCTCTTTCTCTGGGCCTATTACTGACACCAGCATAAGCAAATCCACATGCTCAACCTTTCCAGTTTCGGTACGGTGCGGTCCCTCTTGAGTTGTTTCTTCCCTTCTCTCTCTGAACCAGTGCTTGTTTTTCCTCTTTTATAGAGGACAAACATTTTCAAATAATTGCTGGTTTAATTTGTCCAAGAGGCGGTGAATGTTGGTATCAGTTTCCAAATGAAGAGGATAGTAGCTAATTGATTTTCAAAATGCTCTCCAAAATGGAGTTTAAGAAATCATAAATATTCAAAATAGGTGGTTGAAGGTCCTCAGGATTAAAGCGCGGGTTATGCACTTGCAAATACATTGAATTTTGGTAGGGCTGTGCTGACCGGTCCTAATCTTGGAGCTTTCTTTCACCATTTTCAGGATTTTTCAAGCTTTTAGATTCTCTGTGTTTTGTAGTGAGAGAAGAAACTAGAATTGGCAGCAGCACGGTAGGAGATGACACAACATGGTAAGAAGAAACATCCCCTCTCTTATAGCTTTGGTCATTTGCTTTTTCATGCATCTTCCTTGATCTGTCTGTTCACAGCATCTCCAGACTCCTTCTTGAATGCAAAAAGGCTTCCTTAGAAACAGTGAGAAGAAATTACATATCCTGGGGCGTGTGCTTGCTATTTCTGACTGTATAATTCAAAAAAACAGTTATCCCTTGGTTTCACTTAGTGAGCCTTACCTTCAGCCCAGGGCCAACAGACCCATCTTGATGGAGGCAGGAGAAATCCACAGCTTTTCCAAACACCTTCCATGTGCAGGATGCTCAGGATTAGTCCCATCCCTTCTGTACCAGGGAGGTCCATGCTGCTCCCTGGGCACTGACTGTGAGCTGGAGATGACGTCAGCTCTGGGGTCTCTGGATGATAGCTCATATTTAGAAAGAAGACTCTCTCTCCCTCATACAATGGGGGAGGAGATTAAGAACTCTCTTGCTCATAGATGCTTGGTGATGCAGAATTGGGTCCTTCATCACTTATGGTTTATCTGGTTACTTTATGGCAAGGGCTCATGGAGGACTTCCAGGAACCTGAGGAAGCATTTCTTTACCCAGAGACAGTGGTCAAATGCTGGAACAGGCTTCCTAGAGAGATGGTTGGTGCCCCAAGCCTGTCAGTGTTTAAGAAGCATTTAGACAATGACCTTTAACCTTGGTCAGCCCTGAAGTCATCAGGCAGTTGGACTGGATCATCATTGTAGGTCCCTTCCAACTGAAATTGTTCCTTTCCTTTCCTTTCCTTTCCTTTCCTTTCCTTTCCTTTCCTTTCCTTTCCTTTCCTTTCCTTTCCTTTCCTTTCCTTTCCTTTCCTTTCTTTTCCTTCTTTCTTTTCTACTTTCTATTCTCTTCTGTTCTGTTCTGTTCTATTCCATTCCATTCAGTTGTGTTCTATTCTATCCCAGGCACACAAAACAGAGGGGCATTTAGAGAAGCTGAATAGAATGAAGATGAGCTGCAGTAACTGGTCATATAGCAGTGGCAATGCAGGGAACTGATTCTTCCCCCATGAACAACTTGAGACTAATGAACTGCTTGTTCATACCAGATCTGAAATCATCTCTAGGTAAGTGAACATGGTTCTTTTTATTTCAATAATGCACAGATGCCAAAGTTGCTGGTGCCAGTCCAGAAGGTGCAGAGCAACCCGTGTGCCAGACCATGAGATGAGCTCCCCAAAGGCTCCATGAAGCCAATGGGAAGGATGCTCTTGCTATTCAATTCACATATCTTGCTGAACACGCAGATGAGTTTAATTTATTTTTAATCAGCCTTTGCAAACAGCAATCACTTGAGAGGTTTTTTTGGAATAACATGCAGTGATTACCCTTATTATAGTGGTACTGTTCGTACTGCCAGCGCTGGGGTCTCTCAGCCCCCTCCATTTGAAATCCTTCATTTCAGCAGGTTTTAAAGATTTCTGTAAAATGCTCTGCAGGCTGGTACTTGTTGAATATGGAAATGGCTCAGTAGCAACCATGTGGAGGGTGATGTTCTCCTTGGGACTGAGAGGCCTCTGAGAGCCCTGCTTTGTCCCCATGGCCGTACCGGGAGTTGAGATGCCAGCTGAGCCTTGCCTGCCTCATCACTTGCCACAGGAATAGAACCATAGAAAGGTTTGGGTTGGAAGGGACCTTAAAGATTCTAACCACCCTGGTTGGGATCAGGACAGGTAGGTGATCCTGTCTGCAGAAGAGACCCATAATACCAGGTACTTGTGTGGATTTGTGGGTGTGGAATTCAGCGCTGCAGAAAACAGCTTCTGCGCTCTAAGATGTGATGAACTTTGATGTGTCAAAACCAGCCATGTGGGGCCTGTTCATACACCTGCAGGGGATTTCTCTGGCATCTCCAGTGGAGCAGGACCTTTCTGGCAGATCCAACTTGATGGCTTCAGGAGGACAGAGGCTGAAAACCAATGGGCTGAAAGCAGACACCTGAAATTTTTGTGAGACTGACTTCTGATATAGAGAAAGAAGGGCTGGAGCTTTTGCAGAACTTCAGGTGGCCCTCTTCCAGAGTTCTCTCTATTTGTGTACTGTTAGCTCAGAGGTACTCCACCATCAGCAAGCACTCAAGGAAGCAGTGCTGCAGAGGTGGGAGACACTGCTCCTCAAAGAGCTTTGCAGCCCTGTCTGTGAGCAGTCACAGGACACTGACCATTTGCTTGCCTGCACCATCAGCATCATGCTACATGTTGCTAACCCTGTGCTTACACTGTTGCATCGAATTTCCATCTGTGACATGTGTGGCCATCCTGTGATTATCTCAGCTTTCTGTCATTGTATGAATTATTTTTGACAGCTTATTCTAAAGTCAACTCATTATGGGCAAGTGGAAATTGAGACAGAAATTGAGGTTAAAAGGCATTTATTACAGCATGGCAGGCACACACTTGGCATCTTCATTCTGATACTTCCACACTATTGTAACAGTGTGTGTGTTGGTGGCACTTTTAGGGGATTTATCATCTTGCCTTTTGGGGAGGTGATGGTGGAGCAGGACCTTTTTTCATTGCAAATGTTATTATTTGTAAAATGAAATGGCTTTCAGCCATTCCTTACCCTTCCTAGCCCAAGTCTCTGTAACCCTAGCAGTTCCTCAATTCTATCTTCTTCTCTTCCCCCCTACCCCGGATTTCCCCTAGCCCTAGCAGCTGGCATGAAAGCATCCCAGCTCCTGTATAGACAATTTACTTTCTGAGCAAACACCAAGAATGGAAATTTCTGCTTCAGAAAGCTGCAAAACAGTAGAAGTTGGGAGACTGATGTGTAGCATTCACCCTCAATGCTAGCAGCAGCGATCAACATCTGCTGTAATTACTTTCTTTAGAACTTTAGAAATGCACTGATAATTTTGGTGGGGAAGAAGAACAAATGGGAAAAGATCTGGAAGATACTCTTGGTGAATTTTTTAATTAAAGTGTTCCTAATTTTTGAGGGACTCTTAAAAAAAGCAATTAAAACAAGATGATATTAGTCTATACTTACATGAGAAAGCCTTGCCAGGATTAACTAGCTTGTACCAAACAAATTACTGCCTCTGGATTTGCATTATCAGATGCTTTCTGTAGATGTTCATCAGGAAGGAGTGTGTATTGAGTGGGTAAGATTGTAGCAGCAAAACCAGCCTGCAAGGTCATGGGCAGAGCATACCTACCTGGAGGAAAGTATTGTGTCTAACCAAAGACACTACTGGGAATTTTGAGGCTTGGGAAGCCCTATGATGGCAAGAGGTTTTAGATGGGGCCATGCCTGAATCATTCAGAGGAAGGAAAGCCTTATTTCTTCAGTATTTGTACTGCAGTAATTCAATTGGGGGCCTTGGCCAGACTCCATTTAAACAAAGCAAAGAGCCAGGGTGTGAAATACTGTGCTGTATGATGACCTAATCCAAATCCCACTAAGTCTGGGACTGTTTCCACTGACTCCCCAGGAGCTGGATTAGACTCGTGCAGTCGTTCCTGCCCGTTGCCAGTGCCCACTCCCCAAACCTGCCCTTGGGGCACAGCTGAAGCACGGGGTTTTTGGGTGCCATCCCCCAGCTGTATCTCTCTGTTGAATGGAGACCATTAAAATAACAAGAGGGCTAAACAGGCTTGGGTAGAGCTGGACAGTGGTCATGTTCATGGGCTCTTTATGGTGGGATAAAGCAGCTTGTTCTCAATCCAAACATGGTGTGTTTTAATTTTTTAAAGTTTGTTTTCTCCCTGCAGTCAGTGAAGATCTCCCAGTGATATCACACCAACCTATCCAGCTCGATGCTCATCCTTGCTGAGGGCTGATGGGCAGAAAGGGTGTGTACAAGCAATGACAGGGGCGAATTTCTCAGTGGCATCCAGTGATAGGACAAGGGTTAATGGGTGCAAGCTGGAACATAGGAGGTTCCACATAAATATGAGAAGAAACTTCTTCACAGTGAGGGTGACAGACACTGGACCAGGCTGCCCAGGGAGGTTGTGGGGTCTCCTTCTCTGGAGACATTCAAAACCCACCTGGACGTGTTCCTGTGTGACCTGCTCTAGGTGATCCTGCTCTAGCAGGGGGATTGGACTAGATGATCTTTCGAGGTCCCTTCCAATCTCTAACATTCTGTGATTCTGTGAATTTCAATTTCTGAATGGTTATGGTGGCTGAAATACAACCTACAAACCCATGGCTTTATTGAGGATCTTGCAATGATCTGCTGGAGAACGCTGTTTGCAAAGGAGAGCTGTGTGGTGTGTGGTTTCTCCTTCCAGCAGAGAATTCCTTCAATTACTCATTCATTCCTATGATAAATATATAGGAATTCCTGTAATACATTTGATTCATTGCTGTAATGAACTCAGGTTCCTTCCTAAGCCATTCATTAAAACACTCTCCAGTTACCTAATGAAAGAGGTCAACTAGAGTGTGCAGGTTTGTTTATACTGTTAAATCACAAATTTTGTAAACATAAGTTTCCTGCATGGCTTGCTTTTCAGTGGTAATCCATGCATAGACAATTGCTCACTGAAAGTTGTGATGCTTCCAGGAATAAAGAACAGTATCTGAGCCACCAGGCTGTTGTCCAAATGGTTCCAATTAATAAATAATGTGAGCCCATGAAATGGAGTGGGATATATATCGTTGTCTGGGGAAATCCACTCAGTTTTTCAGAGTTTGAATGAAGGAATCAGAAATGCTATTTTTACAAAATAATGGTCAGGTCTAGGGAAAATGTCACAGCTTCTTTCAAACACAGTGCTCTACCTATGGCCACGGTGGGAGTTTTGGGTGTTGCACTGGTTGTCCCAGCAGTCCTACCACTGTGATAGTGGTGGAACTAAGGGGAATGGCTCACAACTAGAGGGGGGTAGATTCAGATGAGACGTTAGGAAGTTCTTTCCGATGAGGGTGGGGAGACACTGGCACAGGTTGCCCAGAGAGGTGGTGGAAGCCCCAGCCCTGGAAGTTTTTAAGGCCAGGCTGGATGGGGCTGTGAGCAACCTGTTCTAGTGGGAGGTGTCCCTGCCCGTGGCAGGGGGGGTTGGAACTAGATGATCTTTAAGGTCCCTTCCAACCCTGACAATTCTATGATTAGGTCCACCTAGGTGAAGATGACCTGCCAGTATCATCAGCAGTTTCCTGTTATGTTTTAATATAGACACTACTATAAACAATTTTGGGGGCCATCATTCGCCTCATCCTCATCGCTTCCAGCCAAATGGCTTGCAGGACATAGTGGACTGGTAGCTGTGGAGAATGATCTACAGTGAAATGAAGAGATCTGGGGTTGCTAAGGGAGCAGCTGCTCTTCAGGACGTGTGAGTGTAGTTTAGTCTCACAGAGCAGCCCTCGTCATATGGAGCCTTGGAAGTAGAAGAGAAGGGATTAAATCCTGTGGTCACCGTCCTCTTCCCAGAAGCGACACACTGGACCCAGCCCCATCTGAGCTCAGGGAAACAGGTTCCAACTCTCTGGTAGGTATAAAAAAAAGGGGGGTTGAATTTCTAAGCCATCAAAGAGCATATGGCACAGTCTGACCTTTCTCTTTGAGATCGGCGTGTGGTGCCCACCAACCAAACCAGTTGTGGCTTTGACTTCCAGTTCCAGAGGAGCAGTTCAATCCCTCTCTTTGGCATTCTGATGAGTCCTGTGCATCTGCCTTGCTCTTGAAGCCTTGATCCCAGCTCTGACCAGCCAAGGCATCTATTCAGCCAGGAG
This sequence comes from Brachypteracias leptosomus, assembly GCA_013401335.1. Taxonomy (NCBI): domain Eukaryota; kingdom Metazoa; phylum Chordata; class Aves; order Coraciiformes; family Brachypteraciidae; genus Brachypteracias; species Brachypteracias leptosomus. The sequence continues at coordinate 30,626 of VYZX01012191.1, forward strand.
CTCTTTCTGTAGTAACAGGCTTTAAAATATGTAAATCTAGTTTCAAAGCAAAATAAAAAACTCAACTGTTCATGTATCCCTCAGAAGGAAGAAAGGGTCTCTGTCCTAATATTTTATGCAAATCTAGCTTTTGCTCTTGTACTTGGGCATGAATAAATATCACTGCTTCAAAATGAGGAAAAAAAGAAACTTCATCCCTCATCAAAAGAAAAAAAACCTTTATTTCTATTGCATAAATAATGGTAAAATTAAAATCTTTTTATACAGATTATATATTTACAGTAGTGTTTGGTTAGAGGAAACAGCCGATACATATGGCATTCGGTTTTCCTTTATACACCTCTTTATACACTCGGGTAACTTGCAATAACATAGGATTTAAGTTGCATGCCAAGTTAATTTATATTAGTATTTACAGTATTTTGTACAAAGGTTGTTTGTTGGGGTTTGTTTTTTTTTACTATTATGTTGCTGACTTTGTGAGTTGTTAATTAAAATGTCATGTCTTCTGTTAACGAGCCAAAAATGGTCAGTTGTTAACAATGAAAGGTAAACGGCTTGAAAACAGTGAGGGATGACAGGACGACAAAAAAGGAGATGCACGTATTAGTGAAGAACTTCCTAGAGATGAATCAGGAGGCATCGATCACTTAGATCCTAATACGGATTAAATGGCAACAGGCTGGATTCCGGACTTATTCCAGTTTAAGCCAATTAACTCTAATGAGTTCTGATTTACCCTGGAGTCCAAGAGGAACTTCATCTCTTTTCTGTCCCCCACCTCAATTAAAATCTGAGAAAACAAGAGCTTCTGCATGAAGCTGAAATAACTTTGGCTCCTCTGAAAGAGACGGTAGGCAATGTAACACCACGTGGGGAGGTGCAATAGGAACATAGAGGCATTTATTTGAAGATTGCTGTCAAATGGCAACCCCAGGGGCCCGATCCTGCCAACACATGGGCTGGGTTTAGTGGGACTGCTCACAGGAGAGACAAGACATGGCACATGAGTGCTGGTGAGACCAGAGGGGTACCTGCTGCTGCAAGCTCAACAGCTCCCAGTGGGATGCTCAGATGCCTACTTGCTGGCTGATGAAGACAGAAGACCAGCTGATAAAGGAAAGTTGTATTATGGATCTCACCTAAAGCGTTGTTTGAAGCTGCTCATTCATGATGCTGGCAAAGGCTGGCCACGAACAGCTGTAGAAAATAAGTGGTTGGAAAATGGCAATTTCATTTAGTAATGCTCTTCAAGGCTACAAAGTATTTTGGTTTGTCTTGACAGAGAAGAAAAAAACCCCTATGGTATTTTCATCATTAAATTGTCAAGTACCGAGGTTTAGATCCAGAGGATGATTTCTTTTTTTCCTTTCTCCCTCTTCTCCATGCTTCTGAGGCTGAAATTCTTTCCTAGTGAAGATGCCAAATTGAGGGAGTTTTTCAGACTTTGCCACTGGAGAGGGAGGAGTGGAGTACTCTTCCAATTAAAATGTTGTCAGATTTTCTGTCCATCTTGCTCTGGTGAAGCTTCAACAGTTCATAGAGCTGCCTAAAACATCCTACTTGAATGGAGAAAAACAAGATCCAGTCCTGATAACAACTGACAATACAGAGAGATGAAAATGTTGTGAGCCTTTTCTTTTTCTGTATTAAATTCCTGGGAAAGTAATAGGTTTTAAGTGGTGCCAGGGAAAGGTAATTGCACTGTCAGAACACAGTACAGTAAAATAATAGATTGAAAACCAGCAAGTTCCTTACATCTTCATCTGTGGAATGTAAGCGTGATTCAGAGCCAAGAAAAAAAGATACTTAATCAGATTCTCATTTTTAGAAGAGTTGGTTTTTCTTCTTTCAAATAGTCATCCATAAAGCAGAAACTAAATAATTTATTACACGGGTGGATAAAATAGGGAACTTCATTCTTAGTGATCTTAATGTATTCCTCCTACTGCTTCTCTCCTGGCAGCTCCAAGTCTGCCTCGGGACCGAGCACCTCTTGCCTCTGTGCGATGACAGCCCCTGGCAGCACCTCCTGCTCCGTGCACGTGTGCACGACGTGCAGGGAGAGGCTTCTGTGGAAAAAGTTGAGTCTCTTCCTACCAGGCACCTCACAAAGCAGTGTGTCATCTTGAGCAGAGCCAGCACTGGACCTCAGACAGCCATCCCAGCCCTCCGGCTGTCCCAGGAGATGTTTTGGTCTCCTGCAGTAGGCAGAAAGATGCAGGGTGTTTTTTGTGGAAGAATAATCCTATGCTTTCCATGGAAAAAAGGTGTTTGCCAGAAGGTATTTTGCTCATCCAAGTCTGTCATACAGACTTCAGCCATCCAGAGTAGCATCCCTGGGAATGCTTTCTACCTTTTCTTGATTTGCTGCTTACTATTCTATTTCTTATGCGAGAAGGACCAAAAACCCCCATTTACTTGGCCCCAGCATAAAGAGGTGGATATATACCTACATATCTTTTCTTTTACAAAGTTGCTGGAAGCTTCCCGTGTAAAGCAACCAACGACCAGCCCTACCAGTGCACCATATCCAACGTGTGAGCTCCCAATAACCACCAAATAGTCTGTATGAAATCTCTCCAAATCACTAGATGATACCCAAATATTCAGCTGTAGCTCAACTGGGAGCAGGGGCAGGTAGCTGGGTCTCCTTTTGCCTCCCACCCTTCTGCTCACAGGTGACCCTTGTCCTGGAGCGGGATTGTCTGTGAACATCTTCAGCAGGACAGAGTGTGTGCTAACAGTAACTGGGATATTTGTGGGTACCCATCAAACATGAAAAAGAGTTATTTTTTTCTTTGTCAACTCTCTTTTATCCTATACGAATTCCAACAACATTAGGACCAAATTCTCCCCCAAAAAACCCAAATTTTCCCAGTTGACTACCCTGTTTAATTCTTTAAATTACCATTGATATTGCTTTGAATTAGAAATTACTTCTCAGTGGTGGACTTGTTGAGAAGGTCAAGCCCTTGGGTGGCACAGTCTGTCATGGGCAGGATGCTGCTTCTCAGGCCACTGTCACCACCATGATGTACTTGTCCTTCCTGGTAACTCCTCAGCTGTGGTTCTCCTCATACCATACCTTATGGTATGGCTTTGGACCTGACAGGTAAGCAATGTTCCTTCAGCAGCTTTTGCTGGCATTTGCTTCTCTGTGGCTTCCCAAGTATTTCAGCCTGCCACATGCCTGCTGGTCCCTTGTTGGCTTCTCCAGGAGCAGAAAATCAGGACCTTAACTTTCAAAGTTAAAGTCAAAGAGTTATCAGTGATGCAGCCCCATGCCTTGCAGGAGCAGTAACTCAAATCCTACTCATGAGCAATCGATACCTCCTTGAAGGATCTGCCCAAAGTGTCCTCGACGAGCCCAGGACAGGCTGAGTCAAGCAGAGCTTACACTGCATTGATTGCACTTGCTCCCAAAGCTCAAATAATCATGTCCACCTCAAAGCCTTCCCTGCACGTCAATCTCTTTAATTGCACACATTTTTTTTGTCGTTAAGCTAACAGAGCTGTCTTTGGGGTGCTCAAGGTTTGCTAATAATTTGCTAATCCATGAGCTGCAATGCTGTCCTGGGCTGCTGGGAGCTGTTTGTCCATCCTTGGCTCAGCTGGGAGCACGTCTGCAGTTGCTGTGTGTCGCTCCGACACAGTGGCACACATGTCACGAACAGCCAGGGTTGCCATAGCAATATCCTTTTCATACAGAATTGCACTGCTGAAAAGACACTTAAATTCTCATGTAACTGGCAAGAGCATAAGTTTAGTGCTTTTTCTGACAGCTCTACCTAGCACTGCTGCAGTCTGGGTATTTTTTTAAGTATGTTAATTAGCACTTAAATAGGGGGGTTTTTTTTCTTAAAGTATGGGATGTGGAGTTTTTTTATTTTTATTTCTTTGATTCTTCTACTTTCTTCCCCCTAAGCTTTTGCCATCAGGCTCCAATCAAAATTTTACAGCTCTATTTTTACCTACTGTCTGTTAAAGCAACAAAAGCCCATTTTTTTCCTTCTTGTCTAGAAGACAAAAAAAAAAAAAAAAAGAAGATAAATGGATGTTACATAAATGGAGCCAGGGAGGTAGGTAAGAGACATAGGTCTAACGCTGCTGGCTAGGAAGGATGGGAAGGTGTCAGTAGAAAGGCTGTGAGGAGTGGAAAGGATGAAATGGCTTGGCCTGATCTATCCCACATTGCCACAAGCTACCAGAAGAACCTGACTGATTAAAGAAGGGATGTCTTCAAGACACCTTTAGATAGAGAAAGGCTGCTCCAGGGAGGAAAAGGAGACCTCTGGCAAGACATGACACTGATTCAAAACAGATAAATCGGGTTCCCTACAGAAAAAGCAAACCCAACCCCCCCCAAATCCTTTACCCAGCAAAATCAATGGGGAGTTTTGCAATGAACTCTACTGACACCAGGCTATGGCTTTTACCAATAGATTAATTATAGGTTTGGCTTTACAAATGGAGCTTCAAGGTGAAGAATTTTACAGAAAAATGACAGTATTTACAGAAGTTTTTATGGAGCATGGATGTAGAAATTATGGAGCCTTCCAGAAAACTTAAAAGCATGAAAAAGATTATCTTGTCCGTAAGGTAGATGTTATGATTGGGGTCTGCCTGGTGCTGCCAGATGAGTGAGAAGAATGTGGAGTAATGCTTGGTCTATGTGCTTTAGCTTGTGTTTCTGGTCTCGGTGAAGGGACACTGCTCTGCCTCATATTTCTGGCATTGCTGAACGGGGCTGGTGGGTCAGTGTCCATCTCTCCATCTCCACCTCCACCTCCACCTGCCCGTGCCACCCATGTTCACTCCAGCACAGTCCCGGGGGGGGGAGGGGAATATTAGTAAATATTACTCAGTGGAAAATAGCACTTACTTAGACAATTTTTCTGTTGCTACCACCTTTTCACATGCCCCTGAGACCTGAAAATGTGGATGACAGTTCCCTTAAAATGATCTCAAAGCTCGTTATGTGCAATGTCCAGTGCAGCGAGTTCTGGGAGCTCGCCCTGGCTCCCCAGCAGTGCCAATCCCACGCTCAGAGCTTGCCTTAGATTTTTCCACTGTTGATTTGAAGTCTGCTGCTGCCTTATGGCAAACATAAATCTCTCCATCTTCTGGGAGATGTAACAATTTTTGCCGAATATTTTGCAGTTGACCTTTGTTAGTCACAGCAGAACAGAAATATAGGCGTGTGTGTCTGTGAAAGGCAGGAAAAAAATAACTCAGCTGCTGTGGCAAAGCCAGCTGTTGTTCTTGGTGATGGAGGGGACCACCAGGAAGATGGCAGTGATGTGGAGGTGGGCGACTGAAACACACACCTAAAGGCAAAATCCATAGTGGTGACATGAGTTTAAAAGAGTGATGGGAGACAGAACAGTGAGAAGCAAATTTTCAAATCAGGCTACAAAAAAATACAGGTTAAATGTTATCAATTGAGCTTGCAATCAAAGAAAGACCTGAAATGAGTCTTTGGGATGGATCCAGGTTTAAGTCGATGGCTGCTGTGTGGGATGAGGGAAGCTCGTGGTTTTCAACCCCTTGGGGAGCCATCCTGCTCCTTCTTATAGCACAGAAAACAGTCATCTACATTTGCAAGAGCAAGATCTCCCTGTTCCTTGGTGTTTCCAAAGCTCACCCAGCTGGCACCATGAAACCACCACAACTCCAAGCCCCGGTGCCTCCATGGACCTCCCTGGGAGCACTCCCCACACCATGAGCACCAGCCAGGAACCCTCTCCCACAAGGGCAGGAAAACCAAACCTCTCCTGGGGTGACACACAGACGTAGTTGCACAGTTCATCTGAAGGTAGATGCAAGGATTTGCGTCACATTTAAAAGGAAAAATGCTTTCTACTGTAATCCTGGCTCCAGGCTCACCCAGTCCTTGCGCTGTCTGCGGGACGTGTTGTGTCTCTAGTCTGCACCACTCCATCTTCTCCTTGCTGCTCATTAAAATCTCTTCCAGGAGAAAAAAACCAAACAGTTGCAGGATCTGAAAGTCTGACACACTACATAACATATGGCAGCAGGCTCTAGTTTGATTCCTTCTTCTCTCGCTGCAGTCTGCTTTTCAGCTTACCCTCTCTGGAGCCTGCCCATGGAACGGTTGTGATGATGGTGGGATGGCTCCTGGGAGGGACCAGAGCAGCTGGCTGGTCAAAACCACATGCTACTGTGTAGGTGAAAATATAACCTCTCCCACGAGAAGGTGTCTGACATGGAAGTTTCACTGCAGATTATAACCAGGGCATATGAACAGAAATAAATAGAAATTGTGCAGGCAAGGAGAGAGGAGGAAAGCTCTTCCTGAGCTTTCCTCATCATTTTCAGCTCTCAGAATGTTATTGAAGATCAATATAGAAGAAGGGCAAAGCTGCTGGAAAGCAAATGTTGTTGAATATGCAGACGGGACCAAATAGAGGGAGTTCTGACTGGTGCTGGTGGTTGCAGAGTCGGTTGGAAGACTGTGCACAAATCTCAGAAATGCCCATGTGTGAAAATGGGTGGTGCTTCTCAAGCCCTGATTCACGAGTGAAGAAAAAAATGGCAAACAGACTCATGCTACCCCACAGTCTTGTGTCAAAGGTGGAAATCATGAAGCAAAAATAGAAATTTTGCATGTTGCTGGCAAATTCTCCTCTTTTTTTTTTTTTTTTTTTTATATACTCCGAAAATACTGTACAAGGATGCTCTAGCTCCCCTCTAATGCCATAAACTCAAAGGCATGGTCATAAGGGAAAAAAACCAAAGTGAAGCTGAAGTACATGAAGTAAAATGAACAGAACTTGCTTGTGGCAATGCTACGATCAACTTCTGGGGGTGTGGGCCCAGTGGAGAGCTATGCACAATAGTCAGTCGGCCCCTGTGTTAAAAGACAGCCCTGCTGCAATAAGTCCTGAGGCTGTGCCTCCTCCAAACTGCACAGCGGGCTGCTGGGTGACAGTTTCTTCCGAGTTACCATTGCTGTTTAGAAGCAATAATTCGGGACTCCTGTATGTAGTGGGGTGGTTTGTTTTTTGTTGTTTTTTTTTTATTGCATTAGGAAACAAAACCTTTAAAGCATTAAGACAGCCCTTTTATGTCCCTGCCAAAAGGATGTAGTTGATTCACAAGCCACATTACGCTGCTGGCCTCAGGCTCCTTGCCGAATGGTGCTTTATCTGCCCGCCTCTGTCTCTTTGCCGTGTGAGAGTCGGTTCGGGGGAGGTGCCCCCCGGTGGCATGCGCATGCATGGTCAGGTTGGGTCACAGTGTCACGGCGAGAGGCTACTCCATGCCGCTGCGCAGGATCTGGTTGGCCGCAATCAACATCACGCTTATAATAAAGGCCATGGCGAAGGCGCAGATAAGGCTCTTGCGTACGCAGGTCTGCCTGTTCTGCTTCTGGGCGTGCACTGCAGGGAAGACATGGGAAAGATGAGATGCTCTGGTGGAGGCATGGGGTTTTTGTGTTCCACCATAGAATGTTTTAGGCTGGAAGGGACCTCTAGAGGTCATCTGGTCCAACCTCCCTACACAAGTAGGGACATCTCTACCTAGGTCAGGCTGCTCAGAGCCCCATCAAGCCGGACCTTGAATGACTCCAGGGATGGGGCTTCCACCACCTCTCTGGGCAGCGCATTCCAGTGATCTAACACCCTTATATTAAAGAACTTTCTTCTAATATCCAGTCTAAATCTCTCCTTTCCTAGCTTAAAACCATTACTCCTTGTCCTATCGTTACAAACCCTTTTGAATAGACCTTCCCCTGCCTTTATGTAGGCCCCCTTCAGATAGCAGGATCAACAGAGCTCAGAAATCCTCTTTTGTATCTCATTATTAGCTTGGCATAACCCTCTAGGCCACATCTCAGACACCCTCTACTTCAAGTCTTACCTCGCCCACCTGGGACATTTCCAAATAATCCACCTTACCTCTCAGTGGTCTTAAACCAACCTCCCTACCAAACCACCCTCTCATACCGCAGAAAGTCCCTACCAAACCACCCTCTGCAGAAAGCCCTTTCTCTCTCACCTTGGCTTTTAAACCCTTCAAGTGCTTGTAGATGTGTTTCGATTTATCTGTGTATTTCTTTTAAGCTCTTCATAAAGTTCTCCCTGACATTCTTTAATTGGAAATACTGGCCTTGTGTGAATCCCTTAGATGTATCCAGATCAACTAGGAAGGAGCAAAGGTTCAAGATGTGCTCCCTGACAGCACTTAAAACCCCACTGTAATAGTTCCCATGAGTACAGACAGTACATTAGTCATTTTTCCAAACTCTTTGGGTTTTCTGTGCCTAAAAATCAGGCTTATTAAGAACCTTTTCAAATGAATGCTTGCAGAATAATTGCTCAAAGAGGTGAGAATAATTTGCAGCAGTTAGAATGCAGACAGAGTTGAGATGTTGAGCTTTTTACTGTTTCACTTATTTTATATAATTTTCATTTTTTAAGTTCATCAACGAGGATTCCTGCTGCGACTTGCTAAAGCCAGTTCATGTCTGTCTTAGCCTCTATCAGAATAATATCTGGTATTGGGGGTGTTGTGAAGATTAATCTGTTTGGAAAGGCTTTGCAGATCCCCTGAGATAATCATAGAAAGGCAGAAACTCCTGACACAGGGGATGGATAGTTCTGCCCTGCTGCTTTGGGCAGTAAATACATGGTGCCATTTTGGCCTGAGAAGGGATGTACCCACCACCTTTTTCTCATGGATGGACTTGTGATGATGAGAAACTTTCAGATGGTTAACAACAAGCTCAGAATTGCAATAAACCTAAAACGCAACCAGGAAAAGGCTCCAAGTACCCGTGCTTGGAAAGTCCAAGAGCGTGTTTTTAGGATATATGGAAAATAAACTTGTCCTGTTCCAGGCTCAACCCTCATTGCACAAAGTGGGGAGGACGGGGAGCTGCATTTTGAGCACCTATTTCATCCTCCCCTCACCTCCTCTGGCCAGGATTTAGCAGTGCCTGTGTCCTAATCCCGCTCCCACACAAAAGCTCAGTACCCAGTCCCCCAGCATCAGCTCAGCGCCAGAGGCACAAGAAGCCCTCGTTAGGCAGCACTTTGAGCCCAGCTGCCTGGGGCAGGGAATTGCTGCTCTCCCTGTGCTCCCAGGGACTGGCTATATTCTGTGCAGATAATGAAATCCCCTTTAGAGCAGCTCTCCTAAATTACTGACTTTCTTCTTGCACTGCTCGACTCCTTGAAACCTTCACTCGCTTTTCTAATGCCCACAGAATCAATACTGTGGTTCCTTGGGTTTGTGCCTGATGCCCCGGCACTTGAAAAAGCTTGTTAAATCACAGCTTTAGTTACTACTTCATTTATTTTTCTATTATTTCTCGACTTTGAAAACTCTCCCAGTCAGCAGAAAAAACAGTGGCAGGAGGCATCACAGCCAGCGTTGCTGCTCAGTGTGGGGTTCTGGGGCTGATTACAGTGACTGGGAGCAGCAAGTGGAAGACTGCTCAAGGCTTTATGTGATGGCAGCTCTCCCATTCAAAGGAAAAGACTAAAGCATGTTCAGTGTTTCTCACAGAAGTGTTCCTGAATTGAACAATTTCTTCAGTCTTCTTTAAGCCATCAAGTAAAACCAGAGCTTTAAGGCAGCAGCATCCAGGTTCAGTCATCGCTATTGCTCTTTGCTGACTGAAGGTACACCAAATAGCCAAAATGACCTACCAAACAACTCCAGAAGGAAGGGGAAAGATCTGTGCTGGAATGTAGAGATGTTGCAGACCCAGAGAGCCCCTCTTGCTGTTGGTGGGGGCTCAGCAGGAATTACTCCAGCAAGACAATGAGTATTACAGTTCCTCTGCCCCTTTGCAATTCACAAGCAAAGAAGCTAAAATTACTGACTTCCTTCACTGTGAACACAACTGTGTGCTGCCCTGTGAATTGCCCTCTTAAATATGAAGACCTATTTGTTCCCCCCTGCTAACTGGTTAGGTTTTGCCCTCACTTCTTTCTTTTCCCCAAATTCATAGATCATTTTGAGCATGGCATCTGTGCTTTTTCCTGCTGGTTTCCATAACTGGCATTGTCACAGGGGTAGATGCTCGATCTGTTTTGCATTTGGTTGCCAGCAGAAGTTTTTAATACCCATGGGACATACAGAGTTTGGACGTGAGCTGGTTCTTTGGACATGAGCAGAGCCTGAAGTTGCTCTGAGATGTCCTGGCCCCTTCTTAGATAGGAGAGGAACTCACAGGCTGTCCAGTGTAAATGAGAGCTCAAGAAGCAAAGGTAAATCAAGGCTGGGTCACCACAAAATCACGGAATGGTAGAGGTTGGAAGAGACCTCTGGAGATCATCTGTTCCTTCATCTTCTCAACATGTAGAGGACAGGTTGGCAAGGAAGACTCACCATGGTGTCACTAGTGGCAGAGACAGAGCTACCATCACTATAACTGCTCCACCAGGACATAGGGTTAATGGGTCCAGCCTGTTTCAGGGTGCATCAGTCCACTGGCTATGGCTGGTGATGATGCCCAGGGTGGGTTTGAAACGGTCAGGGTAAGCACTGAGAGCCTCTCGCCTGCAGAACAAGGCTTGCTAACAAGAACAGCTACAGTGTATTTATAGTGGCTTGTGTCATAATCCTGCCAAAGGTGAGTGATATTTGCTTTCTCTGGCTGGATACAGTAATTTTTCTTTTAAGAGACCAGTTTTTCATTCCCAAGCCCTTAGAGGAGCAGCAGATGCTCCTAATGCTTGTCTGGGGGAAGAAGGAGAGAAGCTGCGGCAGCACTTGTACATCCAGTTAATTTGAGTGTCAGGGCTGAGGATGAAATACAGTGGCAGACAGCACAGGTCACCTTAACCAGCCAGAACTCCTGTTTGCCATGAGCTCCATGCCACAAGCATTTGGATAAAGAGAATTGCCAGACAAATGATTTTTGTTCTATAAATTTTTGGTAGTACAACGTCACTGCAAACCGTTGTCCTTTTCTTGTCTCTTCTGATAAAAACAGACGCTCTCCTTGGCTCTCAACTTCACACTCGTACTCTAAGCATTAATAAAAACTGAGTGAAAGGCTGAAGGTGTAACCCTGCCTCCCTTCTGGTTGTGTTCTTTGCCAGCAGGGCTGGTGGGGGCTGCTTGTACTGAGGAGCTGAGCACTTTGTTGCCTTGCTCTTCACCAAGAAGGAGGCAAATGAAACCCCTAGAAATGCGTGGGAGGGAACGTTGTAATTTAAGCCTAGATCTGATGGCTTGCAAATGACTCTTATGATCAGAGTGAATGGAATAAAACCCTGAACTTGCCCCCTGACCATAATATGAATATTGCTCGAATGTAAATATTGGGTTAAAGCATGTGTGTGTATATGAGTGTGGGAGAGAGATGATGTGTATCATCCATGTTGATATGGGAAGAATATTACATAGTTGCAGAGACCTTATTATGACAGGAAGCCAAAATGGTAAAATTGTGAGAATGGCAGAAATTTGCACATTTTTTGTACCGATGATGATGTTACCTGTATGATGCTGTTCAGCAGGGCTGAGCCAGCTAACCCCACATATGGAGAAGGGCGGATGTCTCTGTCCACAGAATGGAGGAGGGTTTTGGGGCTCCTCTTTGATGGCAAGAACATACCCAGAGTGAGTGGAGATCCCCCATTTCAGCAAGGTTCTACTGGAAGTATATGCAATGTCTCTTCCCTTAAAAGCCATCCTCAAATCTCAGTGAAAACCACCAGGGCTCATCTTGGCTTTATTCCTACCCACAATTAAAGGCACTTCAGTGGTGTGGCTGAAATGTACATTAAATATAGATGTAAGCCTCCAAGCTAGTCCCTTTAGGCTACCTTTACAGTTGAAAGCAATAGGTGCATTTTAAGATGCAATTCATCTCATCCCCAAGGTAGCACTTAGAATAAGTTTGAGGAATTATACCCAAAAAGCATCTCCTTCACTCCACGAAACAAGAAGTGAGCAAAGGGTGACTGACTTACATGGGGACACTTTTGTACAGCCATTTAAAGCTAGACTGAGATGCTGTCCAACCTTTATGACAGCTCTCCCTTGGTGCCATTGATCCATGCCATGACGCCCTATAATTTCAGCTTTTGAGCCCTGTAGGGATCTTAGTGTTTGGGAAACGGGAACACCGAAGGCACAAGTAGGTCATTCAGGTAATGACATGTCCAGCCTGGAGAGCTGCAGGGATGCAACCTGCTCTCATCCTGCTTGTCCTAGGAGAAATGCTCATGTCAGAGCTGCCGTGGACTAGAACCATCTCCTTCTTCTGGGACCTGAAGCAAAACTTTCCATCTTTGTTGACAGCATTCGGTTGATCTTTATTCTCTGGTGCATTGTGTGTGTGTGTATTTCTAACATCTAAAAAAGGGTCTGTTTTGCTTCTAGGTTCTGCCTAGCACCAGCAATGCCAACATCCCACGAGAAAAGCTGTTCTCGCTGTACTTTTGGAAGCTGGGGCTTCCAAAATGAGATGCTGAGCATTTAGGTTTTCGGACCCTTTTTTTTTTTTTTTTAATTTTTTTTGGCAACTGGGATCATTCACCCAAGTACCAAAGCTGAAGGAAGCCTGCGAGGCTCTTGCTGTGGTGACAGCTGGCACATGTCTCCACTGACTCAGCAGGTCAGTGGGGACTAACAACTCCATTCATGTAAGTAAGAATCTCTTCCTCCCTGCTGCTCTCCAGGAGGAATTAAAAAAAAAATGTTGCTTGGCTTAATTCAAAGAGTGCTGCTGCTGCTGCTTGCCTCCCTCCTGCAGGCTTTTTAAAATTCAGCTGTGCTCTTCTACGTCTTTTCTGCAGTATTTAGCAGAGAGTGAGTGTGCTGGATATAGCTGCTGAATCCCATTAATTAGCCAGGCTAAGAATTGCACTAACATGTTTATCCTTTGCTTTGTTTTAACGATGCTTCAGTGTCTCTGCCTGGTGCCCTTTCAGAGGCTGATTCCTCAGAGTATCAGAATTTCCCCCCAAATGGCCTATAAAAAGTGGCATTGCTGTGGGTGGAAAAGCACAGCAGCTGTCCCAGAGTGACATGCACAAACCCTGAGGTTCTCTGTAGGCATCACCCTGGACGTCTCTGCACTTGAGACGTTTGGTATCTATTCAGTTGTTCCAACCAGCAGTGCTTTGGAACAGAACAAGTTCCTCTGACAAGAAAATCCTTCTCCCAAGGTGGCTTAAAATGGGGAATGTTCTTGGCAGTGTTAGCTCCGTTCAAAGTGCAAAACACATGGTAAAAGTTGAGGTCTGATCCCGGTTGTTGATCACTCTCCCCAGCTGTTCCCTGGGACCCCAGAGCAGGGGACCTTTCCTACTTATGGAAAGACACCAGGAAGCTGGTGGAGCCCCACACAGCTTGTTAGGGCAGGACCCAATGTCAATAAAGCCTTTCCATGATAGGCTGAGAGAGAAATGGGTGTAGGGAAATGCAGCCTGCCTCCAACACCCACCTCAGCACCAGCTGCACACCCCTCTGCTTGAACCCCATCAGAGAAAGGAGGACCATAAGGTGAAGGACCCATTAATTAAATCCTGCTGCCTGAAACAGCATCAGATTTACTTAGACCACATGGAAGAAGGCTAAAGGCAGCTCTTGAGCTCTCTGTGTCATTGCCACTCGCTCTAAAATAACTCCCTGCAAACTCCAGGCATCCCTGTCCCTTGTGTGTCATGGATTAGAGTGAGTTTTCCAGATGAAGCAGAATGAGAATAATTGCAGAGAAACACAGCAGCTTTCTCACCTTCAAATTCTGTTTGGCAGTTGCCAGAGTTTTCATTTAAACTCTCCTCCTCATTGATAATGATGTTCTCGATGTCCTTCATCGTTAAGTGGTCCCGGAAGGCGTGGTAGAGGATGTGTTTCAGCTCTTCCAGCGTTATCCTCTGCATGTCGAACTGTGGGAAGAGGACAGAGTTAGGCAGCAGCAGACATGGTGCTCGGAGGAAGAGAGGTATGTGGGCATGAGGCAGTTCCCTCCTTGCCTTTTTTTTTAACCTAATTTAAATACTTCAATAGAACTCTGCAAATTTTGCTCTTTTGGGTTCATTTAACACTGTGTGAATATTGCAAATGGATGTTGCTAGAGCTCTTGCTTAATGCTGGTAGAGCAGTAGGGAAACACAGCCCTATGCCAGGGATGGTCTTCCAGGCCGGAGAAACAGCAATCTGGTATCAGTCCTGGCCATTCAGAGATAAAACCCTGAGAGATTCCTCTGGTAGTTCTCACACCTTGCCATGGGTCACCACCTTGTCTCTGCCCCTTTTCTTCCTTCTCCAGTTGTGCCTGCATGGCGAGCTCAAGCAGGGAACATTTCCCTCTTAGCTGACTTCTGCTGTAGGTAAATGTTTTTACACACCCAATATGAAAACCAGACGATTCCTGCAGAATTTGTAGGAATGAACATTTTGCAGGAGAGCAACTTTGCCCACGTGTAAGGTTTGTGGTATTCATATCTGCTAAAGGTACAGAGAGAGGCCATTCACTTGGGCTGACTTGCAGTGCCAGGTGAGATGAGTCTCTCTAAGCCATCAGTCAGTGAAGAAGGATGGAAACACCCCGAGTCACCCTGAGTCTCCCCTGTGCTGCAGATGATCGTCCTCTGAACAGCACCTTGAACTCTCCAAGCCTTATAGCCCAAACAACAGGCTTGCCTACAGCAAACAAAGAGCACCAGGACTTGTACATCCCCTCCTAAACCACCCACCTTGGAGAAATCTCAGAAAGGCCAAACTCCTCTGACTTAACGCTGCAGTGGAGGAAAGGTGATGCAAACTTGTGTCTGCTTCTGCAACTGAGAGTGTGGCAAAGGCGTGTGAGCATTTTGGAATGACGAAGAAATTCCCACTGCTTCCCCCCTGCCCGACAAGGACAGGACAAACCTTATCAGTTCTGAGCTGTTCGGTGTGTTATCTAAGGTTGTCTTCCCTGACCACTGCTGCACACTCACCACACAGCTGCAAAATCATGAATCCTCAAAGTGGTTAACTAAGAAAAATAAGTGCACTTTGATTAAACCTGGACCCTGAAATATTTATGCTTGCCTGTGTGTGTATAGGCAAGATTTGAACACATCCATGTATATTTATATCCTTACAAGCACTGATTTCTGCAGTTCTACTCCTTTATTTCCTGCAACAATCAAAAACCTGGTGCAGAAAACCTTCAGGAAAGTGGACAGCAGGGACAAAAGCCAAAGTTCCTGGTTTTGCCTCAGATGAGTTCTCTGAAAAGGAAACCTGGTGGGTTTGGTGGTTTTGCTGCTGTCCTTGCTCCTCAGGGATCCAGTGCTCAAGCTGCCCGGCTAAAAATAGCGAGCTCACAATTGTCACCAGTGGCTCCTTGTTGCACAGTTCAAAGCTGGATTGCAAATCCCCCCGGTTTTTAGGCACAAATTTCCAGCCTCCTTTGTTGTGCATGAGGAAATCCCACCACCCATATTCTGCTCTCTTTCATGTTAAAAGAGCAAGTAAAACGGAGCAGCTGTGTGCTTCCCAACCGGCAGCATTACGAGAAGCGTTTCTCTTGGCAACTAGAGGTGTGGAAATGGGGGTTAATTCGTATGGTCGCCTGAAAGTGATGTTGGGAGGTATTGTTAGTGAAGGTTTGCAGAGTGCCTTGAGGCTGCCCAGAGCTTGCTGCTCTCCTGGTCGCCTTCCTGCAATGCCATGCAAGTAAAAGCTCTGATTTCTTACCTACCATGCAATCCTGCATTCCTTTGTGGGCTTTGTCTTGGGGAAACTCAAACCTGAACTTGATCCCAGGTCAATCCATATGTCAAACATATAATTTCATCCTAGTGGTCACTTCATATCAACAGGAGCAGCCCATCTGTGTGTGGTTGCACCATCCCATCTCATCAGGGTGTGATGTTTGACCTGTGTTGGAGTTTTCTTCCTGTTCTTGGATCAGGGACAGTTCTTTGTGGCCAATACAATTTATTTTTTTTTCTGTAGTCTACAGGTTTGTTTTCTCCCCCTTTAGGGAACAGCCTTTCTAGAAGATGTCCAAAACCTGAGTTCACCCATCACCAGATGGTTGCTCACCCCTGTGAGTGCTTCATGTCCCAGAGCAGTGTCTCTGAGACCTGCTCTTTACTTACATACTTTTTTGAGGATATCTGCAGGGATGTGTGAGCCTCCTTCAGACTTACTGGAAGTGCTCACAGACTTTACATGGGCAGGGGAGCTGAAGACAAGGCACCTTTCATACGGTGCCTGCATCCTATCCTCGTGAGGAGTAAAAGACAATTGACTGCTTCAGGATCTGCCTCACTATGTCCCAAGATGACTGTGTTGGAAGAACATCTCCAAATCAGAGCCCTGCTCCTTCTTGTCTGCTTCCAGAGCTACAGGTGTGAAAACTCCCTCACCACCACCTGTGCTGACTTTTGCTGCTCCTTTCATCTCCCTCCTAGAAGTCTTTGCTGGTTTCCCCTAAACCAGCACTAACAAACCTTTGCAGACTCTACTGTGACACTACCTGTTGCTTTGCTTCAAGCTACTTGGATTACAGACAAACCCATGGTTATTGCCTAACCTTAATAATGTGGAAACAGTAATGACTTGTGGGGCTTTGGGTCTTCCTGTACCAGTTACTTTGTCTAGTGGGAAATAATTGTTCTTCTTACAGATAGGCATCTGCTGCTGCATCTCCAGCTTTTGCTTTTAAGTTTTATGATCATATAGGGAGAAATATTTTTTTTATTGTTGTCATTTTGCCTTTTAGGAAGAGGAACCATCTCAGAAGGGGTTCAAAATCACCTTTGCTGGCTCATGTAGTGAGTGTTTGGCTGGTTGCAAGCATAAGGTCATTGCTCCTGCTGTGGTCTACGCTCTGGTACTTTCATGCAGGAGGTTTGTCCTTGTTAGATACATACCAGCACAGGAGTTTGTCCAGAATGGGCTCAAGCTTGGTGCAGCCCAAGACAAGGCTTTGCATTGGGCTTGGGCTGCCAGGTAATTTCTTCTGTTATCATTGCTCTCCAATCTGGCAGTTTCCCTGATTCACTTTTCAATTACTCCAGCTTTTTATTGTTGTAATGACAGTAACCAGGGAGCAACTCTTAACTTTTATTGGCTCCACTGAGAGGAAAACTGTGACTGCTGCAAGCTGGAAACTTTCTATAGGATTTGTAATTAGAAGAAATCAATGGTGCTGCTTCTGAACCGGTGCTCTTGGAATATACTGTAAGCAGTGATACAGAAACAAACTGTGCCTAGTGCTGAGGTTCCAATGCTCCAAGTGATGCAGTGAGTGCCCCCAATGAAAACCTGTACTTGCATGGGTACGTTTGGCTTCTATGGAGAGCACCAGGAATCGTCCACTGCAGATTCTGATGGACCTTAGTAATTGTCCCCAGAAGAAACATCTCTTCGAGTTGGAGGATGCTGTCCCAAGGGACAGTGGACCTGATCCAATCTAGCCTGTATCTTCCTGACTCCTCCTTGTTTTAAATTTCCTGATGGGCATGAAAGCAGAGTCCCTACCAGTTCCTTCAGTCCACCTATCCCCAGTTTCCAAAATTTGCAGTTGATTTGACAGCTCCCATGCCTGCAGAGCACTAGTTTCACTCCTGGCACCTTTTTTCAGACACTTCTGTGTCCTACCTGACATGCTCTCCTCCTGCTCTATGCAGGGAAATGACACTACAGAAGAGCTTGCTTCTCTGAAGAGTTAAATGCTGAAATGCTACTTATGATAATTTCCTTTAATATCAGCTCTGCTTTTAAAAAAGAGTGGGAGGCTCCTCTCTTGAATCCTAAGTTGGCCTCACTGCTGTGCAGATGGGGTGATGCCAGGCTGGGAGGGCAATATGAGGAGGGCCACTCTGGTGACCTGCAAGATGTTTTAAAGCCACATCAATAAAAATGCTCTTCTTGACAAGGAGCGAGACTGGATCCTCTGGCAGTGATGGTTTTAGCTAGGAGAGCACTTGGATACTTATTTTTCCTCAGCCTATTGGGCACAGATTTCCCATGAAGGCCATCTAGAAAGGTCACCTGCTGCTGTTGTGGGCTCCAAGTGGAGACTGAGACAGCAGCAGGAAAGGAGGCTTTTTGCAAAACCAAAAGCTTCATAGAATCATAGAATCATTTACTTTAGAAAAGGCCCTTAAGACCATTGAGTCCAAGCATTGCCCTAACACTGCCAGTTCCACCAGTGAACACTGTCTGTAAGCACCATACCTACATTTCAGAGATTTCTTGCTTTGAGCAGCCCTTGATACTCTGAATAACGAGAAAATGCCTTTGTTTTGCTCTCAGACCTATTGCATGTCAGGCCCCAGGTGTCTTGAACACCTGCAAGGCAAACTCGAACTCTACCCACACTCAGAGCTGACGGTCAAACAGGGGAGATGCTCCCCACAAAATCCTCTGAGTCTGCAGCAGAGCTGGGCTTTGTGCTGTGCTCACCACAGCCATGGAGATTCTGGGCAGCTCGGAACACAGGGACCTCTGTGAGTGCTCAGAGCTGACTCTGCAGCCATTCCTTGAGCCAGATGGGCTTTGAGCTCATAACAACCCATCCAGGACTTTCCCATAGGACCAATGCTTTGTGTTGACCATATATTGAAGTGCACAGCCCTGGAGTGCTCCATGCAGAACCTGACACCTTCCCACCTCTGCCAGTTTGGTGGATGAATGGCCATTTTGTACCTTCCAGAGAAGCTCAGCCGCTGAAATTCTACACTGGGAAGAAAACAGCATATTCTGGAGAAGCCAGGAGGGGCTGGGAGACTGTGGAGAAAGGCACGTGAAGCTCTGCTTGCAGATGGGACCTGCTGTGCTGTGAAGGCTGAAGGACTCAAGTGCTGCTTCAATCCACAGCACCGTGCCAGGCCCCCACTGTAAAAGCTCCTGGATGAGCTTTTACATATATTTTTATATGTTAAAAAGTATTTTCTTATTATATATTTAAAGTGTAAAGTATAAAATGTGTGTGTACATATATATATATATATAAAAATACGTGGGAACATAGGAAATATTTTCTAAATATCTAGACACATCCCCTCCAAATCTGAAGATTTCTCATTATATTTTTTTCTATCAAAAAACCCATGCCACTAAAGGGAGAACATTTGCCAGCCTGACTCCTGGAGCAACCTTTATGGCCCCACCAGGACCATGCCAGAGGGATGAAGCCATTTCGCAGCCTGTGACATGCTACTGGTTTTAAAGCAGCAATGATTTTTTTTCTGTGTCCCCCCAAATCAAGACTATCATTACAGCACAGCTAATTTCCTCTACCCACCCCCATTGCTGGCCCACACATCCACTGAAGGAGGGGTGGGAGTCCTACAGCTCCAGCATTGAAAGCACAAAGGATATATTTTGCTCTACTCCACTCACATGTTCCTGTTGGGGCTGGCTGATGATGCTACAAGCTGATAATGGAGGAGGTCCCTTGTTCCCCATCACTACTTCTTTTCATCCTTTCACCAATTGCTCCACGAGAGTGCATTTGCATTTATGGCCCAGGGTGAAGCAGGCAGAGGTCCCTCAGGGCTCCTCTGTGGGCTGTGGAAGGGCCTGAGGTTGTTCCCATGCGTGCACAAGCACTCTCTCTATCTGAGGACCATACCCAGCCATCTGTGGAGGTCTCACACCACCCTGCTGCCAACAGCCTTGTCACAGCTTGCTGCCCTTCCACAGATAGGGCAGTGCAAGGGAGAACCTGTGCTCCTCCCTGCACCCAGTGCAACGCTCACCCCTCCAGCTCCTCCCAGTTTAGCTGTGTGCCTCTGCTGCTGGGAGAAGCCTCCTATGTGTGGGATGAAGTATGATAGTCCTCAGCAAAGACCAGAGAGAGTCGTCTGCCCCTGCAGATAGAAATTCAGCCTTGTCAGCTCCCAGCTGCCTCCATCAATCCCCACTAGCCCATAGGAGGGAGCAGAGCTCCATCCATCGATGGAGCATCTCCTACTCTTGGGAGATGCTGCTGCACAGCTCTGCTGCTGTGGAAAGACATGGTCCCATCCTGCCAGGGGTTAGAGCCCATGACTGAGCACCCTGCTTGCCCTGGGTGCCAGCAGCCAGCACACCCACAGAGCGCCTCTTCATCCCGCTCTCCCATCTCTCACAGGCAGCACAAATCTGTGCTTGGCCCCATCTGTACATACACACTCCCAGTGCCAGGAGCATCCAGGCTTGAGGAGCCCAGCAGGAACCAGTGCCCCTATAGCAATACATTTACAGGCTTATCCACATGGTGGCTGGGGCTGTGTGACACCACCAGTGCCTGCCTGCTTGCTGGAGCTGTCTCCCTGTGCCCCAGGCCACCTTGCCCTGCAGCTATCCCAGCACTCAGCCACTGGTGACAGCTTCTCCACCTGGGCTTGGCTGGGTGGCATCCAGGTACCACAGGCTTACACAGCCTTTGGGAACAGCCAGCTTCCCTGATGCTGCACCGGAGCACCTCGGAGGGGTAACAAGCTCATTTCCATAGTAACAGGCTCATTACTGTGCTGGCTAATGGGAGATTGCTCCGTTCTTCCCGGCAGCTTTGTCAGCAGGGAATTATACCCACATTGATAAATTAAAATCAGGTTTAAGTGCATATTCACAGCACTCTTAACCCCAAGCGCCTGGTCTAAGTTTGCACTATGAAATGATGTGACATTCAAAACTAACCTGGCCCGTGGGTACTCAGCTGTGTGTCCCTCCAGCCACCCCATACCCAGGCGGGACCATTGAGGAGCACTGCTGGGATGCTCACAGCTCTCCAAGAAGCACCAACGTCTGTAAATTACAAAGTGATCTGTGTATGGATCAAAACAACCTCCTTAACCAGCTTGGCTGGGTGGAATGAGACCATGGTGGTCTCTGCAAAAGAGTGTATGAGGTGAGAGCATGTGAGCTCTCCTTGTCTGCCTGCCAGCCTGAAACCCAGAGCAGAAAAGTCCTGCACTCCCTTCCACAGTACTCACGATAGTGGTGACCAACACTGGGTGCTCCTCAGGGGCTAGGGAGTCAAGGTGGCCCAGGCTGGTGCCCAGCATAGGAAACCTCTCTGACTGCAGGCAAGGAGGGAAAAAAATAAAAAAAATTTAAAAAAAAAAAAAAAAGAAAGACAGAACAGATGCTCTGAGAACACAAATATTCACCAACTCTTGTTAACCTTCTAGAAATGTTTTGGAGGCAGCCCTGAGCCTGCCATGTACCAGAGCTAAGAAGCCATCCACCTCAAGGAGGCCATAAAGGCACCTCATGGACATTGTGCCTGGTGAGTAGGAGCAGTGCAGGGTGTCCTCCCCAGCTCCTTGTTGGTGAACTTCAGCCTGAACACCCCTGCCTGCCCCCCATCCATATCACCCACATACCCCTGCCTGGAACTGATGCACAACCAAGGACCAGTTCAGGTTTTGACAGCTTGGCATTTCCCATTCAGAAAATAACATTTAATCTCAAAAAAACCCCACAACTCAGTCCAATGGGAGATATAATGAAAAAAATCACCTTTGACCTGCACGGTGGGGATGGAGGTGGGTTCCTTGCTCCATCCTGCTGCTTGCAGGCTATGCTGACAGATCTGAGCTGCTGGCTCAGTACCATCTAGTGCTCTGGTGTAAACAGCCCTTTCTCTGGGTGTTTACAACTGAACTACTGGAATAAGGCAACAAACAGTAATAAAAATCATTTGAAAAGCTTCTGCAGAGCTACACAGCCCAGAACCAGGAGCTCACAGCCAGCCTGAGTGCCCTACACCCCTTTCCTGCTCTGTCTGAGAAGGTCCCACTTGTGCATTGGTCCCAGTGGCCAGGGTGCTATCAAATTAACATTTGATGAGCTAAAATACAGGGTTGTCCCAGCTCACATCCGTGTGCTTGACAGGACATGCCTACAGAGCAGTGGGTGGGAGGGATGGGTACCCCCACTGAGTCCTACATGCTCAGTGCTCACCGTGATGCCTCCCATGGTCCCTCACTGGTGCCCCAGAGCTGGTATTAGCTTTGCTTGCCATGTCCCCACCTGTACCCAGTGCGGGGTTAGACCATCCCTTAAACCCTCTCCCTGTATGACACAGGATTCCTGGGACACAAGCTGGTGCACCCACCATGTTTTTAAATGAACCCATGAAGACATTAAGCAGAGCTGTCATTTGGGTCTGGTGATGGAAAATGCTGCTGGCAGCTGATCTGCAAAGAAATCATTTTGCATAGTCCTGGCTGTGTGAGAGCACCATTCCCTCTGCTAAATCTCAGCACCTGGGGAGGTGGGTGCTATCCATTATGAGACACACTTAAGCATTCCGGGATGATGTTTTAAGCAGAGGAGTGGGTCATTGGCTGTGTCTTTGCACAGATCTCCTCGCTTCACAGCTGGGATATAATGGTTATTAAACTGGGCTAAGAGAAATAGCCCCCCTGATAGGTAAATCACAGTAACACCTCCACAGAAAGCACAGTAGGAGCATTAATCCTGGGCCTATTCAATTAACTTTAAACAGTTTAACTAAAACACGGAGAAGTGCTGGTTTGTTTTTTTTCCCTAATTAGAGAATGCTCTCAGGCTGAAGTACAAATTAACAGGCTCTAATGATTTCTTTTGCCTAGTTTTAAAGCTCCCAGGCCTCGACAACAGGCTCCCAGTCTGATCCCAATCAAAGTATGTGCATAAATAGGTCTGCATCATCTTGACCTTTGAAGCAAGGCCTGTGGGAGTCTCTTGGAGAAGCAAACTCACAAAATTTAATTAGGGTTAAAGCTGGGAATTCCTGCTTGGGAGTGAGGGCCTTCAGCCTACCTCATAGATATGGGGTTTCTAATGGATTCATCTCCCCAGTGTAAATCCATCAGTGTGATGAGGAGAAACGTGCTCTGGGCTGGTGATGTTTGTGTGTCTCTCTGCAGGCAGCAGATTTTAGGCAATGCTGTTCCCAGCCCTGTTCAGTCAATGAGAGCATAAGGGGGTTTCATGGAAGGTCACCATGTGGAGTGTGCCAAATCCCCATATTTTGCAAGGAAAAAATGGCCTTTGTTCTTTGTCTTTCCTCCATCAGGGGGAGGGCAGAGGGGTCTGCACCCTGGAGGGACATGCTGGGACCCTTGGGGACAGCAGCTCCTGAGTCTGGTTGCACTGGGTAAGGTGTATTTACATCTTGATCCAGGCACACACCGAGCAAGGATGTGAAGGGACTTTGATCTGGATTAGCTGCTCCAGAGCTAAAGCTCGTGCCACGCGAGGTGCCAGCAAAGCAGCTTCACAGACCCGGAGCACAGACTATTATTTTTTGACAATAACACTAAAGCTGACACCCAACAAGCACAGGAGGATTATGGAGTGACGGAAAGCCGGCGTCTACCAAAAATAACCTGTCCCGTCTGCTCCACAAAACAGATTGAATCCGACCCTCTGCTCTGCTCCCCATTTTTCTCACACAGCCAAGGGCAGCAGCACTGCCTGCAGACACAATCTTTAAGCTGCTTCTGAATTAGATCAGGCAGCAGAGATCCAAGCAAAGTAAATGAACTGCCCGTGCTGCTGCTGAAAGCCTTTAGCCAAAGGAAACCAATTTTTTACTTAACAGTTACAAATGTTTTGCGAATGCTGGGAGAAGTGGATTAGAAGGTGAGACATGTTCCCCAAATGTGTGAAGGACACCGATAATTAATAAAAGCTTTACCAGGAAGACCAAGAGGTACTGTGGGAAATTTGAGGCCTCCTAGACACTGCAGATGATGGTTAAGAAAAAATAATAATAAGGATGAGGCAGGAAACAGACCTTCTACTGCTGCCTAGCACCAGACAAAGCCAAGATGAAGAGCAGCTTCTCAGGAATAATTAAACTACATCTATTTTTTCAGGCTGGTCTCCTTGTTTTATAGCTCACGATGGTCTGTTCAGCCTCAAATGCATGTACAGGCTGTGATGCTCTGTGCTGCAGTGAGTGCACAATAAAAGGTGCTTTATAGGTCAGGTTTGCTCTGAGGTGACAGTCACCAAGTATAAAGAGGAGGCAACTGAAAAATGGTTGTGAAATGCTCCAGCTCACGCACCCCCAGGGTCCATCACAGCATGTGCTACTGGTGAGTGGGCAAGATGGGGTGAGCTGGGAGGGCCATTGATTCAGGTTAGTGGGGTTACATAGTCCCAAAGAGAACCCAGCTCGTGGGAAACACGATGTGTTCACAATCCCTCCAGTATCAGCTCAGCTGGCACAAACCTCACCATTTCTGCTGTTCCTGATGTGCTCACATCATTGCAGATGCAGGCAAGTGTTCCCCATCAGTGTACACATCCCTAGGAGCCTTTTGCAAGCTGTGCTTCAACATTTGGTCTGATTGGGCCCCCAGAGACACCTCCTAACCCAGTTGGACTGTGCTATGAAGCCAAAAGGGTAAAGTGAACAGCACTGCCAGCCTGGCCTAGAAAGCAAAGGAGCATCACCATTATTTGATGCTTTAATATTCCTTCTACTGACAACTTGTGTAACCAGTGATGTTTTTGAACAGCAGCACAGAAAGGGAGCACAAGACATTGTGTGGATGCAGCCGTGTCTTCCTCCCCTGTCCCTGCAATGCAAAGTGAATGTATGTGGACATACTGGGCTATCACTCATGAGCAAGACTATTCCTTGCATGGCCAGCAAAGACAACACACATTGCTCTTCTGTCATCACCTAACCCCTGTGGGCAGTCTGAGGACGAGCAGGGTGTTTCCTTGTAGAGGTCCCTCAGCTCTCCAGACTCTCCTCGCTGTGTTTGCAGCTCTAAAGAGGAGTCAGGACACAAATAGAGATGCTGGGGATGGGGAGATGTGCACTTTGGTTGTGGCTGGAGAAGCCAGGCCAGGGCAGAGTGTGCTGGGGACAGTACTCTGGTCTCTGCTGGTAATAGTTATTCAAGGCTCAAATGCCCAGCTTCAGTGACAAACATGAGAAGACATCCTAGACTAACAGAAATGATATGGTTTGGGGGTTGAAATGGGATTATTTCTGCCAGGTTGACTATAATCACTGCCCTCTTAAATCTATAACATGTCCTGTGAAGAGTCCTCCTAAAGATAAATGAACAGCTTGCACAGTGAATTGAATAAAAAAACAAATACTAGTCCAACACTGAACTGCTGTAACTTCCAAGATGAGGACCAGCAGCAGACAACAAAACAGCTTGGAAAAGGGCAACTTTATCCTACACAGGTCACAGAATAAATGCACGAGACCATGTTTAGGAGGTGGATGGGGCAGGATGGCCAGTGCTGGCACGGTGCTCATGGTACTTCATGCTTGTGGTACCTTCATCCTGGAGTTACACTGTGGATTTAGATTAAGCAGAGTAATTGTATATTACCTTGTTTGGGAACATAACGGTGCTTTTGGGGACCTCTCTTTCCTTGGTTCATAATGAAACCAAGGGAGGATCTTTCCCATCCTGCAGTGTGCTTCCCTGCATCATTTGGGCAAAAATGACAATGTCTTCAAAGGCTATGGACTGTCTTCTAGCCTGGATTTAGAAACTGCAAGTGGTTGTGACCTCAGGACTGAGATCTTCTCATTTGGAAGACATGTAATATTAAAAAAGCAATTCTTCTTCACAGTGAGAAATTCACATAACACATGAGAAATTCATGTGAGGAGGAAAAAGTTATGATTTGTCAAACTGGCACTTTCTAAGGAGAGGTAAAAATGAAAAAATTTAAAATGCTAGAAGTCATTGATGTTATTAATAGGGCCCAGGAGCTGACAGACAAACTGGCTGCATCTGAAGATGGAACTGCTTGCCCCAGCCTGACCCAGTGAGGACTGCCCAGTGACATGGGGTCCCCCAGCAGCTGTCCAGTCCAGGTACACAAAGAACCTGTTTTTTACTATAGTGGAAACTGGAGTTCTTCTAAAGTCCATCACATCTGCCCCCCAAAGTCCATGGCTCACAATATCACACATGAGCTAAGAGCACCGATGATGCTGAAGCTCCCCACTTGGCTTGTGGCTGCCACGGATCTTTCCTGACAAGTCTGAAGCCCTGAAGAAAGTCAGTGAATATCTAATTCAGCTGGAGGCAGAAACACATAGCCAAAAACTCTCCACTTTCGCACTTAGTTTAGTAATTCAAGAGCAGAGCATATGAAAAATTGGTGCCTGGGCACCAAGGCTCAGAAGATACGAAGAAAGGACGTAAGTGAATTTAATACTTTCTGATTTGCTTCTCTCTGTCACATTGTGCTGGGTTGTGGATCTGTCTTTTATTTTATTTGCATTTTGTAATTATTTTTATATAACATTTTGCTCTCCCCGTAATGACCATTGTTTGAAAACAAGATTAATTCAACTGAAAACTGTAAGGTAGAAAGTTCAATTAAAGCCTGGAGTAACTGCTAACTTACTCTGTTGCTAGGACTACATGATTTTTTCCTTGCCACGATAAAAACAAGGTGATCAATTCTGAAGTCCCCTCCAGCAATCCACTTGGCATTTGCTAGCTCCTGCCAGCTACCAATACGCCAGAGCAGAGAAGGAAGAAAATACAAATCAGCTGTCACTGCAAAAAAATAAAATTCAGGGAAGTCATTTTAATGCATGACTCAGAGCAGCGACTCTGCGACAAGGCACCGAGCGCTCGCGCTTCAAAACGGGGAAAAATGAGCAGCTTTGCTGGTACCTGCTGCCAGGCTGCAGGGAAGCTCAGGAGACCACGGGGCACAGCAGCAGGTGTGGAGCTCAGCTCTGGGCTCTAGTGCCCACAAATAGCCTAGCACAGGAGGACACACACCTGTGTGGAGGTGAAATGGGGTCAAAGCTGCACATCTGGCGACAAACTCAGGTTCAGGACAAAGATGAGCGAAGAAAAGGCTGCTCAGGGAGGTTGTAGAGTCTCCTTCTCTGGAGACTTTCAAAACCTGCCTGGATGCATTCCTGTGTGGCCTGCCCTAGGTGATCCTGCTTTGGCAGGGGGGTTGGACTCGATGATCTCTAGAGGTCCCTTCCAACCCCTAAGAGTCTATGATTCTGTGATTTTGATGACAGCTTTAAGAGCTCCACATCAGATGCCCTGCTTGTTTGGAGCCCATTGGGAAGCAGTGGAAACCCTCCCAGCAACCAACCTCTTCATCTCACAAGCACTACACCAGGTCCCTGGGACAGGTCTTTACTCAAGTGGTACAGAGGACACATTCCCTGAAACAGAGGCTATACCAGATGTAGCTGGCTCAGCGTATATTCCATCATTAGCTTGTCTGAATTGCTTAATTGTGTTTTTTTTCAGTGCTATCTCACAATACATAAATGCTTTTGGATGCTTCAGGGTATCTTTTCATGGCAGATCCAACCACGAGTCTCTCAGCAGCCAGTGAAGCAAAGGGCAGCTGAACAAGAGGGCTGGAGAGCTGACACTGATTTTGGCCAACACCTGGGCTTGCTCCAGACTCTGTGAACCCTCTGGGGTCTTTGCTTTGTGCCTGCACTGTGGTGTATGGCAAGATAAAGTTAAAATGGGCCTCAGCAAGTGCTGATGGGGATTCGAGGACTGTCAATAACAGTTCAGCCAAATCCCAGCCCTGAGCTCCCCACCTCTCAACTCACAGTCACGGTGCAGTCACACCTCAGGAGAGAGGTCTGACCTAGGTCTGTGAGATCAGGCTGCTAATTGTACTTAAGTTCTGCATGAATTAGAGAAATATTTAGCTCAGTAACACTTAAGGGCTCTTCTCACACTAAAATAAACTGTCACATGACAGCTCATCTCCCTGAGCCCACAAACAGTGCTTTGCTGGTGTGACTGCTGGGGCTTGATGCACCTCACAGGGCTTGGGTGGGAAATCATGGCCATGTTTCCAATCAAAGCCCAGTGTGAGGTTGTCACTCACCAGACCCCAGGCCCTACAAGCAGCTGGCCATGATGGGCTATTCTTCCAATGCTTCCCAGGCACGGAGGAACAAGGCAGATCAAGAAGATAGAGAAGCTTTGCTGCTGCATTTCAGTTCATCTTCACAGGTAGCCCAGGAATGTGGCATATGACCAGGTGCAGCCCTGGTATGTGTGTTGGTCTGGGAGGGGTAAACCAAGACCACAGACTCCTGGTGACCTGCAGCTCTGACATCTCACATTAAACCTTTATTTTTCCTATGTGCACTGAAACAAGGCAGGTTTCCCAAGTGCTCACGCTCCCCTTCAAGCCACAGAGTGAAGCTGACTTTTATCAGCGCTGAGAAATGCACAGCAATCCAAAAGCAGCTGATCATTCTGACAATACAGGGCAAGGAACAGACAATCCTGCTCCACTGTGTTGACAGTTACGCAGAAATATTTGGTTAATTTGTTTTGGTTCAGAGCTATCTCTGACAGGATTAGGTGATTCACTAAAAAAGGGATGTTTCCTGCCTAGCAAAGGTGACATCAATTTTTATTAGATATACCATAAACAACCTAAAACGTGGCAATCCACAAAAAAAGATGCAGGAAAAAGCACAGCCAGAAAAGCAGCAACCCTGAGCACCATATCAAAGGGCTGTGAGACACTGTCCTGCCCCGAGACACTTTCTGTATGGACAATACATGTCTCACCCCTGAACAGATCATCTTCACACCATACACCAGTTTCCTCTTGGTAAAATCACTGTGCCTTTGAACAAGCCACATGAGAAGATGTGCAAACTTGCTCCATATGAAAGAAATAACCCTGAACCCATTGCCTGAATATCCCTAATTGCTGCAAGTTGCCTTACACCAGGAACCACAGGGAAAATTCTTGAATAGATACAACCAACACTGAAAGAAGATGCTGTCTTGGAAAAAAAAAAGACATCCTTTTTGCCGTGCAGCTTTCAAGCACTGCTCAATCTCAGCAAAGTCTTCATCTGAAGCAAAGTTCCCACTGGCTGATACATCTCACTCAGAGGCTGATCCGGAACAACAGGAAAATGTTGAAAATACCCCCAACTCCCCACCCACAACTGCTGATTTCCTGGGGACAGAGCCCCTGCAAACCCCCAGCCCTAAGATACTTAATTTCTGAGAGGAAACAGGCTTAGGGATTAAAATTCATAACTCTTCTGGGTATGGAAAATAGGCTTTATAGCACATTAAGACTTCACTCACTGCTTTCTCCTGACACCAAACCATTCCCCTGGCAATAATTCCCCTTTTCTTTCCATCCCAGAGGACCAAGGACCTCACCTGTAACCTCATTGAAGTCTCCTCTCTCTACAGGTGCCAATCCCCGTTTTCTCACCAAATTAAGAAAATTATTAATACGATTAAGCTGTTTTCAACCTTGGAGTCATCAGCTTCTGTTTTCGCTCTGAAGAAGGACGTGCATCTTCAACAGCTTGATCGGGTTTTTTTTCTAATAGAAAATGCCACTGAGCCATGAGAACTCTAAACCCTGATTTCATTAAAACTTCATTAATTGGAGGCCTAACAGTGAGAGGGAAAGATGCAGCTGGTCAGACACACCCTGGGCAGGGAGCATGAAAAATAGGATCTAGTTATTCAACTGATTTCATCCCTGGAAAAAAAAAGGCTCTGTTTTGAGGGACATGAGCAACACCACAAGCTTTGGGGTGTCCTTTTGCCTAGAAGGGATTTTGATTTCATTAGTCCTTGAATCTAGTTTCTTTGGAAATGTACTTAATGTTTATTATTTGCCCAAGAGCCTTGGCTCAACAGTAGCACTATCAGCCCATCCCATCTGCTAAAGAAGCGTCTTCTTTTGCAAAAGGAAAAGATAATGGACTTTTGCAAAAGAAAAGCATAACAAAACAGAGACCTTGAAATCAGTATTGTAGCTCTCAGTGGCAGGAGGGCCCAGGCTGTGGCTTGTAAAGCAAGGATGTCCTTTTGCCTTTCATTCATTCCCTGGGAGCATCCTCACAGCTCGATTTGCATAGGACAAAATGTCTGATAAGTCCAGTAATCAAATGGGATTGCAGATGTCTCCTGGGGTAGCAGGATCTTAACACATGCACGCTGCAAACACGCAGCTTTCTGCATGAGAGGAGTGGTTGAACTTGCCCTAGGATTATCTTGAACTTTGCTCCTTTGTCTTAACGAATGCAGATCTTGCTGCATTACATGCCCCAGCACAATAACCCTTTGGGGTTATTTGGTCAGTCGTAATGAAAACCTCACAGCTCTTAGGGCTGAGACACCCTCTCTGCCTTTTGGGGAAGGCCATGCAGGTCCTGCTGCCTCCCTTGCCCAGGGTCAAGCTTCACCACCTGCTCCAGAAAGTCCTTTTTCCTTGGAACAGCCCGTTAACAGGAGCTGCCTGAACACTGGTACTGTGAAAAATGATGTGCAGTGGAGACCCTTGACAGTAGAAAGGGTCTGAGAGAGCTGCTGTCTGCTCGAGGAGGTGCAAAGGAGCACCTTTGCAGGAGAGCTCCCTGTGCAGAGGGGGTGAAATGCAGATTTTGTGGCTGAGGGTTGCATGGCAGCCACCTCTGGGAGGCTGGAGAAGTCCATCTGTCCAACAAAACATTTCTGTATTACCTGGAGCTGGTGTAGTCAGTCAGCTTGGACTTTCAGTCAATTTCGAGAGCTGTCTTGTGTAGCCCAGCTGCACGCTCAGGTTTCATTCTGCCCTTGGATGAAACATCTAAAAGCACGAGGGAATTTAACTGAACCCCACTCCCATCTGACCCCCTACGTAGTGGAAGGGGAGATGAAAAAAGGGGAGAAGATTTTAACTTATTAATGTGCTATACTCCATTGCAACGTGCAAGGTGCAGCTACTCAAGCACTTCAGACATTTGCTGAGTTAGGAATGGGCTTATTTTGAGAAAAACACATTTCCAGGTTAAAAGCTGCCTGTTGGATGAGACTCTTCCTCTCTAGGCACAGTGTTTGCACTCAGCTAACTGCCTCCCTTTAAAAGTCCAAATAATCAGATGGAAGACACCCCCTCCCACAGATGCAGTCGCATTGCTCTGAGAGTGCAGCATCACCCCTTGCCAAAGTAAGCTGTAGGGAAGTCAGGCCTTTTCCACCACCCCACCAGATCTGCTCTGGGGCTTGCATCAATCTAACTACATCAGGCTCTTAACAGCTACAGTCCAATCGATACAAAAAATATTTGTTGGCAGCTCCCCAGGCACTTGTTCTTTCAGCACATTGAGGCTGCAGTGAGCCTTGCAGATTTATGGAGTCTTTGCCTGCAGGTTTCCTCTGGTCCCGATCCAGGCCAAGCACACATTTAGTCTTCCTTGTGTAGCATCAAGCAACATCACACAGTCAAAGTTCAGTTAAAAATCTTTCACATTGATTAAATTTTAGGAACAAACATTTATCTCACCACCACCAGTGGACAAGAAGCAAATTTGTGTTTTTTTTGTTGAATTGTCCCCTGCCTGATGAGCCCAACTGATGGTCTGGATAGCCAAGCTCATCTGGAGAACCAGGACCATGACACTCATTCTTAGGCAGCAGATGTGCAGACCCGCAAGACCTGAGCTAACAAGGAGGAAAAGAAGAGACAGGGCTACTCACTTCACACCAATACCTGAAAGACACATTAAGCTCGAAAGCTACAACCCAAATGTTATTTTCCTTCTCCAAGACAATGCCAAGATCAGGTAGCTCATTTGGGAGGGTTTCATGCATGTTCTTGCCCTCCCTCACCCAGGTGGCTCCCAGCAGGTTGGGTTTTTTTTAGTCTTTCAAACTCATTGAGGCTGGTATTTTTAGATTTTTTTTTCTGGCTGATCCCTGACTCCCTCCTTCTTTCTCCTGTGACCTCTTCTCACTTTGCAAGAGTAACTTGGAGCAATTATGTTGTTAATTTTGAAGGCGATCCTATTGCTTTCTGCAGGGAAAGCAAGAAAGAAACTTGAACCCAAATCACCTTGCTGCAGCATGAACCAGAGAGAAAACATCTGGGGGAAGAGCTGGGCAGGGCTCTGATGCTCTGGGATGAGCAGCTCCGAGAGCCCTTAGCTGCTTTGGACCCCAGTGCACCTCCCACTGCCTGACACTGTGATCCCACCTTTGGGAAAAGCATGGAAGTGGAATTTACCCTCCGTCCAGCTGCTGCAAGTTAATCTCACTGCAAATCAATGCCAGGCATGTCCCTGTCACTGCTACTGTTTATTTGCACTGCAGTAGCCCCCTGAGACAGCAATCAGGAACAGCAGAGCACAAGAGAGATGGCTCCTCCAGCACAGCTCCTCACAGACCTTACAGAGCTACTGGAAGGAAAACAGTCCTTACATGCTGTTGGTTAAGGACAACATGCGGGGACAAGGACAGTAATGGCCTGAGCAGGTCAAGAAAGCAATGCACGTAGGGGTTGAATATATAGCCATCAACAAGCATAGGCACTGCTAGCTCTGCCAGTAAGGTTAAAGCTCTCTGCATCCTTTAATGTAGATGCTTTCATGAGTTTAAAGCTTCCCCATGCCCTGGGGGCTCTTATGCAGAGTTCAAACCCTGCTCACAACATCCAAGTGCATTGCAGAAATTTTTTGTAAGAACATCTCCCTTCCTCCCAAACCCCCGTGTTCTCCTGGTGGGAAAGGGATGCACAAGGTTCTGCATCTGAGGAACTACTGAGGGGTATCAATCAGTAGTACAAGGCTGGATGACTATCCACGCAAAGGCTTTCATCAGTAGTTGTGCTGCAGGGCATGGCCACACGGACACCAATGTCACCCACGGGCTGCTCCCCTGCAGGTGTGTGCAGGGCACAATTCATGGTGATGCCAGGGCCAGCTCTGCAGCATTTGCAGAAAAACCTCTTTGTGTCACATTTCAAATTTTTTCATTTTCCCTTCTCATGAAAAAATGGCTCAAAGAGCTGGATCTCAGTGCAGGAAGGCTGTGGTCCCTGGCCAGCTGTTCCAGCTGACTGACTCCCCTCAGTCTGTCATCTCTGAGGCTTTTCTTGGGGCACTTCATCCGTGTGATATTGCTTTGAAATACCTCAGGAGAGAGAAATCCATATCTAGCTAGATTTTTGTCTACCTTATTTTCTGACCTTATCCTCTCCTCTTTGGCATAGCCACAGCAAGGGGTAAGTGAAGCCATGGCTTGCTGCCCTTGGGGTACTCCTGCACTACATGCCTTGTTGGTCCTGCAGTAATTTCTTGGGCCACCTCATTCTTTGCTGCTCTGAAGCATCCATTTCACAATATCTTATTTCACAAAAAGTGTATAAAGGAAAATAAAAGGAAATTAATAATTGAAAATGGACCGAGTGCTGCTGCTCTTTGGTTACTTGGTCCTCTCTAGCTCTGCAGAGCACCACCGGTGGCTGTTTACTATTGATTCATCTTCCTGTCATTGGTGTAGCCAGACTGAAATATTTGCTTTCTACCTATGTGAAATGCACCTGGATTTTCTCAGATAGGTAAGATGAGAAGACTCTGTCGTATTCGTCTGTAGCTTAAGCATCCAAATAGCTCAGTTCTTCACTGATCTACTTTTTTTCCCCATAAAAGAAAATGTGGCTTCTTCAGGAAATGTGCCCAAATTCTGCATGTCACTGATGCTGCTCAGGTTTTATGAACAAGCCCCTCATGCATTAGATTAAGGCCAAAATAAACAAAAGACCAGTCTTTCCTGGACCAAAGCCTACGATAGTTGGTAGAAATATTATTTTTGTAAGGCTTTTATGCAAATGGGAACAGCAGCAGAGAGGCTGGGACCCTTCACCCCATGGAGGAAGGCTGCAGATAGCTGCACCTGCCCTGGCCAAGGAAAAGAGAGTTAATTTTTATTTGAAACAAAATAATTGTACTTTGTCTTCCTGACTACACAGCTGCTTCCGAAGGCCACACAGGAGGTTTAGCTAATGGAGGCAATTTCGACAATAAGGTTACATTTTGGGCTGCATACTTGTCAACACCATCCATCCTCTTTTTTTTTCTCCTTTCTTTTTTTTTCTTTTTTTTTTTTTTTCCCCATCTTGGTTGATTGAATAAAATTTACATATAAGTAGCCTAAGTTCATAACAGATTCCACCGTCTTCCATATTAAACATTTTCTTTCCTCTTGCACGCTCTATTTGGAGAAGTTTGATGCCGTTGTTAATTTTCCAAGGGAAGAGCTGATAAGAGCTGCAGGGAAGTGAGTTCAGCTGAAGCCATCTCCCCATGAGCTCAGTGTTGCCAAGCCACTGAGTTCAGAGACAAGCTGAGCCCAACGGCAACTGCACAGCCTATTGCTCTGTGTGTGCATATGTATGTATAAACATATACATCATCACTGAATATAATTAAAAGGAAGGCATTGTAAAATGTAATTTAAAAGGAAGGCATTGTAAAAGATAATTTAGAGTAGTTTGCACCCTTCATGCATAATTCTCAAATTATGTAGGGAAGAAAAAAGTTATTAGAGTTGACAAATCAACATAATATGCAGCAAGGAGGAATAAAATCCAATTTATAACTTATACATGATGTCAGTTAATAAAGGAATGGGTATAAATGAGATGCTCAGGATCTAGGAGAGAAAAGACAAATCTGCTTCTCTCAAAGCCTGGAAGCAGTCAAAGCAAAGTGCCCTGGAAGAGACAGGGACGAGCATCCCCAGGAAGAGGTGTTATTATCAGCTGGTCTAATGAAGGCTTCCTAAAATTAACGGGGGCATGAGAGTTCTGAGGATTTTATAAAAATCCTGGCTCCTGTCAGGCTATGCAAATCTGACATGTCTCCATCAAGACAACGTGATCACTGCTCAGATCAGCCCTGCAAACAGCTTAGATAAATTTCCTTGAGCTAATTGCTTTTTAATAGTTTGTTGTGTGAGTGCTGGCTAATTATAAGTCACGGGGCTTTGTGAAAACATATCTGAAATAAACCTACAGGTGACAAATGGGGTTTAGGAATAAAGGAATTTTTAGCAGAGCATGATTTTCTGAGTCTTCTGCTGATCTAAAATCCCACTTCAAGCAACTTCACAGAGGTGGAGCATCGTGTTGTCATTAGACATAAAGAAATAATTTGCCAGGTGTTAGTTATCCAGGTAGCTTTGGCCTTTTTATCAGTGGCCATGCTCTGATTTAAACTGTTTATGCTGTTGGCTCTTTTCCTTTGTTTCTTACTTCTCGCAAGTTACTCTCAAACTTCATCATTTGGGCCCATTACAGGAGTGGGTGGAAGTGGTCATGATCCCAGACTGGAGTATTCCCCTGGAGATGGAGAACAAGAGGAACTTCCAAATGGTGAAACAGAGATGCCTAAAGGTGCTTTGCAAAATACAAAATCCAGACCAGCTTCTGGGCTTGTTGAATGAGGCAACAGTCTCTTTCCATGCTCACCAAAACAGGGACATAGAAGTAATAAACCCAAACAAATAAAAGTTTTATTCCAAACCCTCCCTGCAGTCCAGGTCATGCCAAAGTCACGCTGCCTGGACATTTTCTTTGCTTCCTTTTGATTTGTGGAATCACAGCCCACCAGCACCTCTGCAGAAACTGAAGCCCCAGAATGACCCACCACCTTCACTGCCAGAAGACCCAGGCAGCTCTTGGTGGCCTGATGGCACAGGTGTCCCCAGATCTGGCTCCAACTTGTGCACCCCTTCTCTGCCCCCCCTGTTCCCAAGCCATGGCATTTACTGCAGATGCATTGAAGGTGAACTGCTGCCTTCCTGGGTGCAACGTGAGTCAAACGGGTGACATCTGACACATGTTCTCAATAGAACCTTAAGCAACTCCCACCTTTATGTTTTTTAAATCATATTCATGCTGCTAAGCTGCTGGTGACTCAGTTCATAGCAAGGCCATTGAAAGCTTTTCATAGGAGCCAGGTAGTGGTCTTTCTTGTTCCACTCTACACAGGTCCATGCTTATGTGGTGTTACACACATCACAGCTTCACTCCTGAGGAGCTGCTGGAAGAAGGGGCACTTTGTCATGGGCACACAACTGATCCTAATACATTTCTCATTCCTTTTTATGAGTTGCCAGTTCAAAGAAATGGTGAGAGGGAGAAAGAAGGAGTCTTGACAATACGAAATTCAATCTTGTTGAGTTTAATTAGAAGTATTCAGGCTCTTCAAATGGCTCCACCTGCAGTAAGAAAGGCACCAGGATTGAGGAAGCTTCTGCCAAGTAACAAGTAGTTGTTTAGCTGGTTGAGCAGTGCCACCTCTGCACTGGGGAGCCAGGTCTGCTGTCATCTGAAACTTTTCAGCTGAAGGGTTCACATTGTGCCTGCTAACCCCTAGCTCCTGGCAATAAATACAGACAGAAGCATTAAGGAGTTAGCTAGATTAGATTGAAAGATTTCTTACTTCAAAAAGACAGATCTTTCAAAGGAAGCCTTTACAGTCTCTATGTTGAAGGGAGCAAGAAGAAGATGTGAGAGCAATGTAGTCATCTCCAGATGAGGCTGGTGCCTGTCTGAGTCCTCTCGCAGCTTCATAGCTTTAGTTTAGGCAAACCGAGTCCTTAATGCAGACTTCAAGAAGAAAAATAAATACATTTTGGATTTGAGTACTTCAGGGTCACCTACAGATCTGGGCACTGAGCTGTAGTCCCTGTTCTACAAACATCTCTTGGCACAAGCTGTT
Organism: Brachypteracias leptosomus; assembly: GCA_013401335.1. Classification (NCBI taxonomy): domain Eukaryota; kingdom Metazoa; phylum Chordata; class Aves; order Coraciiformes; family Brachypteraciidae; genus Brachypteracias; species Brachypteracias leptosomus. The sequence continues at coordinate 67,062 of VYZX01012191.1, forward strand.
CATGTTATCTTTATTGCCAGTAGTAGGAGCCATCACCAATCTGTTCAGCTGTAGGAATGGCTGTTGGCTCTGAAAAGTGTGATTTGCAGCCTGCAGATGAAATGCAGCTCTGTAGCCTTTTCTTTTACTTACTGGGCAGAGCTAAACATTGCTGTAGAAAACAGCACAGGAGGAATCAGAACGGTGTCTGTGTTACCAGAGGCACGAGATCCCAGTGGGGAACTGAGGACTGGTTATCAAAGCTTCCCAGGCTCCTGAGCACCTTGGGCTTGCCCATGGAAATACCAACAAAATGTAGAAGGGCATCCAACATGTTAATGCAGAGGGCTGATGGCTGGCTCTGAGCATGGATGTGGTCCATGTGTAGCAGTGCTGGGGCTGGTGCTGTGGTTCTTCAAGAGAAGCGTGGCCAGCAGGTTAAGGGAGGTGATTCTCCCCCTCTACTCCACCCTTGTGAGACCCCACNACCAGCAGCAATCACATCAACCATAACGGGCATGAAATCCCCCCCTCCCACCTGTAATGATGCCCCATTTCTTCATTTTGCTTTCCCCTTAGCAGAGACCTGTTCCACATTGGCAGTTTGTGGCAATCAGCCAGGAAGGTGCAGACTTTCCTAAACCACAGAACAAAGGAAAGGCTTCAGGAATCCCTGGACATCACTAGTCTCATTTGTAATTTATGGAATTAAAATTAAAAGTGACTGCCTAAATTGGAGTCTTCTGTTCACTCTGGGAGGATTAATTAAGTGCTTTTACCCCGTATTTAGATGTTAATGGTGCAATCCATCGCTCCAGTGCCATAGCAGGTCAATGGTGGGGTTTAGAGGGCTACGAGAAGTAAATTCCATTCAGTAAATGCTGAAATAGGAAATAATGTATACTAAAAGGTGAAGTAGAAGAAGTGTTGGCTTTCAGAGAACATAAGGGCTCACTTTCTCCACTGATGGTGGTGGGAACTATGAGGCCTGGACTGCTGAAATTTGACATCACAGCTGTTATTTGTTTATCTCATAGCACTTCACAAAAAGGAAAAAGAGTAGTAAAGGCTTTGGTTTAAGGTACACAGAGTAGAAATGTCCCACTAGAGTCCTGACACCAGCCTAGGAGCTCTGCTTTTTGGTTTATGGTTGAAAAGTGCTATCCAGCACTGCCCCCCAATGCCAGAGATAAGGATGGTAGTACCCCAAGAGCATAATGCTTGCTTTTATTATTCCCTAAACTGCTACCTCTTTCTTTGAGAAGCAGCTCTCCTTCACATGGGTGTAATAATCCACAGATGGACATGTCTTTGTGTATGGACAGGTCAACTGTAGATGTCAGGAGAAAATCTTACCTTTATTGCTAGATGGAATAAGAGAGACCTTAACTGAATAATTTGCCAAGTTATTTTTGGAAGTCCTGTAAACTTCTAGCACACAAAACTTTTGCTGTCAAGAAGCTTCTCTTGCAGGAGAAATCATCTCCTTCTGCTGTTCTGAAACTGCCTCCTATCATTTCATGTGTACCCTTCTCAGATCCAGTCATCACTTTCCAGACTTCTAACACATCACTCCCCACTTAACATTTTTCCCACCTGAAGTTTCCCAGTTGAGGAGTCACCACCTGGAATTTGTGACCTTTTTCCTCGTCCTTCTCTGCAACTTCTCCCATCCCACCATCTCCCTCCCAAGAGACAGTGGAACAGAACCCAATGACATCCAAGAAGTGAAGACACCACTGATTCACGCCAGTGTAACGACAAGCTCTGGTTTTTTACCCTGCTCCTTTCTGAAACTTTTCTAGCTTTCCACTTGCTGTTTTGACTGCTGCTGAGAGTTGTGCTGACATTCTCACGGATCTATCTGTTATAAATAACTTGAAGATCTCGTTCCCAAGTGGTAACAGCCAGCTCAGAGCTCCAAAGAAGCCTGATATGGAAAAGGTTGGGTGCCACTCAAAATTTGCTTATTTTTGTCACGGAAGGTGGGTACTAGATAATGAGCAACAAGAACAGCATCTTTCTTCTACTGGCCTTGTAGCATCCAGTGGTGTCTTCCACATCCTGATCTGCACTACAGACCCAGCTTCTGCATGTAACTTGTAAGAGTGAAGGCTCCAGCTTGGATGGCCATACCCCTGGTATGACCTTGATCATTCAGCCTACCACAAGTGCTTCGCTTAACATTGTTCCCATGGACCTAAGAAGACAGTGAAGCCACCAGGACAGCAAACCCTTGAAAAGAGGCACAACATGTGAAATGGGACTGCTGCCCTTCTGCCTGTTGCAGAAGTACCTCCAAAGGAAAGATTCAGGCCCAGCACCTGCCTTGGTGTCTCTGCGCTGCCCTTGTCAGCAAACCCTGGGGTTTGTATCCAAGCAACATCACGATCGGCTCGATGACGGCAATGAGGCTGTTTGAGTTCTCAAGCAGACAACTCATCATCTGCCGCCTTGAGTGGCCTCCAATGCCAACAACTTCAACTTTTAGCTGGCTTTTATCATGAAGGACCACTCAGTACACATCAAAAGAGACACTCGGGGTTGAGAACCACCTTTGCCAAGCTGTGGGTAAATGTTGGAGCATATGAAGTGTGCTTGCTGGATGTGTGGGGCTCAGAATGATTTCTGGTTTGACACAGAAAGGCATAAGTTGGAGAAATAAAGCAGAACCAATGGACAAGAGTTTCAACAGCTGCTAAATGCCAGTGGGGAAAAATTGGTCTGTATCCCTCTTCAGGAGTACCTCATCACCTTGGCTAATCTTCCAACCCCAGGGGTGGTAAAAATCTCTCCCAGTTGACTGAAAGCTCCCAAACGAGCCATTGCATCAAAACCTCAGTGCTGGACTTGGGGTGTTGAGAATGCCCAAGCAGCCCTGAAGAGGAAATCTCTGCCAAGAGTCACTGCAAAACCAAGAATAAATAGGCAAATACCCCAATACTCTCTCAGGAGTCTCACTGGTTCATTGCTGCTGCTTTCAGAATGACAAAAGATAAAAGAAAGGTCCATGCAAACTACAGAAGAACAGACACTCTCTCCTCTGCTCTGCAGATTCTGGACCAGCATTAACCACAGCTGTAAACCAGACATTGTGAAGCATGCACCCACTCTGTCTGTGGTCTTACTCCTAAACTCAACTCTTGTACACTACAACCACAGAGTAACCATCTTCCAAAAGTGAAGAAGACACAGACACAGTCTCTCACTCCAGAAACCAGCCTGGCCACCAGCAAGCATCTACAGATAGGGAAATCAGCAGGGGAACAAACTACTATCACCCTAGAGACAAGATGCCCACTGGATCACAGCTTCTATTGGAGAGCAAATCTGGAGGAAAACACTCTGAGTTGGCATGAGAAGGACCATAAACCAGTTCAACCTGTGTTCAGCAGCAGTTTAAATACCTTCCTGAAACCCCCACCAAAAAATGTGCCCCTGATGGTGCAGTGTCTAGACATTCAGGTAGTTCACTTCCTCCAACACTTGCTTTTATGATTGGAATTTGAATTCTCCAGGCTTTTTAAGCTGTAAAAACATTGGTGTCCTCTACCCTCTTCTGCCTCACACGGGCGAGTGTTTATTAATACTCAGCACAGCGTCAGTGTGATTCACCACTTCAGGAAAAGCTGATGTACCAAATGTATCTAAAGACTCTGTACAGCAGCCAAATGTAAATAGGTATGGTGTGAGGAAGCAATTCTAACTATGATCTAACACACGCAGTGAATTAGGAGGCAGGATTCCCATCTCCTCTGCTGCATCAGTGCAAGCAATGTGTGCCTCCACTCACTGCAGAGGCACATCATGAAGAGTAAGCTCTGCTCCGAGGTTGCTGCTGGTTTTGAGGGGACCAGGACTGGCTCTAACTTCAGCTTCTTGCAAGACTGACTGATCTCAGCTTGCCTAGTTTCATACCTGATATTGCCAAGTACCCTAACCACTTGGATCTTAACCTGCCTGCTGGGACTTCAAGAAGAAACTTCAAGAAGCCACGTGCCTGCCCTAAAGAAGGTAAGACTGATCCCAAAGAAGCCACTCTGTGTTTGTAGCTGTTTCATATAGGCATGTGGCATCCCTGTTCCATCCAGCTGGGCATCTGCTGTGGGAATACTACTGGGGCACCGGGCTGCAGAGAAGGATTTGGGGTCAAAGCAGCATGGACATGGTCAAGCTGCTGAAGAAATAACCACCACACGTATCACCAGCCATGCAAAACCATGCATCGTCTTGGGCAGCAATTTTCACGTGAAGACTTTGATCACAACAGATGCCAGCTGAGAGCAGCCTCTCATGTAAGTGTGCTATTTAAGAAACGTGTTGCTTTGACAGGCCAAGAACCCAAGCCTCGACTTTGAAAGCACATGTGGATTTCATTGAGTTCTTTCCAGCACTCTGAGCTACATTTCAAATTTTACTTGAATCCAGGAACTGCTGAGCCAAGTGCACATTTTGGAGAACTGTGCCCTTCTCCCGCTGAGAGGACTGAGAAGCATCTTAATGGCTGGTGGAAATTACTTATGCTTTTGACAACTAACAGGAAAACCTGACACCACCTGCTTCTTTTTGTCTAATTGTCCATAGAAATTGGGATCATCTGCCTCCCATGAATGGATAATACAGATCATTGATGTGAACTCATCGGCTTGTCACATCACATTATTTTACATGAGAACCCAGCCTGAGCCATCACTTTGGTCAAAAAGTCTCGAAGCTTATGGGATTTCATAACAACTCCACTTTGAAAATGTGATATTCAATACTTTTGACTAAACATCACATTTCCCACTGAAAATGAAAGGAAGAAACCACCTTGTCAAGGTTTCATTTTGGCAGTTCATTGCTTGGGTCAGCCACGGGCAACATCTCGACACAAGCTTTAGTTACTACCTCAAATTCAGCGTGGTAGGTCTGAAATTCCTTAAATGTACCGTACTGAACCACCAGCTGCCTTGTTGCTGAGTTTGACTGGACTGGAAATAGGCAAAAACAAAATAGAAATGATTTTTTTTTGTTGGGTGTTATGAAAGTGGAAAATGGTTATTGCGTATATAAAAGCCAAACATAAAATCATGAAATCAGGACTGAATGCTTAGCTAATAAGTTGATTTTACATTTTCAGTATGTCTGCGAGAAAATAACGTCTCGGGTTTGGGAGAGGGGTTGTTTTTACTACTGATTATTATCTGAGACTGCTTCCCTGCTTGGCAGTCCTTTTGGGAACTCCTTACTTCATATGCAACTCCACATGCACATGAAAATAAACCAGAGAGAGAGGAAATCTCAGCCAAAGTGGTAGGATAAAGCACCCAAACAGCAAAGCAAAGCAGCTAAATGCTTTTCAATGAGGACTGGAGGAGGATGGAGCAGGTCTTCCCACATGGGAGGCCATGGCCAAGGCCAAGGCCAAGCGTTGCAGTAGAAAGAAAACCATGTGCTTGGTTTAAGCAAAATCCAGAACACGGTGCTCAGCCTCAAGAGCAAGTAGAAAGAAGAACAAAACCAAATCTGTAAATGTGAAACATTTCTTTTTCCCTAGCAATCAATGTTTCCTGGTGAAATGGCAGATTGGAAAAAGGATTAAATGCTCTCTGTGTTTTTCACTGGGAAGAAGACAAGGTAGGACATCTCTCTTCTGCCTCTTAGAACATGGGTGAGGGCTGGCATTGCACCTTCAGGTCATGGCAAAGGTTTGGCCCAGAGCGTGGAAGGGGCAGAAGCTGCTAGTTTTGGTGTGTGCAATGTCAGCACTGTCTAACTGTTGCTCCTTTTTTCCTTATCACTTCTAATGACTTCAGAATTCTGGCTTTTACCTTCCCTCACCGTACACGGTGCTGTTGACATGCACAGACAAAGGATTTAGACAAAGGACAATTTGCTTTTCAACAGTCAAGACCACAGCATCTATTCAAAGCTCAAGTAACGTGTGATGCTCTGTAACTCTGCTGGGAGAGTTTATTAATAAAATAAATATATACACACATACACATACTTGCAATAATTTCCAATTATCCACTCCACAGGCAACTTGGAACAATACATGGGGAGCGGGTGCCCCATTCCTCTCTGTTCCTAGAGACTATCACGTCTAATTTTATTAGGATGAGATTTTTGCTCTGAAGTATTTCAGATGCAATTAAAAAACAGATGGGGAAGGAAGATGCACATGGCTAGCATTAAAACCACACTGTCTGTGCTACAAGCTCTCAATGCAGGGAAAATTGATAAGCATGGGAACACTCTGGGACAGCAGCAGCTCGGTGGGAAGGAATGAAGACAGGCTAGCAAATGCAGGCAGGGGTCAGGAACTGGGAAAAAAACAGGGTTTCCTGGGCTTGACTCAATGCACTAGTCCAGAGCTTTACGAAGTGGCCCTCTCTACAGGAAGGAGTTTGCTTGTGATGCTGCCAAAGCGGTGACAGCTTGGGTTATGTGCCAGAGACATGCCAGCTACATTGCTGAGATCTTCCTCGGGGCTAAACCTGCCTGAACTCTGGAATTTTGGGAGGTGATGAACCAATGTAAGTTGTCACCCATGTGAATCTTCCCCCCCATACCCCCCAAAGCACCCAGTCATTTGAGTGCACCTGAGACTGACCAGCACAGGCTTCTTCAGGCTTTAGCAGGTGGCATTACAGGGAGGTTGCAACAGGAGTTTTCGAGCAATCACCAAGCAGATGAGCTCATTCATTAGCCATTTCCATCCCAAGGCCACCACTTCCATTTCCACCTCCTGCTGGGGCTGCAGCCTGTCCCTGCTCTGCAATCCTGGCTGCCCCAGGAGGCTGAAGGCAACAATCCCCATCTCCCTCAGCATCATAAACCCGCTCAGATCTTCTGTGGCCTGTTTGCAGGAACTGTGACAACTGAAGCATCTATCAAAATCAGGAATCATTCCTATTTAATTAAAAATATATCTTGTTGATCTGATCATATCATAAAAACAACTGCAAGTTCTGTCTGTGTGATAAGATCAGTTACTGGCATTTCAGAAGTCACGTTCCCTTGATACCTTATTACACACTGAGACAGTGCTCCAGGAGATGCTAAATTTCTGCTTGCTGAATAGATTTAAGAAATAAAATGGGCAGCGCTTGGGCTTATTCCCTAAGTAGCCAGAGGAGAAATGGAATGAGAGATATGAGATAAACAAGTGCAGTTACAAGAAATGTGTCCAGGTACAGGCTCTGCTACATAGGTCCTATGGGCCAGACAGAAGAGGGTGCTCAAAGTGGATCCCCAAGTCCATTTTGGGCAGAAAAAGGGGTGTTTCTGTCCATTGTATGGTCCATCAAAGTGCAATAGAGGAGGTTGGAGTCCCACTGCCATGGCTGGCTGCAAAACCCAGTGTGGTCAAGTGCTGTTTGCCTTTGCAGAGGGAAGAGCACGGTCTCTGCAGAGCTCCTCATGGACAATGAGGGGAAGACATGAAAAGATTGCTAATTAAAACCATTAACTGATTTACTTTTCCCCTGAGCTGCGTGGCAATAACTTTGCAAAGCAATAACCCAAGCTTCTGCTTTTGTACTGCTATATTTTAGCAATTACAGCCAAGAAGCAGGCAGCCTTAGCACGATTCAGCACAGGCCTTTCATCTAGGATCAGAGCTAATTACTTAGACAGCATCTGCTCGTAGGATTGTTACATGATGGGTGCCTCGCAGTGATTTCTGATGGAAGGGTGCACACCCTGGTGCAGCCTTTGGTCATCTTACAGGTGCCCACTGGGATGCTCTGGCTTTCCAAAAGTGCCCCATCACCTCTTAAAATTGTGCCAACCCTTGAGCAAGAGTCGTTATCCATTGCTACCTACTAAAACCCAGATTTTCTAGGTCAGAACACAGGAAATAATTTCAGCTTAGGTACCTTACTCCATTCCAAAGAGAAGAGAGACTTATGAATCACTGAGTTTATCATATTGAAAGAATGTGACCTTTTTATTGTCAGTTATATTTTAAGTCAGATCCAAAAGTCTGTAAATGTCTTGTTTGTACTAAAAGCGAATGAGACTTCATCATCCAGCCACCCACGATGACCTCCAGATTGAGATATAATATTACTGCCTCTTCAAATTCAATTGAATTGTCATTATGCCCAAAAGATCCTCCAATTTAGTAAATATAATGCAATTGGCTTAAAACACCTTGACAGCAAATGCCCTCGTTCTTTGCAATTGTGGAGTATTTTCAATCAACATTGAAATTAATGTTTCTTTTATCATTATGATCCAGCAGTTCAAGAGATCCTGAAATCTGATTCCGGATATTAAGGCTTCAGCCCTTCACCGATATTAAGGTTTTCCACTTCCGACTTCAATTTTAGTAATAGTCTGCTTCAGATTTATGGATCTATTTCTGTTTGGTCCTGGTTCCTATTTGCGATATCTCCTTTCTGTTCTTTGCTTTGACATTATTAAAAAATATTTCCATCGCTGTAGCAAGTCAAGGCTTTGACCTCTAGCTGCAGATTTTTCAGATACAAATATCAAAAATCAAACTTCTCATAATTAAATATTTTATTTATTCCCAGCTACGGGAAAATCTTCTCAACTGACTTCCATATCTCATTTTCTTTGCAGTTCATTATTTTAGATGCGATCACTGCACTTGCTTGAGTTTTGTATTTAAGCATTGCATCAAGTTATTTTAAATGAGCTCTCTGCACATCCAGTGTGACAACAGCAGGACCTGCTGACAAAGAGGGACTCCTCCTGGGCCAGGCTCTGCTACCCTAACAGGAGAGAAGTTTCTTCTTATGTTTAGGTGGAACTTCTTGTGTTCCACTTTGTGCCCATTGCCCCTTATCTTATCACTGAATAACAAGGGGGAATGACAGAAGGCTACATAAAAGACTTAAATAGGTCTCCACTACCCATTTAACTCTCTAACAACCGCTCTGGGGTGCATTAAAACCAGCCAAAAGCTGTAAGCATCTGCTGCTGGTCACATTGCAGCAGGCAAGGCAATTCTGCTCCCTGCTTTTGGCTGACTCAGGGCCCTTCGTGTGGTGGTATCTCTGAGACATCAGAGCCCGAGCATCTACTCAAAGGCACCACTTAACAACTATGACCCTAATTCATCAAAAGACTCTTAAGCCCAGGATTTAATTTTGCAGGTACTAAATTAACTGGATGGAGATTTAATTCTGGGAGCAATTTAGATGTCTATCAAATGGCACATGCAAGACAGGCCTGGAGGCTTTGAAAACAGCTGAAGCCAGGCAATAATAATGCAGGCAATCCTATGGAGGCTTAGTCATGGGCACTACCTCTTAGTAAGGTCCCCAGTGACCTTGTATGAATAAGAACAGGGATGTTTCTGCATGTTGTGGAAGAGACACATTCAGGGAAGGAAAGCTAGAAGCAGTCTCCTCAGCAAAGCCTATCCTTGCAAAGGAGAATATATATACCCAAGCTACCACAGTCACTAGAAACTTCTACAATGCAATAAACCACACATCACAGAATTTCCAAAGCTGTCGATTCCTGTTGCAATTAAATTTTTAACATCATCTGTATTTCTTCTATGTCCCTGGATGAACGAGTGTGATAGACCACTTTGAGTGTGTTTCTTCACGCAGATTCCGTGTCTTGTCTGCTATAAATCAACTTATTCCTACCTTGGCTTCCCAACTGCTCCTACGTGCATGTAGAGCACGTACTCAGGCTCTCGTGATGCTGGCAGTGATGTGCCCGATTCTGGGGCACTTTGTCAGGGATGATAAGTGAAGTCAGCAGCGATTATCAAACAGATGGAAAAGAGATGGGGCAGAAGTGGAGAGAGGATTACAATTTTTTTCTAGTGAATTTTAATGGACTTTAATCAGCCACTCCACCTTGATTACCATAAACCTTTTGAGCCTACGTTTCCTATGCAAGTATGCATGACGGTGATTGATACGGGTTTTTAACTCACCTAATTTAATTCCTGTACAGTAATCAACAGTCAGCTGTCTCCAAAGCAATCTACCGGCCTCTGCAGGGAGATGGGAAGAGCTCAGCAGGGCTTGAGGCTCTCCCAACCCTGTCCCTGCCCCTGCTCCCAGGGCTGACACTGCTTCTTCAACCAGAACCCTGCTTGTCCTTGGCCATGGCCAGAAACATTAGTGACAACTGTCACAGAGAGATGGACTGTCAGAAAAGCAAGATGCAGGCTGCCAGAGGAGTGATTACTCTTCAGTATATGGATCATGATCATCTTTACCTCATGGGAACCCAGAGAGATCTGTAGGAAGTTTGTAGAGAGAACAATTCACCACTGCAACAAAAAAAATGTCCTCAAAAAATAGTAGTGTGGCAAGATCTGCAAGTGCTTGAATCAATCGTAGAGATACCCACCCTAAATCAGGTGCATTTCTACTGGCTTGGTAGCCAGTCAGGTTATGTGTAGCAACCAAAAAGCTGTGCCCAAGAGGTTCACACAACAAATTACTATGAGTCTAAAAACAGGAAAAACCCCACATCAAATGTGTTAAAGTCATTTCCATTTTGCCACGTCCTAAATGGATCCATTTTCTGTTATGAATGATATAATAGAAAACCAATTGGATTTGTTTGCTGAAAAACATGCTCCAGATAAAGAAGAATGCCGTGCTACTTGTGAGTTTAAAACCACGTTGTTGAAAAATAGGCACATATTCAGTAAAAACAATGCAGAAATTCCGGGAATAATGGCAATTTCAGAGAGGCTTTGATGAAAGTTTCATTTGGGAAACAAACAAAAGGGTCATTTTTCAACAAAATTGGACTCTTGAAAACATTTGGATTATCTCTAATCATCAGCATAACTATTCTCTAAGGTATTACCCAGCAAACCTAAATGAAAACACCATTTCAATAGGGGAGGAAGGAGCACAGCACAAATAGGCAAGACTCAGCTTTTCCTTTAGTTCCTAATATCCGGATTATGAAAGATTTATGCTGGCATTTCTCTGCCTGTGCCTTTATGTCCATCATGAATCAAGAAGACACAAATCTAAGCACAAATATGAATCCTCTCAGCAAGCTGAGAGTAAGACCCAAAAGTTTGGCTTGGGATAGCCATACACACCCCCTTCCAGCCCATAAAGCTGCTCTGGGCTGATATTTTGGACCACTCCAGCCCTGTCCCACATGAGTCCCTATTCACCTCTATTCTGAGGCATGTGCAGCACTGAACTGGTGCTTTTTTTCTCTACATCTAAGCTAAAGGACTTAAACTGAGCCCTGTCCTACACAGGAGGAAACATGAAGCTGAGCAAACCTACAGAAGAGGCAGAAGGTGACAAAGTCTCCCTCCAGCCACACCAGAAAAGCTGAGGTTCCTCTTCACTTGCTTGGATGTACCCTGGTCATAGTGGTTTCTTCTTGTTCTCTTAAATATTATCAAATTTAACAAAACAACAAAAATCCTGGGGAAGAGGTGTTCCCTTTCTGCAGTACTCCAGTGTGCACATTTCCTGAGTCAAAACAGCAATTCCTGGAGGTTTTCATCATCATTTGATGCTACAAGTCTAATACATTCCACTTTTGCTCTGAAACTGCCCTTGGGATTCAAGTGCTTTTGAATGTCAGTAGGAAAAAGAGATACAGCCTACTGAAGGCTATTTGAATAAATACAAGAGTGTTTCTGAGCTGGGAGTTCAGTGGAGTTTTCACACAGGTCTGTAATAAAGATGTGGCATTAGAAAAATGCAAGGATGGGGCTAATAGGTAGCAAGAAGAAGCTTGTATTGGGGAAAGGATATCTTTTAACCTAACATACTGGCTAATTTGGGGAAAACATGTGCCCGCATACCAGCTTGCCATAAAATAAATATATATATTAGCTCAGGTGTCTCTTAATACAAAGGACACATGTGCTGGAAGGCTGAGGTTCACAGGTTTATCTTCACAGGGGATCACAGTTCCTGAAAGCCCTCAAATCTGGCACCTACATGCAGCCTGTCTGCCTTCCTGACAGCTCTTTTCAGATTCTGCTCCCCTAAAAAGCATCAATTTATTTCATTTGTCTTCTCATTGCTCTGTCACTCCCAAAAGTTCAAAGGAACTGGAGCTTCATGCGCGGGGGGAGCTGATGGATTGACAGCGACGTCTTGTACTAATAATCCCCTGAGCAAGCCAGCCTCTAGGGGAAAAACATCTAAAACTAACACACTCAGCAAGAGCAGAGAGAGATTAAAAACATGCAAATCATTGTTATATGGTTACATGGTTCCTTTTTTCCCCCATCCCTCCTCCAGGAGAAGGCAACTGTCTCCTACGCTCTGTTCATTTCTATGAACTCCACCTGTGGACCTTGCTGGGTTATCTCCTGAGGGTCATGTCCTTACTCAAGTTGGACTTTAAAGTGCATCTCTGGAGATAATTCCAACATTATCCTGGCTCATCTTGAACAGAGAACTTTCTTTTGCACACTAGAACTTGTTATATCCATAAAAAAAGGATCTAAATCAGTTCTGAACACTTCCCATCAAGCTCACACATACATTGAATGCTTCCACCAGCTTCCTTACGTTCCTCTGGACTTCTGCCATAAGAATCTGCACCCTGATCCATTTTCTTAATTATAAGTAAATGTACTGGGTTATTTGTTTTAATTACCAGTTTAAAATGGTGTATGTTACCCAACGGTAAAAATTTATTTTTTTTTTTCCCTCTGGTACTACAGACTACATCAGGACTACCAGCTCTGGAGACTGCACATGTCTCTGAGTGTAAGATTTCTCTCCTTGCCAGCAGCAGAAATATACTCAAACCTCCACAAATAGTCAAATGATGGTGCAGAAAGCACACAGACAAAGAAACAGTTTCTCAATATAGTGGTAAATTTGGTTGAAAAAAGACCTTAAGGGATTTCTCCTGAAGATCAGCATCTTTCTGTCCACTTGGTAAAACTACATTATGCCTCTGCTGGAAAATTGTATTAATAAAGTCAGGCCTTGGTGTCTCAGTCCATGAAATTCCTACCAGATAGTAAAAAGAAAAACCAAACCCAAGTGCAGCAGGGCTGCTGGGAGTGCAGGGAATATGGGATCTGAAGCCAGAACTGTTGCCCCTGAAACTCCCCTGCATGAAACATGCCTCTGCTCCATCACCCAACAGTATCTTCCAAAGGCATCAAAGTACATTCAAATTAAAAAACACCCATCCCAACAAAACCAGCACTGGAGATGTGCTGGGAAGTCTGATCTCCTCAGCAAGGCATCCACGACAAGCAAAAAACTCTCTCCCCAGCCCATGTTTCACGTACTTATGTACACACCAGATGATGATCATACACATTTACCTTTTCTACATGCTGTTCCTTACATTTCTAAGCAAATCACTGAGAAAACCACAGTGCAGTTCCTATTTCACACGTCAGGCAAGGGCAAAAAACCCCCAATTACACATAGAGCTGAGGTTGAGTTTATATAGATGCTTGCATAGAAAAAATAACATCCGTACCATAAGAGCTGGATGGAGCATACGTGTGTGAGTGCCCCCGGGTGTGCACAAAGCCAGATCACCTCCTGCCAGGACAGCCATACACTGTCACCCAGCAGGCAGGATGCCTCGATGTAAACTGCCTGCTTTAAACAGACTTTGAACCAAAGCTGTACTGTGTTTCTGAAGGCTAGACGTGTAAGTAAGCTGCTTGAAGCTAAAAAACACAGTTGGACAATGAAGACCTGCTTTTCTCCTGCTGTTGGTACCAGTCCTGCTTTGGTTCACAACTGCTTTCAAAACTTTGCCGTTTCCAGTGTCCCCAGTATTAAGCTCTACATTTGATCCTGGTGGCTTGAGAGAACTGATTCCATTCCAGGGAAAAATGTGTACTGTTTAAAATGAGGTCCCTTCACAGAAACAGATAAAAATGAGGCCACTCAAACTTTATTGCTCACCCCTGCCTGCTGGCAAACACTGTAAAGGGGTTACAGGGATGTGGCAGTGTCACTGTCTGAGGACAGCCCAAACACCATGATCCAGGCCATGAACCTCTCTCAATGTCCACATCTACCCCAGCAGCTGTGACAGCACTTCTGTGCTGGATACACAGCCTATGAACAAAGAAAAGTCTTTTGTTGATGGATTGATCACCTACAAGTGTTCAGCTTCTGCTGTGCTGCAACAAACATTGAGTGCAATGTACTCAATGGAAATGTCTTTGTCAACAAAAGAAGATTTAATAAGGCCATCAGAACTGTTCTCCTTCCACTGATAACAGCCTCAGCACCAGCAGAGCTGGCTTCTGGTCCATAAATCAAAAAGGCAATTGAAACCCTTGGTGGGACTCATCAGACAACATTTAGCTGTCCCCAGTGCACATGTTTCCATCTGAACCGCTTTTCTAGACTTTATGCCAAGAGGAGAAAAATTAACACTTTTGAAGCATGATGCATCTCTTCCTGAGGACGACGCCTGAAGCAGAAGCCTCAAATTGCACCCTCAAAGTGGCTATTTCTGTCTGTTAACTCTAAAGGGAGCCTAAGCAGTGTCCCAGGTCAGCTGAGATGAACTTCACACTACCCATGCCAGAGTCCCCCTGCTCATCACCACGGCACAGCCACCTGCATCCTTGCAATGGAAAATCTCACAACATTTTAACCCAGGTACAAGGAAACCACACAGCAAACCTAAAATGCAGGAACAGATATTGCAGGACACATTCATTTCTGAAATGAGAAACGTGGTCAGGACGCTGGACTTGTCATGGGAAGGGTGTCTGCCTTGGCTCCTAGGCCAAATTGCAGTGGATTCTATAGGAGTCAATGATAAGGTTTTCAACCCATCCTTCAGTTTGGTAGTATCCAGCTTGGGAAACCCAGGGATAGATCTTTAAGAAGTACAGAATTCCTTTTCTGTAGAAATCACTTTAAGGTATTTCAAGTTCAACAACCAAAAAGCAGGTGCCCACATTGTTGCTAACACTGAAAATATTGCTGTGGGTTTCGTTGGATGGAAAAGAAGGTGCATGGGTGAGGGGATGTGCATGGTGCAATGGTGCAGACCCAGTTGCCCATCCTTGACCCCATCCATCAAGTTTTCGCACCTAAACTTTCCGCTGCAGCATTTCCAGATTTAAACCCCAAAGTAGTCACCAAGAGGGAGCCCAATTACACAGGCACTAAGTCTGTACACACTATGAAGCCATCTTTCCTCTATGAATCTCAGCTTCTTTCCTTACCCTCTCTAAACTACACATGGCTGAGCTCACCTGCAAAACCTGCTGGGTGGGGAACCACACAGACCCCAAGTATCACCCAGTACCCTGAACTGCAAAACTAACTCTTTTCCTCCACAGGAGCCAATTTTAGAAGGTTCTTTGTAAAGCTGAAGTAGCAGCACCTGAAATCAAGCTGTATTTGCAGCAGAGCAGCTCACTACCAGCAAAAAAAAGGGTGAAAGATGTGAAATGGCCCATCCTGTGGTTTAGCAACATCCTATATCTGCACAGAGGGGTGCACCAGCCAAGGAGGAGGAGGAAGGAGAGGAAGGGAGGCCACATACACCTCATGCCTGGCTGGCTCCACTGTGACAGGCAAGTCATTATTTTGGCATGGTCTGTGTTGGGGGGGTGGCTGGATCTGTTACGTGTGAAATTGCACACGACAACACAAATACCTTCCCCACAACTCCAGCAAGGCTAACTTGCCATCATCAAATTAACTCCTCTGCAGGGACAAGAGGAGAAAACTCGTGTACAGGGAGAAATTGCATTAGGTTTATCTACTGGACTTCATAAAGAAAAATCCCTCTCTAAGCAAAATTGTCTTTGCAGAGAGCCAAGTGGAGCTGGAGGCAGCGCGGCTCCGACACAGCCCCTCGTCCCCTGCCTCCCCTCCCACAACATTGCTCGCCGTGGCTTCTCCATACCCTGCCCTGTGCCACCGAGGTTCCCACACATTTTCTCCTTCATTTCACTCTATTAAAGCCCTAATTAATTGACCAGATCACAAGAGCCCAGATGTCTCCCCGGGGACGCTGTTGCATTTGCAGTGACAAGTGCAAACAAGATTACGGATGGGCAGTTTTGCAAGCAAATCATTAAAGCATCAGCTCCGTGCTGGGACGATGAGACCACCATGCCCCATCCCAGCCATGTCCCTCTGCTCCCGCATGTTCACAGCCACCTCTGACCCCAGTCAGCTCCAGATGTGATACCACATAGCTGGATGTGGCCCCTGCTCTATTTTTCCTGCATCCAAGGAACAAAGTGCTCTTTGGTGCTTGCTGGCTGTGGAGCACAGGGTCTGCTGGCTCCAGCCTGTCCCTTGCTATCCCTCCCTCCTTGCACAGAGCTGCTGCAGGATCTAGCTTTGGCTACACCCACTTATCCACCAAATATCACAAACCCCAATGTATTCTTCCTGTAGCAAAGGTATGTGGAAGCCTGGAGAGACAAAAAGGTTTTCTTAAGCCCAGAAATCATGAGCAGTTGCTGAGCTGCTCTGTTTGCAGGACCTGTCCTGCCAATCCTCCAGCTGTCCCCCCAAAACTGTGGAGACATCTCTATGGTGGAAAAATGAGATCTCATCTCCCCAGCCTGAAGCACCGTGTTGGTATTCTGGTCCTCCTGCTCCTGCAGAGCAGCCTTATTTATCCCCAGCCAACCAGCCTCCTCCTGAACACCAGTGAATTATACTGGGTAATATCTAATGCACTGACTGGGCACCATGATGATATAGTGCTGTCCCCTCGTGCAAGACAGAGCTTCCAGATACCCTCACACAGACAGTGCCTGAGCACTGGCTGAAATGATGCTCCCTGCAGCTTCCATGTGCACACAGTAAAAAGAGAAGGAAAAAAATAGCAGGCAGAGTTTTGCTTCTCAAATGATCATCATACAAAGTATTGACTTTTCAAACTAATCTCATCAGTGCTGCTGGGTACAGAATTTATTCTGCATCCGATGCAGGTGCAGCCCTGTTGTTTAACCATTCAAACTTGTTTTGACTTCAAAAAGCATTTCAGCCAAGGCAGAGAGATTTATTTTAATTAAAAGCCTATAATCCAAGATTATTTTTACTTCTGTTCCTGTTGCTTACCTCCTGGGAGTGGAGATCCTCCACACCACGTCCTGTGTAAACTATTTAACACTTGTGCCTCAAGGTCTTTGCACTTAGAAACAATCTGGGCAAGAACTGTAAGTGAATATGAAATCTCAGTTTCTGCCCTCTCTTTTCATCCTTCCCTCTGGCTCAGAATGGCAGGGCACAGTAGACAGATTTGGAGTCTGCTTGCCAAAAAAAAGGGAGCTAATATTTACTGGTAGCAATGTTTGTCTTTTCTGTAATGCTCTTGATCTAAATCGCTTTACAGACCTGAATGGCCATGCATTGGAAATGCTTCAAAACTCACTTGAACAAAACACAGCCCTCGGTGCTGGAACCAGCATTCCCTGAGCTCCGGAAAAACAAATTCTCATGCCTGAAAATTGATCAAATAGCATCTCTCTGACCATGAAACATCCACTGCATCACTGCAAAACCACTGACAGACACACTAAAGCAAACCAGCTCCAGGACAGTAAGTGAGAGCACCAGCAGGAGAAGCATGGAGAAAGTGGGCAGAGGAAGGTGGGTGGCCACTTTTTAAAAAATATAGAGGGGAAAAAGATGGAAAGAGAAGGGGACAGACACCCTGCAAGAGACCATGGGAGATCCAACACTCTGTGCAGAGCCAGGCTCACCTCTTCCCACTGCCTTCCCAAACAGGGTTCAATAGATACTCCCAAAATCTCATCTATGCTCTTTTTTTTCTTTGCATTTTGTTTTCAATAAACACAGGCCTTGTGGAAGCAGCCACAGAGGATGTTTGCATTGTTGCTGCAATCTTGTCGTGGCAGATCTGTCCCAAACCAGGGAGAATGGGACTTCACCAGGTGCTTCCAGCCTTCAAACTGATCCTGCAGGCTGAGGACTGGCTAATGGTTACCAGGCAGCTGTGTATTTAGGAAAAATTATTTAAGACAGTTTAAGACTGTCTTAAATGATTAAGACAGTTAAAGATGTCTGTACATGGGCACACGTTATTTCCATTTGCACACAGTTGGCATGAGGATGAGAAAACAATTTGGAAAGAGAGCAGGAGGCACCCAGGGATGCTTTCCACAAAACGGTGCTTGATGTGAGCTGCATCTCACTCAGGAAAAAGACTTTCTGAGATGGAGGAAAGTCCATTTCTCCTCAGCCTTTCTAATATCATTGTCTATGTTGACTCAGCCTGAAAGCGTATTTGCAGGGATGATTTTTCCATCCCCCTAAAAACCTCCAAACCCGGCTGGGGGACTGTGGAGAGCCATTCTAACTGGAGCAGAACTGATCACTGCTACCTGAGAAAGCAAGTCAGCCACTTTCCACACTGATATGACTCAATTTAAAGCCCACATGGGAAATTAAGGAGAGAAAAAATATCTGAGAGACCTTCCATGTCTCTTCTGCCTACCAACGCTAAGGTCTCAGCTGAATCCTGGTTCTCCCAGGCTGGCCGTCGCTCTTTAGGGAAGACATGCCATAGGAGGGATGCACTCTTTCCCTATTATTTCAAGCTTGCCTTTTCCATGCATTATCTCTCTCTCTCCTCCCTATTCTTCCACTGCTTCAGCCCCCTCCCCATCTTCTGTGGCCCCACTGCTGTTGTAAGATCCTTCCCCTCTGCAGCTTCTGCCATCTGGAACCTTCCTGTATCCCACCAACTCACTGCCAGCTTCATCTGCAAATGCATCTCCAGGCCCTCGCCTGTTCCTTTGAATTCCTCTCTCCTGCTGCTGCTGTTCATTATTTAACTCTGCCAGTGCATTATTTAAAGTGTTAAGGCACGCTTGGAGCAGAGTCTGCACAGAAGTGCCACGGTATAGCTGGACCCTCGGCAAAAATACCCTGAGAGCCAAACTTGTGACAGTTGGAAGGAAGCTTATTTGGATGAAAGAGAGGAAGGCTCTTTCTGGATGCCAACATGGATTTTCTCTCCCCCTGGGACTGAAAGAAGAGCTTCTTCAAGATGCCTGTTGCTGATGCAGCTTTGGGGTGAGGTTTCAGCAGCACTGCCTGGCCAGCTGACACCAAGGCAGAGTTGCCCCTTCTTGTCCCACCTTTGCTGCCCTTGTCACCTAGCACCGGTCACAACCACAGGCTTGTGGGCACTGTCCCCTCCTTCAAATCATTCCTTGGGGATGACTGCAGGGGGGAAGTGCTCTATCAGCAATCCAAACTCACCCCCCTCTCCTTGCCATTCCCTTCCAGCAAATGGGAAAATTGCACGTCAAGGGGACATGGGAAACAGCCAAGCCCCGACTCCAAAAAAACTCTGCTTCAAATTAGATGTAATCCCACTGGACATCATGTAGATGTATAAATGCTCTGCTTAAAGATGAGGTGACTTATGGTCCTGCAGATGGCTTGGGTAAAGCCAGGTAGGAATGGGCAAAGGGGACCTCTTCCCTGAATGGCACTTCCCTGTGTGGTTTTTAACTTGCTTTTTCTTCAGAACAAGTAGCAAAATTATTGTATTCTTCATGAACCCTCCTACCCTAGGAGAAATGAAATGTGAGATGAAGCCTTCTCTTCAAGAGCTTTGAAATCCAGGAAATGTTATGTAAAGGGATGTATTTTTTCTTTTACAAGTAAAAGACCATAAACATTTTTTTTCCAAAGCCCTGGAGCACTTGTGCAATCCATTCAAAGCTTCAGCGCCTGCAGACAAGCCCCAGGGCTGTCCCTTCCCACAGTAAGGCCAGTTACCTGGAGTCTCTGCACTCTGTTCAGTCGTCCCACAGCAGCCTGGGGAGCACAAGGGCCATGGTCCCTGCTGCATGAAAGAGCAAGGTGAAAGCTGAGTCCAGGAGTCCTGCTGCTCTAAAACCAGAGCACACGTCCTCCCTTCCTTGCTTCCCCTGAGCAAAGCCACTGCAGGTATCTACATGGGCTGAAGGGTCACTAAATGACAGCAGGTTAAGCTGTGACTTCTCTGCTTCCCCATCAATTTTCTCAGCTCACAAACTTGATTTTTCCAATGGGTACTTTTGTTTCTTGAATGGCTCTGGTGAGGCCAGTCTTGCCAGAGGGTCTGGAAGGCACCAATGGCTCCGTAGGACACGATGGTGCTTCCTCCTCTTCCTGTTGCTTGTGCACTGGGATGAGGCTTGCAAGGTGCATTAGGGGCAATAAAACATTTGTGACTCTCACAGTTCTGCCCTTCGTGGTGTACAATTAGTTCTTGCATCCCCCCAGGTACATTACAAACCACTGTGGCTTCCCCAATACCAAACTCTTGTTTTGATGGCTGAATACTAGAATCCAGACCAGGATTTCCAGGGCTATTTCTACCACACCCCAGGAGGCCTGCAACAAGTTTTTTAAAGACTTTTAAAACATTTTTACAAAACTCCACCCAATTCAATCTGGACAGTGCTGGAGGGTAGTAAAAGAAGACAGAGTTGCTCATATCCAGGTTTGACTCTTGATTTACATAAACTTGGTAACAGCTAAAGTTTATTAGCAAGCAAAAGCTGTTGGATGGTCAATGAAAGGAGCAGCAATCTCACAGAAGGCCACACATTTAATCCATTGGCAAGAAATGCACAGCACTGTGTTCGGAGAGGTTTTTAATCCCCACCATAACAGCCTGGACTGTTCTTGCTTTTCCAGGAAGGTCTAACACTGCACAAGAGATTTAAATCAGCTCCCCCTGCCAGATCTGCTTCCCCTCCCATGCCTGAAACCAGCAGGACCAAACCACCCCAGGGTAGCACTGTGGGTAAAACCTGCACTGGCACAACTTCTCTGCCTTGGACCTGAATTAACCACAGAAGACCTGATCAGATGTGACCTGCACAGCACACCTTGCTTTGCTTGGAGCATCCCTCCACCACAGCCAAGGGACATTGAACAGTGGCTCATTTCTGAGAGCAGTCGGACAGGTTAAGCTTCCTAACTCAAAAGATGCATTGAAAAAAATGTTTTTCTCTTCCAAAATGCTCCCAAACACGTTGCACAAATAACTGGGTGCTTTGTTGTGTTCAACTCCAGTTCATCCACAGTAAGTGCTTTCCCTTCCTCCCACACAGAGCTTAGCTGAGAGCAGGTCCCTCCAGCAGTGTGGGACAGTCTTACACAGCACACAGTGAGATGGACCCACAAGCATCCACGCTGAACCAAACATCTCATGCTCCTGAACAAGCCAATTCTGGAAGCCAAAGTTGCATTTAAGAAAAATGACCACTTACCTGCCAGAATATGCTGTCTATTGTATTTCCCAGAAATCCATCTCTGCCTTCTGATGATACCAGCTTAGGCCCCAGAATAGTCATAAATTCATCAAAATCAACCTGGCCATCCCCTGCAAAGAAAGAAAAAGATCCATGTTTTCACTGGAGTACCACTTAGTGTCAATGTCCAACATGCTGCTCTGGATCTGCTGCATATCATGGACCCATACGTGCACTATGGCACCTCCTACATCAACTTCATGGTGCCTACAGACCCAAATTTGTTGATATCCCAATGAACAGCCGAAGTTGTGGCATACCCACACCTGAAAACAGGACCAGGTAATGCACAAATAGAGATGAACAGGTTGTTCCTCAACGCTAGAGAATTTGTAGGCAAGCCACTTCTGAAAAAAAAACTTTGGCAGGAGGACAGAGGCCATTAGCCCAGCCAGGGCTCTTCCTCTCTATGGAGCTGCCAAACAGTCAGGTCTCTGCAAAGCTTTTACACAGCCAACCCCATCCTCCAGAGGAAGGGAGTACACACAGAGGGAAGAACCAGACTATTGCAAATCCACGAGGCATTTCATTTCAGCTTTCCATCAGCATCCATCTCCTAAAAGCCCTGTGTGCTCGGCATGCAGAGCAGGCAGTGTAGACACAGCTTCCGTGCCATTAGCAGGAGGAAGAGACTGCTCCTGCCATTAATGAACTGAGCCTATGCAGCCCCAAACCCTGCACTATATTGTATGTTTTGTAAATGAGGCACAGAGCTGTTCGAAGCATATCTGAGCATTGTATCAAATGATACTTTTCCCTCAGAGAACTTCTGCGAGGCTTAATAAAAATGGCAAAAAAGGGAAATTCGTGCCTGTTGAAGGATCTTAGAAATACCTGCTTCTCTGAATAGGGTAGTTCTAAGTCTATATGTCTCTCCTCTGTCTATAAGTCCACAGACACATTCTCCTGTATATTATTAGGCCAATTGATGTGGGTGGATATATTAGCCCTCCTTCAAGTCTGGAAACAGAATCAGCAACTGTAAGACTTTTGGGTTGTTTCCTATTCAAGTTCAGCTGGAACAGACTGCATCCACCTCTCCAGGTAGTTGTTGCTAAATTATTAGGTGTAAGAATTGTCTACATCCATCAGACTAAAGCAGATCAATGCAAGGGCTACTATTAAAATGTCACTATTGACTGCAGTACCTGCATCAGCCCTGCGTGACAGCTTTGCCATGTGCACTGCATGCTGCTGCTATCTGTCCCTTTTATTATATTTCACATGCTTGATCTGAGTATATGCATCACTGACTGAAATCTCTTCGTGTCCTTATCTTCACAGAAACCCAACGTGAAAACAAGCAGAGTCAAAAGGCGTTTGCCAGAAGAGTGATCTCTTTTCACTAGGCTCTGCCCACAATTTCTTGAAGACAAGAGTGAATATCCTGGGGGTAAGCCAGTGATGGGGGCTCTGAAAGGGAACCCAGCAGGGATTCATAACAGCTTTGATCCTCTAACATGCAAGAAGACCCCATCCAACTGCTAAATTTGCTCACACCTTGAGGGCTCAGCACACGCTGAAGGGCTTTGCAAGGCTGGGGCAGGCTTAGGATGGAGCTCATTTCTGGGACAGCTTAATAAGCAGAAAATGAAAGGGGAGGGCACCCCATCACCTGGAAAGCCATCCTTTAAAACATTCATAGGCTACGAGGAAATGAGTTCCTTCTGCTTCCCCATGGGAGGCATCAGTTTACGACATCAAGTCGGATTGTATCAGTCACATCACGTTGGATCATGGTGGGGAAGGTAATGCAAGGTGACAGCGGATTCGGGGCGATTTACACTGCAGCACATCACTTCAAGGGAAAGGCACTAACAAAACCATACACTGGGATGCAAATTGGGTTAAAGAAATTAGCCAGATTAGCAAGAAAACAATTTGCATTTTAAAGAGATCCTGGTAGCTGCCCGTGCATATATTTGGCCTATCCATATGCAACCCCAAAGTCTTGAGTTACTCAATTTGCATCTCCTACAATGTCATCTCATCTACAGAGGAGAGGCAGGACTCAGTCCTACACGTGACTCATGAGAAAGCAGGTGCCAGGGCTCCTGGACACTGTGTCTGACTCAGAACAAGGCTCTGGGCAAGCCCTTGCTCATGACTTCCCTGTGCCTTTGCCAGGGATCATAACTAACTTCACAGGGTTTAATTATCAGCTCCATTATAGCATTTTCCATAACCTCAGAAGAGAGATGCCATTACAAAACACATTATCTCCTTATTGACTGCTTTTCCAATTAAAACTGTTAACTAGCAAGGAAACTAGACCCCAAAACGTTTGGTAGAAATATCCCTTTAACAATCTTTTTAAGCTGCAGAAAACAAACCTTCCTGCCATCAGGATCTCAGGAGACTGCAGCATCACAATATCAAGAAAAAGAACTCACAATTTTGGCTGAAGATCCCTTTTACAGTATTCAACAGCCAGGAGAGAAATATTATAAAAAACAACACATAGGCTCCAAGATACACCCAGTGCAACTCTGCATGGTGCAAGGTGAAAATGCACGAGGTTGCCCTCCACAACCATGGCATAACCAGGTAATGTCCACTCCCTACATTGCCTGTAGGACCTACAAGCATTCAGGGCACCCATCAGATCTTGGGAGCACTCAGCTTGAAATTTGTGGTGGGTACAGTTAAAAGATGCTTTCCTCCTCCTCCTCCTCCCCATAGTCACATTCACAGCACACTAGGAGCTGATGTGCGATGCACACATCAAGCATCTGGTTGAGAATCTGTATTGGAGGCAAATCAAACACCACTCTCATCCCCACATTTGGCTCTGCTGTGCCTACAGATGTGCTCCACACCCAGCACTAGTTGATATTCAGAGCGAGCGATGTGCAGCTTATTCAGAAATTAACTTTTCCTGGAGTTTAAGGGATGGGAAGAAGGAGAAGAAAGCACCAGGCTGGAGCACGTGTGCTGTCTACATGCTCTCACCTTTCCTTGCTCCTTTCCAAAGCCATCCAGCAAGCCCCAAACAACACTGTGATCAGCAGCAATCACACAACCCCAGCCCCTCAATAACCCTGCCAGGGCAATTTATCATGTGTGCTGCTGTTCCCATCCTCCCCCCACCTCTGCCTCCAAGCTCACATGAACTGCTTTAGCAGGAATGCAGCACACTTGAAGCAAACAACCTTGTAAGGAGGGATGGAGCGCAAGCAGGCAAAAACCTACAGCCAGAATGGAGCAGGCTGTGCTCCCCATCCAGTGATGGTCACAACTATTCTCCTCTCCCTGTTCCCACCAGTTACAAATGCAGACCAGGCTTATAAATTCAGGCCACGCTGAGGTCCCTGATTGAAGAAGACACTCACACATTGCAAGGACTTATTTACAAACTGGGAAGGCAGGGGAACCTTGAAGCAGAGCAATGAGGGTCAGCTGGGGCAGGGGAAGACCATCAGGTGGTAATTTAGGTGAGGACCAGAGGGGTTCTGGGCAGCACGTGATCCAGCTGCCACCCCATCCCTGAGTTACCACCCATCAGCCAAAGGATGGTCACTGTTTCTGTGGGTTATCTTAGCAAAACACCAGACCTAAGCTCAACCCCTGGTTTGAAACCACCTAAAACATTTATTTATTCATTTACAGTTATGCCCTAACATTTTTTTTCCCCATAATGCTTCCTCTTAATCCTGGCATTATTGACAAAGAGTCATGTGGCTGAACCTTGCAGGACTAAACTGTGACTCAGAACATCACTGGCCACATCAACAGAGACAAGTCAGATCTGCTTATCATTACCAGGCCTTTAGCACCAGCTGGGCACTAAGTGCTTCCAGATACCCACAAAGGTTCTCTCCCTGCAAGACACTGACTCAGCTCTGACACAAAAACCAGGCAAATGTGAAAATAAAAAGGAATAGCAACTAGATGCTCCGTCAACAGCCTTGGGAACAATCATGTGAGTCTGGCTAATTGCTCCATCACAATGCTGAAGGGATCCAGCAACACCTTTGGGCCCTCTGGGAACCTTTTCAGTGCTCAAAGACCATGCATGGCCAGCAAGGAGCCCTGGACCTGCCAAAGTCACAATGTTGTTCCCTCACTGGGTGCAAAAAGACCTTGGGGATAATTTCAGTCTGAAGAGCTCCAGCATCAACATTTGCCACGCTGTGAGCTCAGTTTGGCTGCCACCACGGAGCTCCATGGAGCTCCAGCAGGGAATCATTTGGCCCTGCATCTTGTCCAACAGCCACTTACGCCAAGCTCACCAAAGATGATGGAGCAGCAGCTAAAAGCAGCATGGAGCTGGGAAATCAAGCTTTTTCAACTCTCTCAGACACTTCAGCCCAAGGAAATTTGCTTTGGACCTGACTGTCCCAAGGAAGGAGTGTCTGCACCTCTGAAAAATACCCAATGTCTTCTGAATAAACCAATGGGATGTAGAAAAAGGAAAAGCTCTAATGACTCAACATATAGAGGAGCCTGTAAAACTACCACTGCACTCCCAGGGAGCAAACTCTGGGTTGGACATGCATGTCAGGGGAGCTGAAGGAGCCTCCAGCACTTTTGAAGGGGAATTTACTCTCCTAAGCTACTTGCCTTCAACCCCGATTCATTCATTTTGGGGTTGTGCTTCCAGATCCTCAGGCCAAAGAGGTTTCAAAGTGCTATCTGCTGCTGGAGGTGCTTCAGTGGTGTGTAAGAGCTGAGCACAGAAAATCACAGCCCTCTCTCTAAGCTGATGGGCTTCCAGCTCTAGCCCAAGGATTTTGTCTCCCTCTTGGCTGTAATCAAGGGGAGAAGGGAAGGTTGCATTTGCTGGAGGATGTTTAGCAGGAAACATGCAAGTGTCTGAGGGCAGGCAAGGGGTGCCCTGCAGTCATCTTGTCAGGGCACCAAGGAGGAGAACCACAGCACGAAGTACCCCTGGCTACACTCTTACACCAAGCCAAGCTACACCCTGCCTTTCTCTTGGCACATCTGTCCTGATCCCACAGGATCTACCATCGGCAGTGGTTTGCCCAGGTTGGATGTGCTGGGCAGGGAGATCGCACAGACCATCCCCAAACCATGTGGGACCTGGAAGAGGAAAAGGGATCAGACTGAGCTGGGATGGCAAATCCCTATGTCCCAGGTGGCAGCAACCTGTGCCTCAGCTTTTGCAAACTCTCCTCCCAGAGCTCTTCTGCTTTGAAGAAATAATTAAATGCTCAGAGGAGTAGCACCGTGAACTCATCTCACCCTCCATCCCCTGGGAGAGCCCCGGTCCTCAGCCTTCAGTCCAACACTGTCTGTCCAAGAGTCTCCCATCGGAGTGGCTCTTTTGGAGGACAGAATTAAATATTCACTGGGCTGGAGAAAGACAGAGTGGGAGAGAGAAAGAAAAGGAGAGGGGCAAAAACATGTGTGGATTGCATCACCCACACCCAAGGGCAGAGCAGAGACACACACCTAGTTTTCAGAGCCTTGTGCATTAAACATTCCTGGCCTGACTGCTTCCTCAATAAGTCTTTTCCCTGGCCAGTCTCAGGACAACCAGGTTCCCCCTCGTCTTTAAAAGTTTCTTGTCATGACACTAAAATGAGGCACATTTAAACAGAGCTGAGGATTTGCTGTGTGTAGACTGATAAATATTCACACTTTTTTTTTTTTTCCTCGAGTTTGACCTCCAGAGTGCAGGTAGGTGATATATTTAAAGTTAATGAGCTAGTCTTTTGCAGCTTGGGTCCCAGTCGCACACAACACTCCTGTTTATTTTTATTCTCTTAATAGCTAGCTGCAGTGACTCTCTGTCCCAGCCTCTGTCATTGTTTGTGCCCATAAAGTAACCCGTGCAGTAATCAGAGAGGCTGGTGAAGGCTCCCACTGCTGTGTCCTGAAATGATGCAGGGGATGTGCACAGAAAAGCTCCAGCCACAGGATATTTCCCAGACGGGTATTTCAGTTTCAGAGATTTTCAGGTCAGAGGAGAACAGCCTCTTGCCAGCCTGACCCTTTCCTCAGCACAACCCAGAGACTTCCTGACTAATTACAGCCTCAATCCATAACTTCAATGAGAACTAGGGAAAGTCTTTCAAAGAACTTTCAACTTTGAAAACACTTTCTATTATAGACATCCATGAAATTGGCTGAAATGGAGGGATAAAGCTCTGCTACAACGCTGACACAGACAGTGGGGAAACTGAAGCACGGAGCATCGCCTTCCCAAATGTTACCAGAATGGAGACTGCCAGCAGGGCTGGGTACTTGACCTCCCCTGCTGCCAACCTGGTGATTCACGGACATGGGATGTGCAACCAGTCCCTAGGGTGCAGAAAGACAACAACAAGCAGGCTGCCCAGGGAAGGGGTGGAGCCACCATCCCTGAGGTGTTCAAAAACCAAGTAGATGTGGTGCTTCAGGACATGGTCTAGGGGTCAGGGAGATGTTGGGATGAAGGTTGGACTTGATGACCCCAGAGGTCTTTTCCAACCTAAATGATTCTCTGATTCTATTTCCAAAGAGTCCTGTTTGCACTCCCTTAGGAGTTTCTGCCCCAGAGCCACCTGCAGAGGGTCTCTGGTACTCCCTAACAAGGCATACATGTTAAAAAACACAATTTCTTGTTTCTCTTGCTCCTTGGGAACAGTAAGTGCATATCTGACAATCACTCTTTTACTGTTCACCAGCTCTGCCACACATCCCACAGCTTCAGCGACTATTTGGAGGAAAAGCTTCACTGGAGCTGGAGGAAAGGGTGAAACATCTCCACTGGAGCCCACTCTGTCCTTTAAGGGCATCGCCACATCCTGCAGATTTAGGAGCTGCTGTGTGGAGCTGGCTGCTCTGATTCAATGACAACTACACATAAAAGATTAGCAGATTGTACAGACACATGTTCCTGAAGGAGGAAATTTCCATGGGGTCTGAAAGGCTCAGACAGAGCCCAGGAAGACAGAGCCAGGGGTGCATCCATCCAACACTGAGAAAAGGACCTTGAGAGTTACTCATCTTGACAGCCTGTTGGCTCGTCTTGCAAATGGCTGCAGAGGACTTGCTATAAAAGATCTATCAAAAAAAAAGATCTATTAACTCCCCATGTTTGCCCAAAGGGAGCCTGTCTGGGAGCTGACCTGCGAGACAGTGATTGAAGAGGATGGAGAGCTCTGCCCCTGCATCACCAGGGGTGACGTGTCCCATGCTCCACCACAAGCACCACAACAAGCAGGATGCTCTTAGTGCTTGTCTAGAAGAAAAGTCCAACAAAAATAGTGACTGCAGTAAAAAAAAAAAAAGAAATATCCATCAGACACCTGACAAGCAGCTTACCAGCTTCACACTGGCTCTGGGAGCCACAGGATGCCCCAGTTACCATCCCCATGAGCTGCCATCCCACAGAGAATGATCCTGCAAAGCCTATGGAGCATGACAGCCTCCAGCACAACCACTGCAGACCCCACAGCCCACTCTGACCCACAGCCTCTGGACCCTCTCCCCTTGCAAAGGCACCTGACACGGCAAGGTGCTCATCTGGCCAGCTCATTTTGCAGCTCTTTGCAGGACTCTTGTATCTTGCAAGTTGCAACCGGTTGATCCCTTTGTCAAATGACTCGGGAGGAGCAAAATCACATCCCAACTACCCAGGACTTTAATTAGTTTTGCTTCCCAGGCCCTGGGAATAGCAGCAGAGCTCTGCGTGCATCACAGCAGCTATAGACGGCTCGGCACAACGTTGAGACGACCAACAAGTCACAGGCTCATTAAAACAGAGGAATATGAGTGTTCCCTGTGGCACACGCATCCTGTGAAACCAAAATCATAAGAGCAGGAACACTGCATTTCATTTTAAGGAATAAATAAGATGATACAAGGATGAAAACAGATTATAAGGCACGTGTGCATGAGCGAGATCACCGATCGCACGCTGTGTTCTGCAGAGGATCCTGTCCCTTTGGAACACAGGTTGGACAGGATTTGGGAAGAAATTGCAATTCAGTGTTTCCCCTTGTCCTGTCTATTCAGCAGGGCTGCACTCAGCCATCCCAGGTGCTGCACTGAACACAGAATTTGATATTACTTGTGAACCTCTTCCCGGTACTGAGCTGCGAATCTGACGAGCTTCCCCAGCAACAATAATTACTCTTCATTCCTTGTAGCAAGAACACATAATATGATAATCTCCATTTTACAAATCAGAGCAGACACGGAGGAAGTGGCCTCTATAAATAAAGACAAGTCTCATCAAATCCATCTCACCAACCAAGTTTCTCAGCTCAGCAACACACTTTAAAGGACAACCACGTTGAAAAGCTGCTAGATCATTTCTCACATATAAAAAACAGAGGCTTCTGAGCAGAGAGGACAAACTAAAAGTCTGTTACAACCTGTCCATGTTTTTCCTATTAATTTTGCATTTTAAACACAGAAAGTGCTTCTGGTCTACCTCCAGCAGCCTGGGCTATTTCACAGTTTCTTGTTGAAATGTTGAAACACAGGAATTATTCATTGCAGCAAAGTAGGGAAGACAAAAACCCAACAAACTAACAAAGAAAAGAGCGAGAGACAAAAGAGGGATAAAATGTTTTCAACTTATAAACGTCACCGTTGTCCCACACAGGGGGTGGGCCACAAGGAAAGCTCAGCACTTAATTTTTAGATGAGAAATTTATTCTCTCTCCAGGTCTGAACAACAGACAGGGTTCTGATTGACAACCAGCTGAATATGAGCCAGAGTGTGCCCAGGTGGCCAAGAAGGCCACCAGCATCCTGGCTTGGATCAGCACTAGTGTGGCCAGCAGGACCAGGGCAGGGATCATTCCTCTGGACTGGGCACTGATGAGGTCACACCTTGAATCCTGGGGTCACTTTTGGGCCCCTCACTCCAAGAAGGACATTGAGGGGCTAGAGCATGTCCAGAGAAGGGCAATGAAGCTGGGGAAGGATCTAGAGTACAAGTCTGGTGAGGAGCAGCTGAGGGAGCTGAGGTTGTTGAGCCTGGAGAAAAGGAGGTTCAGGGGAGACCTTCTCACTCCTGACATCTCCCTGAAAGGAGCCAGGTGGGGTCAGTCTGTTCTCCCAAGGAACAAGCAATAGGACAAGATGAAATGGCACCAGGGGAGGTTTAAGTTGGACATTAAGAAAAATGTCTTTCCCAAAAGGGTTGTGAAGGGCTGTCCCAGGCTGCCCAGGGCAGCAGTGGAGTCCCCATCCCTGGAGGGGTTTTGAAGCCGCGGAGATGTGGTGCTGAGGGACACGGTTTAGTGGTGCCCTGGCAGTGCTGGGTTAACAGCTGGACTTGATGATCTTAAAGGTCTCTTCCAACTAGAACAATTCTATAATTCTATGAATAAATCTGCAGAACCCCATTGCAACCATGGGGCTGCCCAAAGCGGGATGAACCTCAAAAGTGTCACCTGGGAGAGCTGCATATCTTCAAAGTCTTTTTTACCAGGGTCACCAAAAAAGCTTACTGTTTTTTTCTCCCCCTCTTAATTCCCTGCTCCACAAAGAGCCATGGCAAAGCATCTTGGGAATATGCACAATTTTAAATTGGGATTTATTCCCCTGTTTTTTACTGCTCCTAAGGATGTCATCAGTGTATTTTCACCACTAGTGCTGACACATCACAAAATGTGAGAGCAGGTACCAGGTACGGCTGGTTTGTATGCTCATGAAACCTGCTCATCTTTTGCTTGATCAAAGTATTTCTTATTTGTACTCCAATAAACAATTTGACACACTGGAGTTTTTTCCCCATCTTGTGTTAGCCTGAAGTTATTTTTCCAGGGTACTGAAAACCAGCTGCTCCTCTAATTAGTACACTGAGTGCTTATTTTATTCCTCAGATAAAAGTGCCTTACATTTTAACAAAACAGTTTGACACTTAAGTCACACATTCATCTATTTTATTGCGAAAGTCTGCTTAAAGAGTAGGCATCCCAGATAAGGCAACACATTTAATGTGCCATTTCTCTGCATTTTTATTAGCATTACTGCCAATTGGAAGAATTTACAAATAATTTCCTTTCCAGCACATAAATATATAAAATATTTTCCTTCCCGCATCCTGGCAGAACACTTCAGGTCACTCTCCAGATTGCAGACAGAAACGTATGCACCTCTCATCGTCTGCAATGTTTATGTTCATGCAATACCTAATTATGTCTAAGAATAAAGCAAATCAAGGGTATAAACTAAGTTGAGATTTGACCTCTATTTCCAGACCCAAAGCAAATCTATATCCCTATAAGGCACAGCACACTGGAGAGATGCCCACCCATACTGAACGACCTTCTGCTGGCACACAGTCACGCACCACTTCTACCAAGATGTAAGCAAAGCTTTGGCCTAATGTGAATCTCATGCTCCCACATGTGATGGAACCACCATTCCTCACCTCCCTTCCCAAAAAGAGGCAATTTTGCACAGAAAATAATCCCTTTTCCTTCTGTTGCTTCAGTACTTTCATCTCCCCCATCGCAGCAATGCCATAGCATCTTCTGGTAGTTCATAAAAGGGTGTTTCTGATGATTTATAAGATTTCACTTCAGACCTTGAAATGTTCCAAGTAGATTCTCATTTTTCTCCCTAATTCATTTTTTTATGCCAGCTATAATATTTTCCCCTGCAGCAGCTGTCTTCCTCTTCACCTGGGGGAAGCAAAGAGACTTGGAGAAGGTGTTTGTTGGAAAGGCAGTGGACACTCCAACCTCTGATGCTCACCTTCATTCCGTGAGGACTGATGAGAATTAGGTATCACTGAAAATAAGTGCATTTGGTGAAGCCGTGCTAAGAGGGCAAATGTAGCTGGGAGCGTGGTTCTTTGCAGGGCTGTGATGTGTCCTTGAGACAAGGCAAGGCCAAGGCTGGGGGCTTCTCACATGGCACCACCAGTTCTCACTGCACACCCTCTGCCCCAGCATGGGAACAAAACATCTCCTGCCCCAGTGGCCTGAACTCACCTCAGCTGCTGGGGTAGAAGAAGCTAAGTCAATGGGCAACTGTGTAGTCTCCTTGGGAACACTTGACAGCCATCTCTGGGGGTGGGAAGCCAGTTTTTGATGCTTCTCAATTTAGGATTTTCTATGAGTTTGCATTTGCACACAGCTCTGTTTGTCAGCTCCAGGCCATCCTAGGATCCCATATCACTGTTCCTTGGCTAAACTTCTCTCCCTATTCCCCAGTCCTACAGCAGCTTTGCTGTGCCATGGCACTGAAGCCCAGCAGATAAGTAACCCAAGCCTCTCTGTGTACCATGGGCTTCATGGCATGGGACAACCCGCGTCCTTGTGATCCTGGCAGGCAGGAACCCCTCCTGCCGCTCTGAGCCCTGAAGGACATTTGGAAGCTCTGGAGCATCCTCAGCATCACCTCATGACAATCTCTGTGGGAAAACCATTCGCTGCACTCATCAAACCAGGTCTGCTGGCATGTCACCTGTGAAGGAAGGCTGATGGTAGCACTCAGGAGCCACAGAGGCATTAAAAGTGATGTGACACCTGTGAAGAATTCCTGGGCAAAATCCAAGCTGTGCAATTGCCATTTTCACTTAAGTTCAAGCAGCACTTTCTAACAAACTACATTTTGCCTTCCATTGCAATGAATTATGAAATACACCTTCATTTCTGCTCTGATTTGGAGGCTCACTCTGTGTCACTGAACAGCTGCACGCTACAGCCCAAGAAGCAACTGTCCTTGGGCATCTCTGGAGCTGATCCCTGTGTGATTCGCTGAGCTTAGTGAGAACCTTTGTGGCAGAAGGTGACACACAGGTGTGAAATGCTCTTGTCATATCAGTTTATGCTCAGCCATAAAATGACTCCAGCATGCATTGCATATACTTCTCTTAAAATATGTTTTGTCCAGCCAAGCAATCCTGCTCGCACAGCACGAATGTCTCCTCAGCCTGACCTAGACAGGGCTGAGCCTCCCTCCGTATCCCAACAGAAAGCAGGGTTTGCAATGAAAACCAGATTCAGAGCAGCTCCAGTTGCTCATTATTTGAAGCCCATCAGTTAAGCCAGGGCAGATACAGCCACTCTGCCATCCTGCAAGGCGAGTGCACTCCCAAGGTAATTCCTGATGAAAACCATATGTTTGCACTAGGTCTGTTCAGGCTGGTTCAGATTAAACACAAACCTCTGCCAATTGTATTACCTCATTACTAGCAGACACTGGCAGCAGCCTCGCATGGAGAAACGGGCGTCTGGCTGCGCTACCTGCCGGCACCTCCTAATTCATGTCAGGTGCTGGAAGATGTGCAGGAGGATCACCACCTCCTCCCTGGTTTTCCTGGCCACAGGGGACTCCTCCTTGAATGTGACCTTTCATCCAGCCGAGCTTCCCACCCACCTGATGCTGAACCAAAAGCTTGGAAAAAATTGGCAGCCCACAACAGGGAAGGAGAGTAAAGGTGTCCCTGGGAGTGCAGGGCACAACTGACATCCCCAGGAGCTCCCTGGGTCCAGCCCTGCTACCAAACAATGTTCATGCACAGTGGGAGAGAATGGAGGAAGCTGTTGCTGATTCTCACTACATATTTTAAGTTAAATCCCAGAAAAAAAATAAGGCAATCCATCAGAGAAAAACTAGCCATAAGCCATGTAATATTAAATCAAATTGTATATATAATTCATGCTTTAATTCAATTTACAGGCAAGGTAAATCTTTCACATAATATTCCCCTGTTTGCTCAGTGCCTAAGGGATTTCCCATTACACTGTCTCTTTTTTTAATGTATAGCCCATTTGACCTTCACATAGCACAGACTTGTGTCCAGCCCCCAAACCCTCTGCTCAGAACTCTGCAACAACAAGCAGCTGAGACATAAGAACAATAAAAACACCCAGTACAACCAGACTGTGTCTTTGGAGAGGTTGGAACTGTTGAGCTGGAAGGGATGGAGGATCACCTCCCATCTCTGCAGAAAACACATCGAGCTTTCTGAAAAGTCTCAAACAGGAATTTCACACCTTCCATCTGCAGCCCATTACTCTACATTTTAACTCCACCTCTCCGATTACAGGTCCCTGCACACTGGGAGTGTATACAAAAGAGTGCCAAAGTCTCACGTCTGTGAGACTGAGAGTCAGGGAATAGCTGGAGAGGAATCAAAACTGGAAGCCAAGTCCACAGCACTCTCTTTCCAAAAAAGCTCAGGGTTTCGGTAAAAGACCCCAGGAATTGGCACCGTGCTGAGTCTGGCCGTTGCAAAACCTGAAGAGAAATCACCCAGCCTGTTGGGAAGGGCCAGTAGAACATAACAAGGTGCAAACAATAATTTTTGGAGAACAGGCTTTTTAAAATGATTATTCCTTTTCTTTTCTTTTCTTTTAGAAATGAGATCATTTCAACAATTGATCTGTTCTTTCTGCCAGGTTTTGCATTACTTTGTCTCCTTGTCTAGGGGAGATGCTGAACACCCTCGGAGCCTGACAGTCTTCTCCTTGCTTCCATCTCATGGGGACATTCAACTTGGATATCCCCAGGGAGGCGGAAGAGCTTCACTCCCACTGCCACCATCTCTCTCTCTGCTCTCAGTAGTCTCCCCAAGCATCCCCTTCCCACCAGGGCTGCATCCAGCACTCTGCTTTGGCATGATTCCATCTAACTTTGTACAGTGTTTCTACCCTGCAGAAGGGTGGGAGAAGGTTGGATCCACACCCCAGCTCCCCTGCACACTTCAGGCACCAGGAAAGTCTCCCCTCCTGCTCTGACCAAGGACATTTTAAAGACAGTCTGCTCATTGTGATCAGCTCTGATTGTAGCTTTGCAGCAGTTAAAAAGTCCCCCCTGGCTCTAGCATCCTAATGCTGTATTTCTCTCTTCCCCTTAATGGTGGGTTCTGTTTCTTTTATTACCTCTTAGTAATTGTTTGATGAGCTCTCACAGCGGGACTTTGCTAAAAATTATTCCACCCTTCTAAACTTCCCCTTCAAAAAGCATCAACACTTCATTACAACACAGCTCAGCTCCCATCTTCTACTTGCAAGGAGTGGTGAGGCCACAGGACCAGGCATCTCTGCTTGACTGGGTGCTTAGGTCATCTCCCAGTAAGCATCACTGGGCTGCATGATGCCCAGGAATGAAATGAGAAAAGTTACAACAGCCTTGTAAAAGACCATTTGCAACTTTACAGAGAAAGGTTGCAAGAGCTGGTCTGTCTTCGTCCAGCTGTATCAGCTGGTCCAAATAAAAGATGCTCCATCTCCCTTGCATGGGTTGCCTGAGAGACAGGAGGTTGACAGCTCACAGTCATTTGCCCTTTCCTTGCTGTTGTGAAAAGCAAAATTTCACAGCTTCCTCTCCAGACCTTCCTTGGTGATCATAAATCATTTGAACCAAAGCCATGAGCTGCAATGCACTGGGAAAGCCCCCACCTACCGTTGACAGAGAAGAACCAACAGCAAGGACTCACCATCCATGTCGAGGCGTTGCATGATAATCGCCAGCTCCACCTCACTGGGCATGTACCCCAAGGAGCGCATTGCCATGCCCAGCTCCTGCTTGGATATAAAGCCATTCCCATCCCTGTCCAGCACCCGGAAAGCTTCACGGATTTCTGTAAAGGAGAAGGAAGAAGAGAGGAGTTGCTACAATGGAAGACTCCCTGGTCAATGCACCTCCACACATGGGACACAGAAGCAGCAAATATTGCCTTTTCTGATATTAGTGATGCATTTCTGATCATCTCAAGTCAGTGTAGTCACTGTGTTCATACACAAACATACACTCGTGGGCACACAGTCCATCACACCTCTGTGCAGACAGGTAAATACAACAGCAGCCACACCCACACTGCCTATTCTCTGTGCTAAATATCAGTGCAAAATTATTTATTCATTACACATTGAGCTCCATTTCTTCCTGCACCATCTGCCCTGGGCTGCTGGGGAGGATCCATCCTGATCTATGGTGAAGTCTCCCTGTATATGGTTGCAGAGCAAACCCCAGCCCCAGGGGCTTCTCCAGCAGCCCTTCTCCAAGCCCCTCAGCATGCCCACAAGGCAGATCTACTCTATGTCACACAGACCAAGCTCTAACTTTCTCCAACACCACCAGTGAACAGGAACAGCTGGGTGCTGATGGCCTCCTCTGCAGGGTACGGGGCTCTGCAGCCAAAGCCTGGGTGAGCACGTTCTCCCTTGTCTGCTAAATGCAGATGTACATCTCTTAAACCATACCCGGGCAATATCCATCTCTCCCTCCTCTTCACAGCTCTTCTCTAATTTATAACTGTTTTACAGCAATGAACAGCCTCAGACCAACAAAAATGTTGACAGCACTAAAGGAATCACTTCCATCATTCTTCCTCAGCCTGGCTGAGCTGCTAACATCTGACTTTGTTTGGCTTTTTAACTCTGCCACATCGCCCTCCAGCCTTTAACAGCCACTCTCCACTGGTGTAGCACACTGTAGGACCCCACATATCCACCACCTCATCAGCTCTGCATGTTTCCCACTCCTCTCAGACCTCTTAACCTGAAGCTCCACCACCAAGCTGTCCAGATCTGACAGCTGCAAATGCCAAACGGAGAACTCGGAACGTTTCAGCCAGCTGGGAGCCTGTTTACTTGAAAGGGCTTGGTTGGAGGTGGGGAGAGAAAGAGGTGCTGGTTTCTAAGTTCTGGTTAAATGGTCTTTGCATCATGCTGTGGAGAGGAAAACATAGGATGTTTTACATCTCTCTTTTGGGAATGAGAATATATGAAAACGAGCATACTGGGGCTCACTGCACATTTGCTCAGAGGAGTTTAATCTTCACGTGAAAGCGTTTCATTGGAGAAGAGGGAGAGAAAACTCAGCAGAGTTTTTTTGAGGGGGGAAAATCTAATTTAAAAATACTCAATTCTCTATTAGGAAATGGATTGGATGGAAAAAGTT
This sequence comes from Brachypteracias leptosomus, assembly GCA_013401335.1. NCBI lineage: Eukaryota > Metazoa > Chordata > Aves > Coraciiformes > Brachypteraciidae > Brachypteracias > Brachypteracias leptosomus. The sequence continues at coordinate 104,092 of VYZX01012191.1, forward strand.
TGGCCAGCCCTGGGTGATTCAGGCTTTAAGCCTCAGACAAGAAAATATCCTTGGTCCTGCCATGGACTGCCAGCACGTCACCTCCCTCTGCTCCCAGGTACAAGGGAGGCACCAGCCCCTGCAGCAGGACCACGTGAAAGGTAATGGATGGCCCTCAGTCCTCCTGGAAAAAAGCCAGGAGCATCATAACCCACCAGAAATTATTGCAGTGATGTCTTTGCTAACAGGTTATTTAAAGCTTTACAATTCAAAGGCTGTTTCTAAATCACCTCACATCAAAGTTCAGCACCTCCCTTGACAACATCAGTGCAAAGTCTGCTCCAATTTCCACATGCTGCTCTCTGCCCTGGGTAATACCCTGGTGATGTGCCAGGGCTGAGGCACCACCGTGCCTTACTGCTTAATCTTCACCACAGCTGTGGTTATCATAATGAGATATGATCAATTTTTAATCCAGCCACTGATGCAGAAAGGGAAGATTCTATTAATTCCAATGAATATTGGGCCAGACCTGTGATATCTACACAGCATCAACTGTGGCTTCTTTAAATTTAAATGCTTTCCCTTGTCTCCCTGCCAGCCCAAGCTGGTGTAAGCTGGGTGATATGAAAAGATGGTTGAGGCTGTTTAAAGCAAGCTCGGCTGGAAGTATTGGTACATAATGCAAAGAGCCTTTGGAGTAGGAACAAATCCCATTAGACACTGCCAGCTGTAGTGAAATCTATTTTCATATGCTGTGCTGAAAGCTAAAGTGCAGTAAATATTACATCGAAATCAATTAATTTTAAAATAAACTTCTGACAGCTGAAGACGAAAGAACTAAAAATATTGCAAGGGGATGAGAAAGAAAATAAAATATGAGCCTACCTTCTGAAAAGTTTACATATGAGTTAGACTGATCCAAAATGCTTGAATAAGTTGTATCTGTACAGGGGGTCCACTGTAAGATATTTGACCACCAACATCTAGTGAGTGTCCTCTCCAGACACATGGATTTCAGAAGGCACATTTAACAGCACTGCAACCTTTGAGCCTCAAACAGAGGAGAAAACCCCATACGTTTGGAGTCCAGCTCTGTTACACACCTCTCAGAAACCTGAACTTTTGACCAAGCCTGAAACATCCTTCAAACATCAACTCCTGACACCAAATGGAGCTTTTTTTCACTCATCGCTCTATAAATACCACTTGTGCAGAGGTATATTTGAAGAGCTATTTATAGGTTGAACACACTGTACACGGAGCAGCTATGACCTCAGTCAGTGCCTCCTCTTTATCTTTACATGTACATCTCCTTATCAGCTTTTCTTTACAGTGATTCTTTCTCCTCGGATGCACTCATGGGTGCTGTTCTGCACAGCACCCAGCCTGGGAGCCACAGGCCTGAGCATCCTTCCCAAACTCAGCCCCACCAGCTCTCCCTGCCAAAGAGCAAGTCCCCACCAGCGGTCCATGAACCTGTAGCACCCTGGCTGGCCCTCACCTTTACTTCCAGCTGTTAAATTTCATTACCCAAAGCTAAAAATACAGCAGCACTTTCCCCATATGACTTTCCCAAAGAAGTCACCATGGCAACTGATGCTCCTGGCTCAGAACTGGGAGCGGATGTGGTCCGTGGAGTAAATCTCTCAACAAAGAGATTGCCGAGGCTTAGGAGAAACTTTGAGACCAGTTCCATTTCAGCTGGAAGCTGCTCTGCATAGTGATGCTTTACCCTGATCAAGAAAGAGCCTTCTTTTGTCTTAAAAGGAAGAGTAAAGATAACAAGGGGAGTGGGTGTCAAAGCGATGCTGCCCCAGCAGCTGCCTTTCCCTTACCCAGCCTAGATGGTAGCAGAGCCTCTACACCCAGCCAAGCACATGTATGGGGTTACACCTCCCCTGGGGTGTTAGAAAATACTAATGTTTATTCCCTTTTCCACTGTATAGTATCTTCTTTTACTCCTGAACGCAGGAAGTTGACACAGAACTATATTAGAGGAAAAAAGAAGAGAAAACAAAAAGATTTAGGGAATGTTGCAGGTGATGGCACTGGCCTGAGTCTCAGGAAACACGACTTCTTCTCAAGGTGCCCAGGCTAGGACCTGAGTGCTCTTCTCCATGCCTCAGTTTCTCCAGCCCCTGGGAATAGCAATATCGCTCCTCTGTACACGGTAATTTCAACATAAAAGTGCTCATCTGACAGCTAGTGTGTATTAGCAGCACTAAACCATCTCACTCCCAGCATCAGTTCAAACAGCACCTGCAAGAGATGCTGCTGCAGGGAAGGAGACTTTGTCAGATGGACCATACATGATGTTTAATGCTGAACATCATTCAGGTGAACAAGGGGAGAGAAGGGATCAGCATCTGGCCCCATCTTAACTAATATCCTTGTTAATGAGCTCAAAGAGGGAGCAGCCACAACATTAATTAAATTCCTAGATGATTCAAAGCTGGAAAGAATGTCTGGGACTAAAAGTCCAGCAAGGAGGAAGGAGCACTGTACAAACCAGCCAAGATTTCAGAGCAGAAAGCCCCTTGCCTGGCAGTCAGCTGAGAGCCAGCCATGGTCAGCTGGGTTAGAAGGCACGTTTCTCAGGAAAGTTTAGTCCAAAGTTTTTCCCCAGGTGAGGATTTATGTTCTATGGCAGCCAAGAGCATAGCTCTCACTTCTCAGAGTTATTTGAGCATTCAAAAGCTGCGTATGTGTGAGGGGGCTGGGTTTGCTTTTAATTAATTCCCCATCTTCCCTTATATTTCAGCTGCACCTTCCAGAGCACACGACCATCCAGTCACCCCACACTCCTCTGGAAGAGAGAAGGGAAGAATCAGGGATAAAGGATGACTTTTTTGTCATTCTCTTTCTGAAGGGCATGAACAAGACCACTGTCAGAGTCGGATCTGACACCCAGCCTAACAAGTCGTTAGGTCTCTCCAACTGCATCCAGAAAAGATGTCCTCACCCACCTGCTCCCATCACATCCCTTCTAAACACCTCTCCACACTCCCAGCTGTCCTGGGCAAGCAGGAGCCTGACCTTGTGCTCCCTTCCCTGGCTCATCCCTTCTCCATGTTCAGCAGCAGGTTTATTTACAGATGATTTCCCTCAGACTGGTAACTAGAGGCAACCATCATTATTTTTGTTTTGCTTCCTGAATGAGAATGAATCATGATTCTCTGGGAAATAAATTCAGGCTGAGCCATTGGTGTCCACCAGCTACCCTTGGGCACTGCAGATGGTTTCAGGTTATTTCACTGGGGATAAATATCACCACAATATTGTAATTACACTGTAACTACCACACTCTAAGTGCACAGTAATTACAATCAGAGTCTTATGTGGTTATTTTCATTAGTATGATAAGAGAAGGAATACCACCACCCAAAATCTTACAAGTCATCTCATTCACTTAATTGCAGGTTTGGGCACCAAAGTACAAACTGAATGATCTAAAAGCTGCAAGTAGCATGTCCTTGAGTGAACTGTGAAGTGAGTCTCGTAACTACTACGCCTGTTTAAAAAAAAAAAAAAGGAAATTTCCATCACTCCATCTGCTATTCTTACGCTTATTTTTTTGCTGCAAATTGCAACTAAGTGTCAAAATAGCTACATTTTTCATCTAATGGAAATGCCCCCCTCCCCTCCCCAACATTTTCCAATTGAAAGCCTCAGAATATTTCACTTGGTTGTTCTCAATCTCAGCAAATAGTTGAGTATCCCCAGATCAAACTCTTTCATTGCAACCTGGAGCTGCATCTACCTGACCGGCTGCAGCGGATCAGGTACCAAGACCTGGAGGCATCACCAAAAAGAGGCAAGGACCAAGGCTGCAGCTGGAAATGGGGCATAAATGTTTGAGTTAATAGTGGCCTCAGTGCTATGGCAGCTTGGATAGACACAGTTCTGCTGAATGGACAAAGCAAACTGGTGCTAGTCAACTTGACAAAGCATCTCAGCTCAGAAAGGTCTGCCTCAAACCTGAGTGCCTCATCTTGTTTTTCCTCAGAGGGACTTTTTCATATATAATTTGAAAGATTTCTTTCTTTCTTTCCCCAGGAAAACATGATTTGTGGAAATGCCATTTCCTGTGTTTATGTTCCCAAACACATTTAACACTTGCCAAGCAACCTGCAGGAACATCCCACTACCATATAAACGCACAACACAGGGGCTATCTGGCTGCTACTGGAGACTCTCTGAAACGGAAGCGTTTAGTGCTAGCAACAGGGGCTGGGGTGGGGATAGCTGAGGGTATTTACTCTGAGGGCAGGCTGGTGTGGACAGCAGCTCTCAAACTCCTCCACACAAGGCTGCTCAGTGCATGTGGCTGCATCCCTGGCTGCTGAGCAGTGTGTGATCACACGGAGCCAGCCGGGAAGCGCGGTGCTGAGAGCCAGCTGTCAGAAGAATTTAGCAAAATAGCAACTTCCACTCTTCCCTATAAATTTCCTTGCTGCGGTCAGAATTTCATCCAGGAGGCCTCCCCTTCAGCTCCTCCCAATGCCAACAGAAGGATGCATGGGGTTGGAGATGCTGTGCTGTGGCTCTCACCATTACATAATGTGTAATAATCAAATTTCCAGTGCTGAAAGGTGAGGGATGAACTCAGAATGAAGGCGGCACTGGAACAGGCTGCCCGTGGAAGTGGTGGAGTCACCATTCCTGGAGGGGTTAAAAAAATGAGTAGATGTGGCTCTTCAGGACATGGTCTAGTGGTCAGGGAGATGTTGAGATGAAGGTTGGACTTGATGATCCTAGAGGTCTTTTCCACCTAAATGATTCTATGATTCTAAGTGAGGAGAAGGTTGGAGAGGATGCAAATGGCCAGGCTGTCAGGTGAGAGAAGAACAGGGCTCAGCTCATGGGGGTGCTTTGATTTCCATCTGTGATGCACTGAGAAGGGCATTCTTGATGAAAAAAACCCAAATAAAATAGATAAAGGAAAAGGAGAAAAGGCAACTCCTGGCAATGAAAGAAGATCACCACTGTGAAAGCAGATAAATTTAAGATGCATGCTACAACTTCTGTTTGTTTGGTTTTGTTAAGAACCTGCTACTAAAAAGGTCAATAAGGAGAGAATAAATTTCCACTGTTTTCCAAAGGAATCTCAATCTCCTCTTTCACTGATTCTTTTTATTAGGAAACAATCTTTATCTTTCCCTAATCCTTTATGTACATCAGGCACAAAACATTTTCCCTCCCATGATACTACTCTACTTCAGACAACCTCCTGAACAGCATGTATTCTCCTGGGAGCAGTTCAGCCACGTAGACAATTGTTTAACTTCACAACACGATTTTTTTTAAGCTGCCTAGACATAAACCTATAGTATCTGGAAGCTGCTGATTTAGTTTATTGACATCAATACTCTATTCATCATCGGAAGTGAAACATTTGCTGGACATAAATAGGTAATGAGCTTAGGACCCTACCCTGGAGCCTCTCAGAGAACAAGAGTGATTTGATTCAAGATTGCTCAGGGGCAACTCACATTAATGTTGAAGAGATAATGTCTGCCCATATTTCTTTTATTTTAATATATATCATTTGCATCTTGTAGTGATTTATTGCTAGAACACTCTTCATACATTTCTTACCAAAGTGAGGGTTTCAGACTGCAGTCTTGCCTGGCAATAACTGTGTAGGAAATACAACCTCTCCCATCACCTGCGGCTCTTTCCTTAGACTTTGCAAAGGTGGCTTAATCAGACTTGGAGCCTTCTCTGTTGGAAATTTACTGTCCAATATTCAAACGTAGGTACCTGCCATTTAGAATAATGTCCTCGGAACAGCTATGCAGAGACCCATTTGTTACGAGCATCTCAAACACCCAGAGAGTTGGCTCTGACACAAATGATAAGTTGGCATCCTTCTTCCCATCGCCAAACGACCCTCGAGGCAGGACAGGCAGTACCTGCAGCAAGTTTTACTGGAGTTCAATTGCTTTCCCACTCCCTCTGCCTTTAATTAACTTCCACATAGCTACCCAGTGGCACATTAAACCCAACTTAATATGCCCTTACTATGATTATACTAAGGACCAGAGAAGCACCACGGTCCCTGGCAATGCATCCTCAGGACTTATGAGATGAGCCCACACACCTCTAAGTTCACAGTGAGATATTGCTCTTTGCTCTTCCACCAGCTCCTCCAGGTGGGACAGGAGCACAGCCTCCAGCATCCCCCTAGTCCCTTTCCATTCAGTAGATTTATCCCCTAGCCCTTGGATTTATTCTCACTATGTGCTTCTCCAGTAGTAGAGAAACCACCCAAAGTAAGACTCTGCCCTTTGGAAGGACCACACTATACCTGTGATTTAATGACTTTGAGTTCTAAGTTGCCTGTTCTGTGCATTTTCTGTTCCCCCAGTCCCAGAATCTATTCCATCCCAGAAAAATCTTTCTCCTTAAAAGCCCAAGTGATTATAGCACATAAATTGCTTCACTGAGAGTATATCTTGTGAACAGGAGCTCAGCAAAACAAATCTGACTTTAACACCCCCTCTCCAGTTCTCCCTCTTCACCATTTTGAGCTTCATCCTACAAGCAAAAATCCTGGCTCAAAAAGAGGAAAAATGCAGAGCTGGGTCAATTTTTAAATGAAACTTTCTGGGAAGCACTCAACAATGCCAGAAATGTTGTCTTGGTCTGGGTGCCAGAGAGAAACTGTAATTTCTGCTGTTTATGCACAGAAACTCAAAGTTAATTAAACTCTTATTTTTTCCCTTGCTTTGGGCCTGTTCTTTCCCCTTATTTTCACTTTCCGTTGCACAGTAAAAATGGATACCTCTACAATGTCTTCCCTGGCTGACAATCACCATAGTCCCCAAACTCGACCGAGCGCTTTTTCCTCAAAGTGATCTTCATATGTCCACAAATCCCTGAGAAACCAGTAACAGCCTCATAGACGAGCTGGGCTGTAGCCTCACTCCTCATCACCTGAACCCTGCAGCACCAATGCTCCACTGCCTCTGTTGACACCTACTAATTACACTAGAAATTCCCTTAGTTACCCAAACAGACTCAGAATTGCCATCAGATAAAGCAGATTGGTTTGAAGAGCAGATAAACCAAAGGTTGCAAGCTCTTGGTGATGCAGACAGATAAGAGAGCTCATTGCAGGAGAAGGGAAAAGAACAGTGATGGAGCAGCAGGCAGGGGGGATGAGGGCAGCAGGGATGGGGGCAGCAGGGATGTGGGCAGGAAGGATGAGGGCAGGAGGGATGGGGGCAGCGGATGGGGGCAGCAGGGATGAGGGAAGCAGGGATGGGGGTAGGAAGGATGCAGACAGGAGGGATACAGGCAGGAGGGATGCGGGCAGGAAGGATGCCAGCAGGAGGGATGGGGGCAGGAGGGATGCAGGCAGGAAAGATGCAGGCAGGAGGAATGCAGGCAGGAGGGATGTGGGCAGCAGTGATACAGGCAACAGGGATGCAGCAGAGACACTGCCCAAAATGTGAGCTCTGCCGGGTGGTAAATTACAATCCTGCGCTTGGTTGGGTTTTGGGCAGCTCGGCTGCGTGCTTCTCTTCCTCAGCCTTCCAGCAGCCATGATCAGGCCACGATGGATCAAATTTAATTTCCTGTATTCCAGGAGAAAGAAAGGTGAGGAAAATACTGAAATAATCTGTTCTTTGGTTTGCTTTTCTTTTGGTGGCTTTGTAGTGCAACAAAACCAAAGCTCATCTATCATTCCTGTTCAGGAATGGTTTCCAGAAAAGGCTTCACCACAGTGAAGTCCCAATAGTTCATGGCCATGTTATTTAATATTTTAAAAACTGAAATCATAAATTCAACACAAAATATTGCAGCATTACTGAAATGAGGCTTTTCTATTATTTTCTGTTGAAAGGGCCATTGTCAACAGGGAATGTAATCAAATCTGCATTTTTTCTGATGGAAAATGTTTCCACCGGAAGAATTACAATGAGCTTGAGCTCCCCAGCTCCCTCCATGCTTTTTGGTCCAAGTTTATTGCTTTACAAAGTATAAAGCAATTTGAGAAAGCTTTTCCCACCCTGACTGCAAAGCATCATTGGAACATACTCGTTTAGGGACGGGAAGCTCTGAACTCACAGCGACACTTCCAGCCCCTATGCAAAACTGATAAAGCTTCAGCAATTTTTTTTTTTTAGCAATTCCAAAGTATTTCCTTATGCAGATAGCAGAAAACTCATTGCAAATTGCTAAAAAAAAATCCGAATTTTGCCCTGGAGCGACATTATCTGAGATTTTCATTCTCTTTGCCTGAAGGTGCATCTGTAACACCAAAGTTACTCTGACACTGTTAAGAAGGGGAATGGAATCACTGTGGTCTTTATCTGTGGGTAGCATCCAGCCACATAGAATCATTCTGGATGGAAGTGACCTTCAAGATCATCAAGTCAAATCATTAACCCACCACTAAACCATGTCCCTCAGCATCACATCTACATGACTTTCAAATTCTTCCAGGGACGGGGACTCCACCACTGCCCTGGACAGACTGGGCCAGGCCTTGACAACCCTTGTGGGGAAGAAATTGTTCCTTATGTCCAACCTAAGCCTCCCCTGATGCATTTCCTCTTGTCCTACATGTCCTGGCATATGGGACATGTTCTATCATTCTGCATTTCCTAACCCCAACCTGTTGTCTTGCTGACACTATGTTGTCCAGGGCTCCCACACACAAACCGTAAGGAGAGCTCTGCCTACCCAGGCTGCCCAAAGACACTCACCAAACAGCTGAAAATATGCTCCTGAGCAGGTCTGCAATACTGTGCAAAGTCAGAGGAGTTGCTGCAGGGGTCAGAGTGAGACTCAAACAAATCTTCCTAAACCCTGTCCAAAATCCCAGTGGTATTTCTCCAGCTCATGGCCCAAGAGGCTGCAACTGGGAGGAAAATGAAAGGGATTTTCAGAATATTTATGTCTAAGTTAACCTCAAAAAGCCTGTTGTGTATCCACACAAGCCTCCCCCGGGATGTGTTGGCTAAAGACAAGGTCACCAACCAGTCCCAGGGCTTTCCTGAACCAAGCCATGCCCAGATGGTTTCTAGCCAAAGAAATCAGAGAGAGATGCTGTAAAGCCAGTTTAAAACATCCACCACTGTAAATGTAAATGGATAATTGAAAGCTGCTCACTAATATGAACAAATTTACCCTACTGAGCTGGAGACTTAAATACCTGAAGGAGATTAAGTGAAGCGTGTCAAGTCTCTGAGATATGGAGAGACCTGCTCAGGACCCTCACATGTGAAAGGTTTTGCCTGTACATCCAGAGAGAGCTTTGACTTATAAAGTGCTTATTAGTAGGTGTAGGAGAAACTTTTATGGGTTTCTTTTTACTATGTTTATCTCTTGCAGAAAACAGGAAAAGTGCTGTATTAAAACCCTTGCATCTTCCAAACATTCCAGGACAGCGATTGAAATATTTGCATTTCTTTCCTGTTAGGTTGTTTGAGTGAAGCTGCAGTTTCTACATATCAAAGGCACATAAAAATAAAGCATTCCTAAGAATAAATCTCTGTACTTTTATTGTGCTTTGTACCTACAAAGCAGTCCTTGAGAATTCGATTGTAAAATATGTGTTGGAGGCAGGCACAGACAATCCAGTTTAAAAGGAGGTTCTTTACTCACAAGCTTTAAAGGCATTTTAAATAATGTTGGAGAAATGGTTTATTTTCATGTTTTACCTTTCAGTAACCTTTTCTTTTTCCTTTCTTTTTTTTTCCTGTCCCAAAAGTAGGAATGAGTGTGGCAGCTCCTCCTCTGGTGGAATGAAGAGAAAACTTTGCTGGCATGGTGGAAGAGAAATGAGATTTGAGCCCTTTGCTAGGACTGACTGTTGGACTGGGACACCAAAAGAGACAGCCTAATTATTTCACTCCTTGCAGATCATCAGATCCACTTGGGTGAAGACAGCAGTTGGCAGAGTAACCTTGCTCTGGTTCTCCAAGGTTTAACACTCTCTGAAGCCATTCACAGTGGGTAGATGGATATTAAATCTTCCCCAGGTCATGTTTCTTTACTAACCAAATTCTGGGACCAGCCCAAGTAGCCCCTCTATAGAGCCTGCTCTAAGCCTTGAGGTATTTAAGCTTTCAAGAAGCTAATGCCAACAGACAATAAAGTCCCAGTAAATATTTGCCTCCTCTGGCTAGTGCAATGAAACTTTTTTTATTTTTTTAATGCATCTTTGAGGGCTAAACAATCCATTCCACACTGCAGAGCAGGCTTGATGGACTGCAGTGCAGGAGGATGAACTGTCTGCCAGGGATCCAGACTTCCCCTGCCACTTTGATTATTCAGCCAAGGCAGTCTCTCCCAGCAACAGAAAAGGCTACAAGGACTCCCAGTGGACACATTCTCCCTCCCTGCTTTCATGAAAATGTACCATGTTTTTTCCACCCAGTGCTCACTGGAGAGCATGCTGTGTGGCCAGTGTCCTCCTCCTGGGAAGACACTTTGGTACCCATGACACAAAATCCAGCTCTATCTACAGCTGTAGGTTGTACCTGCTGTACACACCACAGGGGCATCCTGTGTTTGGGTGAGGACACCAGAATTTTCAGAAGAGGCTGAATTAGTTGAGAAACAGCCTTTATTATTCAACTTCAACAGTAAACTTGGCACTTCATCACATTTCTGGCTCACCCCACTCTTCTTTAGGGCAATCAGTCTGTGCACTGAATGCTAAAGTTGCACATGTCAGAAAATAAACTCTGAAGGCTTGGAGACATCTTCATCTCCTCTTAGCAACCCCCTCTTCAGCAATTCCACCAGTGGCCTTCAGCCAGCCTACAGGACACCATCCACTAGACCACAAGTGGTCTGGGGAGCACAGCTCCTCATGTTTGGCAGTTACTAATACATTGCTTTGCCATGGATTAAATATTTCAGGGGCTTAATAGGATACAGGAAGAATATCACCAAAGGGAAGAATATGTTGGTAATAGATAAAAGATCTACCTTCTTGTCTGCAAGGACTGCTCTTTTACCTGCCAGGGTGAGCTCACTGTTCAAGATGCAGGTCCTTCAAGCCATGATGTGGCTCCTCACCACTAAATGCCACTAACTAGCAGCCAGTACTGCCTCCTTCCCATCCTGCCCACCTCCAATGAACTATGTTGTGTGACATACATAGAAGGAACATAATAATAAGACACCCAAGGATACTACTCAGGAGAAACAGAAACTACAGTGGGATCATGGAAAATTTGAACAGAGATAAGCCACGAAAACTGAGTGACAGCAGATGCACCTGGTTATAAGGGACAGCACGTGGCCCTCGTCTTCCTTCCACCACTTTTGGTGGAAACAAACCTGGTTTATACCAGTCAAACAAGATGAGGATTTGATCATAGCTCCCATTTCCCATGTGCTGGTTCCCATCCAAACTAATGCCAACGTGAGCGCTGAACACGAGAGCTGTTTTCAGAGTGTTTTTTGTTCTTGAGAAGGAAACAGCAAAAGCTGAAAGTACAGTAAGTCTCTTCAGAGAGGCTGGTTTAATTAGCTGGCGCGATATCAAACCTGAATGACTTCTGACATACAATTACAGTGCAGTGCCTAAACTTGAAAAGCCATGTAGCCTGCCTTTATCATCATTTCACTCCATGTTCACTTGATACTTTAAAAATATATCCCATCTCCAGATTTCAGTGGCCATTTCTGTATCTCCTGGTCCTTGGAACAAATTAACATTTCTAAAAATAACATGAAATCTCATAACCTGAACACACAATCAAGTGCACAGGCTGCAATTGCCTTTCAGAGCTGATATTAAAATTCAAACGTGTTCCTTCCAACTATGAAGAAGTTCAGCTTAAGCTCTACTTGGGAGGAAATAATTTATGCCTGGCCATCCATCTCTGTCTAGGAATCAGAACAACACCCGAAGTGGGGGAACAGCCCCTCAGCATTGCAAACCAGAGTACAAAGATGACAAAGGCAGCTATAACTTCAAGTGCTGGAACCTTGATGAATCCCTAGGAAAGATGCTACCAGAATACAGGTTATGGCTAGAAAATACTCCAGAAAGGTTTAAGCCTCTTGCTCATCCTCCCAAGAGGACTATCCTTGTGTGCACCCCAGCTGCACTCCTGGAGTTCCCTTCACTTGCTGGGCTGCATCGCTCCCCTCCTGCCCCTTGTACTGCTACATACGTGTAATCCTCCTCCTGCAACCTGGTGCTACCTCCTCCCACCCTCTGTCTTTGAGTCATTTCTAATTTATTCCCTTTCTCTCACGTCAGCCTCATGCTGCCCATTTCAGCTCTTTCCCCAGTTCCCTCATTTCTTCTTCACTGCCTCTTATGTATGGCAGGAGAGAGTCCCTAGCTGATTTCCAGCTGTCATTCAAAGCCTCCTTGCCATTCAGGAGCAATTCTCAAGACCAAAATGCATTAGAGATGATAAGGCACGATTAAGCCCAGACACACCTTCCCCCTTTCTCTGCACCCACCAGTTCAGGGTGGGAATTAGGATGAGAGCCACAGTCCATTAGCAAGGTGGTAATAAAGTCTGCAGCCACACTCCTCTGAGTATCTACCACCAAGGGCCATACATGGAAGAGGGAGTAAATTTACCACTATGAGATCCTTCTTTGCACAGAGGCACAAAGCTGAGGTTCTCTAAGAACACAGGGCAGACAGGTACTATCCATTGTAAATATAAAGCCAATTTAATTAAAACATCCCTGGCTAAATATCTTAGAGCATAAAGGGAATTTATCAATAAATCAGGCTCAAATGCAGGCATAAGCAGAACCTCACACTGGGTGCAGAGTGATTTATACACATAAGCAAAATAGATCAGTCTCACATTTCTAGAAAAGGACACCAGATGTCTTTGACGTCATCTAAATTATCTCTATTTTTAAAAGTTACTCTTTTCCATTTGCTGCCAACTCAGAAAGTCCAATTTGCCAAGATAATATATCTAGTGTGGATGAAGATTTCCAAACTTGAAGTATCAGTCTCTTAGCAACCGTAGTACTCTTTGTATTAAAACTGAGCACAGTGAAACTGTCGTCTTTTGTAGCCTTTTATGCACCTAATCAGTGAATTCCCATTAAAGACACAATATTGGAAAAATGGCATTTAGGATTCTAGATGAATACAGAATATATATACATATATATTCCATATTCACTCTCCACAGAAGGACAGAGTATTTATAGTAGGTAGACATGTCAGGGAAATATGTGGCATATCTTATTCATGCAAGGAACTAGATAAGAAATGAGAAGCTGAATGTAACAAAAGGTGCAGCAAGAGCCGATAAGAAAAAAAAAAAAAGAAAAAAATATAATGGAAAGAACTTTTCCTTCCAACTGGGTCTGATTCAAGTGGTGGCCTTTAAGGAGTGAGCAAGGGTGGGATAAAAGAAAGTCTCCCTTTTCTTGTCTGCTGTGTTTCAGCCCAGCGCTGGAAGAGCCATTTGATGCCTTCCTTTCTCCAAGCCTACAAGAGCTCTGGAAAGGGCTTTTGACTCCCACGTTCACACCTGCTTCTTCCAGCCCAACACAGAAGCTTACTTTCCTGGTGAGCTTTCCTCGGGTAACTAACACTTCAAGGTCCTCTGCAGGAAGACATGGTGTGGCAGAAGTACATGAAACCATTTTGAATGGGGAAGGGATCACACAAAGCAACTTCTTTCTCTGGGTCTCCTGTCTTTGTAGAGCTCATGTGCTGCTTATCCACCATTTCTGGGTATTTTCTTTCATAAAAATAGAGAAAACAAAATGGAAACAGGTCTCCTGACACAGTAGTTCACTATAGATATTCCAAAGTTGGTTTCTTAGCTCCCTGCAACCCTGCAGGGCTCCAGTCCCATCCGAAGAGCAAGCCATACCTTCTCCCTCTGTCCCCCAGGACTCAGCCTGAAGGTGGCTTGACTTGATTCAAATCTTCATGCTCTCTGATCACAGTGTGAGCAGGACCAAAGCCATGGGGTCTGCACAAGGAGACAGGACCAGTTTGGGAGTTTAGGCACTGAGTATGTTCCTCTGCCATGGGCTCTTGAGAAAGGACCATGGTGGCTAAATCCCACAAGCCAATCCACCAGCCTGCACCATGACCAGATCATCACCTCAATGGCTGGTCGTGGCCAGCAAAGCACGAGGTCTCCTTGCCTCCACATTTCCTCATCCTGAAACCATTTGGATTGAAACTCTGGACTGAAAGGATTTGGAGCAGCTCTCCGAGCCGCACCGTGCTGCCTTGCAGCCCCATCTCAGACCACAGCCCCATCCTGCAGCAGGGGTGGCTGAGAGCATGTCCTGGGTGCCCTCAAGTGCTGACTATCACAGGTCATCCAGACCTCCAGAGCAGCAGCTTATTGCTCATCAAGCACCAGAGCTGCCTCGGGAGGTGATAACAGCAAAAGCTTCAGAAGAAGGGCACAGGCGGGTGCTGCCACTCCAGCACCGCGCAGCTGGGCACAGGCAAACCCTTGAAGCTTTTACAGATGTAGCAGGACGTGTTTTCTTTTCTTTCTCTCCTGACAGATAAAAAGAAAAGGAAATCAATTCAACCCCTACTTTATTCCAGCTCTGATCTCGTCTCCTCCAAATATTGCCGGCCTTCTTGCTCCAGCACTCACAATAGCAGCCCTCGCATAATTCCATTACATGGCTGCAGTTGTTATTTATGCCGTGATGATTGCATCGCACTCAAGGGGAGAGGGAAGAGACCGTGAGGTCCGTTTAGATTTACAAGACAGAGTAGCTTCCCCGTTTCCAACCAGCTGTATTATTCACCGTGATTTTACTTACTGGCACATGAAAAATGATTGTGAAATGATCTAGAGCTGACTGTACAACACTTTATTTCAAATGCACTTCAAGTAATCAATCTGACAGCGGGCTTCGAGGGCTGCCACGCAGGTCTGCTACGTGCATACTTCATTTGCTGTCTCAGGTTGCCTGGAGGGGGGAGCAACCCACTGCTAAAACAAACTCTGTGGCTAAAGTTTTAATAAAGGAGGGGCTGATGTAGCCGAAGCTCTCATGTAGCTCATCCTCATGGGCTGCAGTTATTATATCGCTCACCTGCAAGCACTGTCTGTCTTGCTTTTCATATAGTGTAGCACAGCAAAGGCAGCATTTCATTCATTATCATCAAATATTAACTAATCAACTGCAAACACAAGACATCAGCAGAGACAGGTAGGATGTGCAGAGTCGCAGCAGCAAGCTTAATATATCATCCTAATGTACATGTACAATATACAGCACAGACACGATACTCACAGAATCCCTACCTCTAAAACTCATAATCTAGCTAGACTGCAAAGTGGAACTGTCCCAGATTAAAATTGCATTGAATTTCCCATGGCAATATTGAAGTTGTTTGATAAAATTACTCTGGAAGTATTTCTTGCAAATATTAATCTATTTAGATTCATAAGAAATATAATAAAGGAAAAAAAAAAAAAAAAGCCTCGCAGCTCTTGGCAGCTTTGCCATTAAATACATAATTAAATTTAAAGTAAACCTAGTCCCTAGTCTAGATTCCCAGCACAAAGAAACCAACTGCAGGAAGACAAAGGCTCCAGCACTAATCCCTTTCCTAGCACAACCATCACACAACTCCCTAAATCGAGCAAGGGTGCAGGCTCAGAACCATGTCCCTCTGATCACCTGCTCTGGGCTCTTCCAGAGATGTTCAACTGCTCTGCCCCAGGGAGGGGACAGCTCAAGGACCCCGTTCCAACACCACCACAGCTTCTTTCAGAAGTTTGTTATGAAACACCTTAGGAGAGCAAGGACCAGGGAAGCATCTTGAGAGAAAACCAAGAAAGCAGTGACAAGGGAGCAACGTTTCTAAGTCAGTTCAGAGAAGCAGCTTTTAAAAGTTGAGGGGGGAAAAAAAAAGAAATTTCTGTTCTATCCCCACCCCTCTCCCATCACAGAATCACAGAATGCCAGGGATTGGAAGGGACCTCAAAAGATCATCTAGTCCAATCCCCCTGCCGGAGCAGGAACACCTAGATAAGGTTACACAGGAAGGCGCCCAGGCGGGTTTTGAATATCTCCAGAGAAGGAGACTCCATGAAAGCAGCTGCTCTCTCAGAACAGGAACCACGCTGCTGGGTTGTGTCCCAAGCTGTGATGCAGCTTCTGCTCGCAGGGACTCCCGCGTCCCTCCCCAGCTGCGCTGGACAAAACCCGCCTGTTATCTTGGAGACGTTACTACACTGAAACAACAGCTCCAGAGCTATTAGGAAAGCTGCGGCAAGTTATGCAGGTTGCCAACAGCTCCAGGGGATTTCACAGTGGCCAAGGATAACAGAGGAGGGAAATCCCAGCTGCGCTCCTTCCACAGGCTGTATTCCCCGTGCCAGCTGCCTGCGGAGTCGAGTGTGCCCCAGCACGAGCGCACTGGGGGATCCTGGGCACAGAGGACCACTGCTTCACAACCATGTGATGTGACCCAGGAGGTGGGGGAGGGATAAAGACAACTACTTGTTCTTCATCTCCATCTGAGATTCCCTGCTGGTGTATTTAAGTAATAGTACGGAAGAGCAAAAAAGAAGGAAAAATTCCAAGCAAGTCGGTTAGTTTATTGCTGTAGCACATCAGCTGCTTTCTCTCTTCTATTCCCTCCCATCTGGTCCATCACATATGCAGTACTACACAAATCCCAACAAGGAACTGGAAGGGTTCTCAAGAGGTCACATATTCCATATGCTCACCCAAAGCCTGGATGAAGCTCACCTAGGGTAGTGTTTGTTGAGCTGAGCTCATATCTTCCCAAGAAAGGGTACTAAGGAGGATCTGAAATGCTCAAACTGACCAAGGGACAACTTTTCCAAGACTTCCACAAATTTTTCTAGTCCCTTTAATGATCACATTTACTTTTATTTTTCCTGCAGCAAGGAGTTCCATGATTTAACCATGCAATATATGATGATCCTCTTTCTCTTCTTCTGAAACACCTCCTCCAACTTCCATCTGACATTTTCCAGCTCTTGTTTTGGAACAGACAGCAAAGAACGGTTCCCTGTTCTCATTCTCCCCACCATTCATCCACTTTATAGACGTAGATTTACCATATCCTCAGTTAAGTTCAGACATAAAAACCTGTGTCTAACTATCATATAACTGGCTTCACCTAATTTGTCCATCCACCTTGGCCCATTCAACCATTGCTAAACACTCATTGGTCATCAGAAACACGTCTTCCACCAAACCCTTCAGAAAATCATCAGCCTGTTTGCAGAGCCTTTATCAGTAGAAGAAAATAAAGAAACCTCCAGGACCTCAAACCCAAACCTCTAAATAATCAAGGTGGAAATCCCACTCTGCTTTACAGCAGTCACCAGCAGTACTGGAAGCAGCTCCCATGGGAACAGGAGTTTCCCCAAGATCACCATGAGCAGGTCACCAGGGTTAGGATCTTGGTTGCATCCCCATACTCAACATCCATGAGAGGGACAGGCCACTGAGGCTTACTGAGAAGGATTGGGATCTGCTATCCACAGGAGTCTATATCAATCTTCAATGCATTGCATGCCCTATTACCTTAGCATCTGAATACCACCCTGCTACATGCATCTATGCCTCCAAGATATGATGGAGAACGGCTGTCACCCCACCCCATGACCAGCTAAGGTCCAGGGAGTGACAGAGAGCAATACCTGGACTCCTAAACTAGACACATACAACGGGCCAGCAGCAGTCATCCACCTTGGCCATCTCCAGTGGGAACCACGAGACCCATCAGCCATTTCCATCAGCCTCCTGTGGAGGTGGAAGCAGAACCTGGCCTGTGGTATCTCTCAGGCTGCTCAAATCAGCTGATAATGACCGGACTCATCACTCACAGAATGTCCCCATTACAGGAATGAGGAGAGGAGGGAGAGCAGGCAGTAACTGGCAGGATCTGCCTCTTTCCTGCCTCACTCTCCTTGTTTTAATGGAAAAACTGCAGAAACATTCACACTTAATTATAGGAAATGTTGCACACAGGCCCAGCTGCGGGGCCAGGCCGATGTACATCACTTTGGGAAGACATCGTTGCATCATTTCTGTCAAGTAATTAGCGTGCTCCGCAGCACACCAAGCCCAGAGCTTTACTAGCACTAAACAAGGTTAGCAGCTTTGTAAACAGCTTGCTACAGAGTAATATTTCTCTGTTCGTATCATCTAAAAATATCTTGGGAGAACTTGCTCCAGTACAAATGGCTCTGCTTGAAAGGCTTTAAAACAAGGAAAAAGCTGATGATAATTCAGAGCAGGTTTTTGCTTTGTTTGCCTGCCTGTCGCTTGCTTTTTGGTTCCTGACTTCAAACAGTTAGACAGCCCAGAGCTTGGCTCTACAAAAACCTCCAGTTTCACCAGAAATGGAATAGAAACTATGCTAACACCTAACTCCAGCCCTCCCCACTTCCTACATGACCTTACATGTGGTCAAATCAGAGTTTCTTCTGTGTTTTACTGCAGGGATCCCACATGGTAGTTGCTATAGCACTGGATGGGAAGGCAGATTCTCTGCCCTGAGGAGCTGTGGGAGGAGAAGACACTTGGGACCTGAGTCTAAACCTCACAAAGAGCTCCATGGCTTCCTAAGTCCTGCATTAAAGATTTAACTTTTCCTTGCATGTGGCATCCACACCCTGGTGAGTGGCTTCCTTCTGCTGAAGGGAAGAGCACGCCCAGATGACTCTCAAGGAATCAAGATTTGCTATTTCCCAGCAGCTTGTAAATGACCAGCACTCATTTTAGAAGCAAAAAGATATTTCAGTTCATCTGTTCATGCTTGAGTTTCTCATGGGAGTCCTCAGGTTCCTTCACCTCAATTTCTGGTGGTAAGAAAAAGCTTGTTTAATGCACTCTCATTCTAGCTGAGCTCATCACCATCTGCATCATGGACTGAAGGTGCTAGCAGGGATTCAGCTAACCAATGCTACATCATCAGGAGCAGATCCTGACTCCTCAGTTGGGCTGGTCCTCAGCTCCTGACTAGGGTTGTAAAGGACACGTGTCCCCAGGGTCAACATCTACAAGACCAAATACTCCAAGTGGGCAAAGCTGCTGAAAAGATGGTACATAGAAACAAATGATGCCAACCTTTGCCACTGAACTGGAACAGGGCTTAAACAGATTCATGTTTGTGATAAGTGACCATGTCCTACCCTGGGGCCTCCTTGAGCTCCTCAGAGCAGCCATGGTCTGGTGGGACCATGCTTTCCATGGCAGGACCCCACCCAGACTTCAGTGGACCCCCATCAAGTGAACAAAACGTGTCATTTGAGCAGAGTATCTGTTTTCCCCTTTTCTTGTGCTAGTTGGGCCATTTTAGCAGTTAACTCTGTTGATTTATTTGGGAAAGAGCAGACCATTGGGAGGTTTGTTATTCCATCCATGCTTATCATTAGGAGGCTGCTAATGAAACCACAGAGACCTCCTGATGCCCAGGAATGGCAGAAAGAGGAGTACAAAGTGGCACACTTTTTACACTTCATTGGGAAGCTTTATAAATTAATTGGAGTACAAAGTCAGGTCTAATTGATGTTTGTATTGATTGAACTGCTCCAAGTTTTAATTTCGGTTGTAAAACTCACTTTAAAATAGAGCCATTTATAATTAAGACAGGATCTGTAATTAATGGAGTTTTATTCTCATAAAACTGCCTCGCTCATCAGTCTAAATTAAACTCCACATGAAAGTTTGTGCAAATTAAATACAGTAGACGCCAAAACTACTTTCTCTGAACTCTTTGCTGTTCTTATTAATGTCAAAACATAAGTGATTTGGAGATGTGGAAAAGTGATGAAAATTCTTGCTAGGAGAGGTGACAGCAGGGAAGGACAACCTGTGGGTGCAGACCCCCACGCCCACCCAATGCAATGCAAGCACAAAGACATCACGGTCATGTTCAACACGTGACACTGGCAAAGTCATGAACCGTTTCCCATATCCCAGTTAGAAAATTAATATATTGTCCCTCTTGCACAATTGTGTCAAGTCATAACACTTTTTAATGTTTTAAAAGGACTTTGTTCCAACAGAGTCACGCCAGGCCACCAAGCACAACGGGGGCTTGCAGGGGGAGGGCTCCTTTCCCTGCACATGCTGGTGGTTATTTAAAACAAGGGCTGCAATGTGCTTGGCCATGCCCCCAAAACCTCCTCAGCTGCTGGAGCCATTAATGAAATTCTCCAGTTCTGGTAACTGTGGTTGACCAGCTGACTCTTTCCAACTTGATCTCATTGGAAATCTTTACAGCCATCAACCACAATATTTACAAAGCACAGACAATTTGGGGCTTGTGGAAGGAAAATAAATCATCTTGGACATATGTATATAGATAAAAGTTCCCCAAGAAATCTGGTTTCCATGTGCAAGAGTCTGCCTCATCCTTATCTAGGTAATTAGCTATTCGCCTCTTTAAAGGCTCCCATTTAATTGGGGTTGCTGTTCTTAGTGGAATATCATTTCCTCTTCCCAAAAGGGCTACTACTATTTTTGTATCCTTTTTTTTTTTTTTTTTATGGCTGCCACATTCTGGTTTTCCCACTAAAATTAAAAAGTCACTGCAGCACTCACCAAGTATTTATGGCTTGAAGATTCCTACACACGTCCCTGAGCTGACATCCATGACAGCTTGTCACAGCTGTCCAGCATTTTCCCATATAACTTCAACTTAAGTTGAAGCTCAGGGTCCCTCAGCAGCTACTGTAAAGAGCTACACAGGCTGACTCCCTCCCTGGTAGCTCCCAAGGGTCATCCTTTGGAAATGCTCCTCTGTCCCCATGAACAACAGAAGAACAGGGGTTAGAGAAGTCTCAATGAGCTCTCCAGGTGAAGGAATGAGCTGTGGCCTGTGCCCACAGCTATGAACCACAGCAGGGTTTCTCCCTCTCTTTTGGATAAAGTCTGTGTTAGTTCTCTGGATGGCCAGAGCTGGTCCTACCCCCACCAAGGACATGTAGAGTCTGAAACCACCATCGGCCAAAGCAGAACTGAGGCCACAATGGAGGCATAGAAAGTGCCTCTCCACATGGGTGGGAAGAAAATGTCAAAGCTGGCATTAAACCAATTTGTTTAATCCCTTTTAGAGCTACAACAGAGAAGTTCATAGCCCTCCTGCCTACGAGTTTCTCTTTTTAGTCCATTCTTTTAATTTGCTTTATTCCCATCCCATCAAAGCCTGAGAGACCTCATGAACAAGTGCTGGAAGAGGTAAGTGGGAATGCAGAAAGTTGGTTACTAATGAACCACATAAATTATCATACTGGTAATTACCCAAAGGACTAAAGTTCAAAACAGCCTCTTCCTTTTCCATCATCAATTCTCAGCCTAAACACCCCCCACCAGCCTTGGACTGGCCCATTCACACAGGCTTGCTGGGGTGCATCACAAGCTGGATGGGACTGGGTTTGTGCCATTAAGAACTGTCATATCCTTATAAGCCAGTAGATAAGAGAGGTCAGTATTATCTGTGCTCATGCACACAGGTGGACGAGAGGTGATGTCCAGTCTTTTAGCACTAAGATAGGGAAGCCTAAACTCAGGCTGTGAGGATGAAACTTCCTCTAGGAGTCAGTACTTAAAGCTTTCCATTAGAAAAAGAAATAGACACGAAGGAGATTAGCCAGTGATCTGTTTTTTTCAGCTACAGAGAGCGAAAGCCCAGCTCAGCCGGTGGGAATTTTGCTCCTTCTATCAGTGGGATCAGAATTTCACATTTGCAAAATAAGCACGTTTTGCTTTGAAGACAAGTCCCTTTCCGAGCTGAAAGCAGCTCTTCCGTTGGCTGGGCAAGG
This sequence comes from Brachypteracias leptosomus, assembly GCA_013401335.1. Classification (NCBI taxonomy): domain Eukaryota; kingdom Metazoa; phylum Chordata; class Aves; order Coraciiformes; family Brachypteraciidae; genus Brachypteracias; species Brachypteracias leptosomus. The sequence continues at coordinate 125,829 of VYZX01012191.1, forward strand.
AGGAGGACATCAACCCTTCTGCCACTCAAGGAACACTTCACGGGCAGCTTCTCCATGCAGCCAAGCAATTAGGAAATTCAGGGATGTGCAATGTTTGGCTTCAAACATTGTTCTGATGGAGAAACTCACGCCGTCAAGGTCAACAACTTACCAGAAAAGAGTTTTTTGTTTGCTGGGACTTAATGCTGTGATTCCAACCGAGTTTGTTGTGTGCTGCAAAGCACCCTGGAAAGTCTTAGAATGCACGACGACTGCACAAAATACCTGAAAACAGCAGCTTCAGGCCTTTGTTACTGCAAATAAACACCACCGGAGACATCACCCAGTGCAGTACGGAGTCAGCACTTTCCCCCAGTAAAACTCCATTTGTGCCATAGCAACATGCACAAGGTGTCCATGGGGCTCGTGTAATCCAGCCAAAAGCCTTGACTTGCTGCACCACTACACAGGAGACAACAAACTCAACCTGCAAAAAAATTCCTCCAATCATTGCCTCAAAAAAACCCCTCGAAGAACCCAGAATAGCTAATGATAAACAGCTTTTTAAGCAAGAGGCTGCTTATCTAATCTAATATCCTTCTGTATTTTTATTATGTGACCTTCTCCCCCTAAAAGAACACAATAAGCCTTACCCTTATTGATAAGAGTTATAGAAAACAAAGCAGATCTCTACGAGAGCCAAAAAAAGGGCAAGCAAATGCTGGACCTTAGTGCAGGACAGCAGGAAAGCCTGAGGCCAGCCAGAACCTCCCTCCAGAGCCCTGTATTTAACCAGCCTCTTTATTTGCTTTGCTTCCATTTCCTCAGCTCATATATTCCACCCTTTATTGTGAAAAATGAGAGAAAGAGGAAAAAGAAGATGGGGAATACAGCAAAAATAAAGCTATTGAGAAACAAGCCTGGAAGGCAGCTGGAATGAACTCTGAAGAAGTCATTAGCTACCTAACCTCTTAAACAGCCCCAAAATAAAGGGGGGCGGGGGGGGAGCATGCTTTCATTTTGAATCTCATTCCAAACTCAACCTTGTATATTTTTACTGCTCAGAAGCACTGCTGGGCTGAACCGCCCATTCCTCATCCAGCAGACCAGGCTCAGCTCAGGGGAGCTCAGTAACAAAGCAATTAAAGCACTTGAGAGACCATTTGATGGATGGTTGGATGGAAGAAGCAAGACCTCAAGGACACAAAGTCTCAAGGTGACTCAGACATGATGACACCAGGTTTGAGGATCCTCTGCAGCTTGGCCAGGATGGGAGGAAGTGCTGCACACCCCTGCCCACACCTCCTCACCCCACCACGGCACCTTGCTGTTCCCTTGGCTGGAGAAGAAACACCACAGGACGATCTGTCTCCTGAAGTGCTTTCACTGAAAACACAGATCCAGCCTCTCTGCAACACTTCATCAGCTCACAGCAGCTGCAGGAGCTGCCTGTCCAGGCTCCCGCTGAAATAAAATGTTTTGGTTTGACTCTTTTAATGTAAGCACGTGACTTGGGGAGCCCAAATCTACAAGTCTGTCACACCTTCAGGACAGAAATCAATTTAAAAGCTCAAACTCTAAATGAAACAGGTTGGTTTGGAACTGATGAGATTTTTTTTTCCCAGCTTCCAATTGAAGGGGAAAAAAATGCAGAAATAAAAATGTGCTGATTTGGCTCAAATCAAAATGAACCCCCCTAATTCTTTCTTTTTTTTTTATATTGCTGGTGAGTTGTAAAAAATCCCGTATTTGCCAAGATGTGTCTGGGAGGCAGCACCTGTCCCAGGACTGTTAACTCTCCTTGCCTGCCCCAGAGGTACAGGCTCATTCCTACAGTCCGTGTACCCAGGGACAGTGTTACCCCCGGTGCTCTTAAAGAGGGAAACCTGAGCCCATCACACACCCACCTCCCTGAGGGGCAAAGCAGGAGAGAACATCCCTTTAGTGACATCCTCCAGCTCTTCTCTCTTCTCTCATTTTCCCTTCTGCAACACTGAAATCAAATTTACAAAGCAGTGACAAGCTACGTTTAAGTACTTGTGATGGACATTTCATCCATCAGACACATTGGCAAACACAGCTCCACATTTCAAAGGCAGAAATTACTGTGTCCCTGCAAAGCACAATTTACTCCTTATGTGCAAACATGAAGAATCACTGAGGGAAAAAATGCTTCACATCTTTTTTACCTTCGGGAAGCAACAGCAATTACAATCAGTTACACAGCCATATTTCTTCCCCCTCCCCACCCAAGCCTATTCACAAAATCTCATGCCCTGGATTAGACTTGGTTGAAAGAAAAGTAATGAGATTTGTGTTTCCTAGAAAATTAAATAGAAATGGCCCAAAAGAATAATCCTAAATACAAAATACCTCCACATCCCACATGTTGCTAATAGGCTTGTGTTCTAATGGTTTATTTGGAAAGAGGGACTTTCCTTAAATGACATCCTAACAATGTGCATTTGAGAACAGGAGACAGAAATACCTTACACTACTTAGGCTTTTCATTTCTCCATTTTTTTTTTTACAGCATTTTAATCAAAATAAAGGAAACATTTTGTAAAAAACATTGTGGTGTTCTGCAATACTAAAGACTGAAAATTCCAAGTGCTAACGTTTCTGGAAGTTGTTTTTCTTGCTCTTACTTGTCTCACGGCTGCAACACCTCAGCTCCAGGCAGGATGCAGCGTGGGACTGAGCAACTCAGTACCCGTCAAACCCATTCAAATTCCAGATGGATGTTTGGCCCTATCTATTTCCCCCTCAGTTGAATGGTGCCAGGACTGTGCATACCAGGTCCCCGAGGACACCGAGCTTCACAATCTTATGTCACGACTCCTTTTGAGCATTGCTTCACGTGATGCTCGCACAGGTCCTGCTGCTGGTCCCACCAGCACCTCTGCAATCCCGCTCTTTGGTTCTCTCAGCAAGACCCAGGGCATGACAGTCATTCAAATGTGGAGATGAGTTAAAGACCAAGGCAGACAGCAAGGTCCTGGCTCAGCTCATCCTCCACAAACCCTCAGGCTGCAAGGACACCCAGAGAGCTCCTGGCTGAAGCCTCTCTCCTGCACTGGGAGCAGCAGCATCCAGCAACGCAGGAGGTGCAGAACCTTGGGCTGACCTTAACCTGCCAAAAAATCCAGCATAGTTTTAACTCATTTAATTTGGAGAGTGAATAATCTGAGCCAGATTGGCATCAGCCTGAGGAACTGCAGAGATTTCAGCCCGTGCACCCTCCACTGCGGTGGCTGCTCTGGCACTGAAGGCTCACAAAGCATTTTATGAACTACCATTCTTTGCCTGGCTCCAGTGAGCTTTGCTGCACACCCTGTGCTCCTGGATACATCAGGTGCCAGGGTGGAGAAGCAAAGGTCGGTGAGCTCTCACTGTGCCTCCCCACCGTGCCCTGGAGCATCCCTGTGACTGCACACTCTCACCAGTGAAGCACCCACCTCTCAGAGCATCATGGTCACCCTGGGAGATTTGCATCCCTTTGTTTCACAGGCAGGCAGGAGCTAAGTCTGACTTCAAAGGGTTTGTGCTGATCCGCTTTGATGTCACCAAAGCCAGTGGAGCTGAAAAAGCAGTGCTTCCCTGCTGGGCTCCTGCTCCATCCCCCTGTACCCAGCTGGCTGGTGGCTGTGGCCATGGTGTCCTGCAAAAGCTGACAACGGCTGCACAAGGCTCTGGTTGCCAGCTCCTTTAGCTCTGGTAACAGCAAATCCACCATTGGATGCAGCTGCCCATCCTCTCACCTTCTCTCCAGCTCCAAACTCATCCCTCTGCTTCCTCCACTCCTCCCCATCCAGCACCCATTCTGCCCCATCCCACTGGTGCAGCTGGACCCATGTTCCTGCCCTGTTGTCCTTCCTCTCCTGTCTTCTCCAGCTCTGACTTTTTGGGAGATTGCCCAGTGCAAATCCTGGGATGAAGCGTCCTTGCAGAGCTCATTTAATAAGCCCAGCCTTTGTGCTTATTTGTCATCTCAGCTGGGGCTGAGATGGTCCCAGGACTCACGACTGGGCAAGGGAAACAAAGATTTCCAGCCAGAGGGAGAGGATGGCCAGGTTTATTTGTTTAATTCCCAGCATTACTGTCATCTGTCTCCCTCATCTGGACTTGTACCCTGCTAAGTGACTTCTGCCAAGCCGCTGGCCTCATCCCCAGGAAAATAAAAGCATTTTCTCATAAGCAGGGGCAAGAGGACAGGGACCACAAACACCATCAGCAGAGCAGACTCATGCAGAGCAGCTACAGGCGATGGCTGCTGCCCAGCAGCACAGCAGGACTGGGATGCTGGTTGGTACCACCGAGCAGATGCCCCGACAGCCAGACCAAGGCCAGGAGCACTAACCTTGCCATCACAGTGCTTTGAATGGCATTTGAAAAAAACACATTAAAAAGAGACAGGTGAAGCCATCTCCGGATCACTGAGTTTTTCTCCCCGACATTGTTGAAACAGCGCTGTGCCAAGGCAGCATCCTTCTGTGCCAGTCCCACCCCACACACACACTGTTTGTGACCACAGGCACAGTGGCACAGAAACTGGGGAGTCAAAGCAAAGCTTTGGTCATGGGGAACGTGATTCACAGACGATGCTTGAGCCAGAGGTCTTGCAGCACCCCAAGCAGTGGTGGACATATTGCTCTCCTCCCCCCTTCACAAGCATCACCAGGTAAACTGAGGCACAAAAAGATCAGTGATGGCCAAAACATCTCAGTGAAGAACTGCAAATAGTTATGATAGAATCATAAAATAGAATCACAGAATGGTTTGGGTTGGAAGGGACCTTTGAAGCTCATCTCATCCAACCCCCCTGCGCTGAGCAGGGACATCTGCAATTAGAGCAGGTTGCTCAGAGCCCCAGCCAACCTCACTTGCAATGGTTTCAGGGACAGGGCATTGACCACCTCTCTGGGCAACCTGGGCCAGGCTCTCACTACCCTCAGTGTCAAAAATTTCTTCCTTCTCTCTAATCTAAATCTCCCTCTTTTAATTTAAACCCATCATCCTTTTTCCTGTCACAGTAGACTCTGCCAAAAAGTCTGTCCCCATCTTTCTTATAGGCCCCCCTATAGTACTGAAAGGCCACAGTCTGGACTCCTGCTTCTCCATATGTACATCTAACTCCTAAACCTCATTATTTAGGGGCAAAACCTAATTCTGAGTATTCCTCTATAGAGTTCACATAGATGCAGTGCATAAACAGAGGCTTTTTGCAGACATTTATTCCTTGGTGAGGTGGCTGCTCTGATGGAGGCAAGGGAATCAATTCAGGCTTGCTTATGGTTTGATTTGATTAAAGCTGATGTGCTGAAAGACAAAGTGAACTAACACAACCTGGCTAAAATATCAGTCTCTACAGCTCGGAGGGTCACCTGACAGTCCACAGCATCACAACCGCTAAAAGCACATGTGCACAGCACACAGAGCATCACATTAACTTCCAAATTCCTGTATGCAAGTATTTCTAAGTATTTAAAATCATGCTAATTAGAGGAGGAACATGCAAAGCCAAATGCTAACTATAAGACACTGTCTGTGTGACTAGAGACCTGGCAGTGCCCACAAGACTCTCAGGTCCATCCTGCTCCTGCACTTTGCAACCACCCATGCCAGGCTCAGGTCTGTGCTGCTGGGATTCACCTGCACACCGAGCCATCCATCTTCCAATCTGTTCTAATGGCAACTTGTCCAGGCCTTTTACTAGCCATGCATCAGCCCCTGAACCCATGTCAATAACAATGCCTTGGGCAATGAGATGAATAGTGAGCCATTTGCTCAGCATTCAGCGCCACAGAGGCGATGTCTAAGGCAGCTTAAATCCAGGCCAGAGCCAGGGTTTGTGCCTCTCTCTGTGCAACTAAACGAGGAGAAATGGCTTATCAGAGCAATTTTCAGACGAGGACCAACTGCTTGACTCTCCAGAGCTGCTGCGGCTTCTGCAGAGCTGAGTTTTACCCAGTCTCCTGGCCCTGAGGCTTGGGAGGGAGCCAGACAGCTGAGACACTTCCCACCTGATCCAAAAAAGAAGCATCACCACCTTCATTTCTGGGGTGGGGAAAGACATTCCAAAAAACCTGAAAAATCTCAGTTCCTGTGGCACTGCCAGCCCCACTTAGCCCCAAATGCCACAGATCTGGGTCAGAAATTGATGCCTTCCTTTGCCAGGTAAAGATGCTCTGGACAGATTGACCACATCCCAAACAAGCTCACTGGGAGCTGGACTGGTGCAAAAAGGTGTGCTTGGAGGTGTTACCTGGCTGGATGTGCAGACAGTGCACAACACACCAACACCCCACTGGATCTAGTGCCTTCATCTGGAAAATGGGGGAGACAGAGGCATTTAGTCTCCTTTGCTTCCAAGCCCAGGGTGTATGTCACGTCCTTATGGGCCTGGGCTGCAGCAACCCCACCTCAGCCCCCGTCCTCCCATGCACAGCTAAAAGCCACTGTCCTAGGAGGTATGTTTGCAGAGCAATAAGGTAGCAGACAAGGATGAGCCCCAAGTCCACACAGACACTTACTAGAGTAGGAGCGACTTGTTAAAGTCAGAGGTTTAAGGCAAGAGATTGAAGGAACTTGTAAAATTAATGATCCAGCCTACAAGCTTGCATAAAAAATTAAAAATCCATATTAAAATTTGTGTAAATGTGTCGCAGCAAGATTTAAGTGCCTTTTAAAGTGTATTTAGCTCCTGAGCTGAATTTGCTCCGTTCCCCTGGCCTGAGGCGACGCAGGCAGCGAGTTTCCAGCCTGCTCCACCGAGAGCCCGGCTGGTGAGGGTCTGAAACGGCTGCAAGGAACATCATCCAGCACGGCTCATGGCATGTCAGGGAGCACTGAAGCTTCAGCACTGTCTCTGCAGTGAGAGACAAAACTAGCAGGTTTGGAAGGAGCTAATCTACAGTCTACATCCCTCTCCCCAAAGCCACCTTCTTCCAGCTTGAAGAGGCTCCACTGCAATAATGCAGAAACCCTCAAGTCTCTGACCAAGGATATTTGCACTTCCACCACTAGTAACTCGCTTGCCAGCCAGTTCCTATAACTATGTCAGCATAGCTGGAGTTCAAACAATCCCTTTAATTGTTGTCCAGATGGTGTCCCTGTAATTCTAATTTGTTGGCAGCCAATCTCATTTTATTTATACTCTCTTGCCGTAAGGACTCTTTCCTCAGAGATGATGCTGATGTCTGTTCTTGCATTTTGGGGGCAGGGAGTCCAGGTGACACATCCTCCCCCTGGCAGAACAGGGGGAACAGAACCTCCACAAGCCCTTCCCAAGGCTGCTCCCCAAAACCCATTTGTCCCTCTGGGTAATCAAGCTGCCAAAGTACTGGTGCCTGATATAGGGCTTGGGCTGTAAAGCGTTGGAGGCTGGCAATACTTGCTGTTCTGGAGTTTTTCCCCCAATCCAGAACTTTCTGCCACCTTCCTGACAAGGATCTCTAGTGCTGGAAAAAACCCAATGCTGATCTTCAAACCCCAACAGTTCCTAAGGCAATGCAGCAGTTACAACCCTCAAGACATGGTATTCCTCTCTGGTGACACCCGGAGGAGTCAGACCTCCCTGTGCTCAGCCACTTTAGGTGTCCAAACATTATCACTGCCTGTTTGATGTGGAAGTGCTACTAACTTCAGTGGAAAAAAGCTTTCTTGGTGGCCAAGAGCGGATGGATGGATGGACAGACGGACACTTGTTTGTCTGTGGCACACAGGAGCTCACGATCACTCTGTGCAAGGTGGGGGAAAGCTTCCCAAAGACAGCTGAGGGGAATGGAGCCCTTCCAGATGCACGAGTGGGTGTCTGACTACTAATAAGGCTGGGGCAGACCACTGTTTGTTACAACTATATATCTCCCCCTCAATGAGTTCCTATGAACCTCATCACGGCTAAGCTGAGACGCAGCCTGGGACAGGTAGCCACAATTTCTCCATCAGCAGCTCCACTCCTCCGTTGGACATGCACCATCTGGAGCAAATGTCCACCTTGGAATAAAATAATAGTCTGCAGAGTATTATTACTACACCAGTTTTTACGAGTTTTAAATGGAGGCCGCTTCATACCTGAAACTACTGAGTCCCAAGGAAACCCACATTGTAATTGAAATATTTAACTGAAAAATTAGCAGAAGGAGCTCAGCAGAAGTGAGAGATAAATCTGGTTCTGTCCACAGAAGAATTTACATAGTGATGCTGCAGTTTTATAGAGACACAAAACACCATTAAACCACGATATAAGACACGAATTATTCTGTTTCCAGCCATGATCACTCACAGTGGGGACGCTGTGGATAAACCTCTCTTTAAAAAGAACACTGCAAAAGAGAAAATGAGCTTTATACCATTTCATCCACTTAATTAACAGGCTGCTTGCAGTGCTTACACTGAAGACTTGGAGACCCCCCCACAAATCCATCCGCAGAGCATTCCAGTGTGGCCATGCCCTGGCTCATCTCCCCCTTGCCATGTCTCCCATCCCAGGAGAATATCCTTGCAACTCCTTCCTCACCAGCAGGATGCTCTTTCTTCTTTGTTTCCCTTTCCACTTTTTTGGGTGGTTTTTTTCCTTCCCATGGACAGAAAGCCGAGCGGAGCAGACTCAGCCTGTTGCTGCTATGTGAGTCAGTCAAGTGACTAATGCCTCTCCCTGCTGGGTTTCCCTCCTCAAGCACATTGCTTCTCCAAACCACCGTTTGATCTCACCTGGGACACCAAAGATAATCAGTCTCAGCTGCCGCCACGGCACAGCCGGCTGCCTGTCGAGGCTGAAGGGAATCCACCTGCCCCTTTACCTTCTGTGCCCATCAGCAGGATTAAAATCTCTGCTAGCAAACAAGCAGACTCGGAGAAAAATCAACACCTGGAGAGAGATACGAGGAGTTGCACAGCAGCCACGACTCTTCAGCAAGCAAGAGACTGTTTATCAAGCCTTGCTGATAACACCAGAGTGAACTAGGATCTGGATCAGCCACAATCCTCATGGCTCACAAGGATTCTGCTAAATAACAACCCCCAAATGAGTCTGCACAGTGACAGTGCCCTGAAGCACCATGGTCCCTCCCTTCCCAGGACTTACAGCAACCAAGGACCATCACGTCAGACACACACAAGAGGGTAAACACCCCGGATTTTGGGCTTATTTTCAGAGGCAGGGCTGTGTTTGTGATATGGGACTATTTTACCCCATGTGCCACTGAGCACAGACCCAGCTTGCCACCAGTCCCACCACTGACCACCTTGCGATGCTGCTGGGACTCCAGAACCAGCTGCAGCCCCAACACACCTTCAGCCATTCGGCATTGCCTGCATTATTGGCATGTGGGAGACAACCATTCATTTAAAATCCATTTGGGGCATCATTTAACTATGCTCTTTAAATTTTTTCAAGAGCTGTTTCCCAGTATGCACCAAGGCCACTCATGGTTGACTTTTACACAGGAGTCCAGAAAAGAATAACCCAGTTAAGAGCTTCTGCAGGTGACAGAAGGGAGGTTGCTGGAAAGAAGCAGAAACCAGGTAAAGGTAAAGCACCTCCTGCAATGTGGAGTATAATCTATAACAATAGAAAAGTCCCCTGGTGAGGGAAGTCCCCAGATTCCTGCCTTGAAGCCTACAGCACCCCAAGCTCCTGCAGCCAGTGGTTTTGCCCCCATTTTATGCTTTGCTCTGCTGACATCTCCAGTTTAGGCAGGCAAAGCTGGCACTTTTGGAGGAGCCACTGGCGTTTCCACTCTGGATCTCAACCTTAAGGGCTGCATCAAGCTGGCCAGGTTGATGTCTACATCTATACAGGAAAAAAAAAAATCTCCCAGCCTAGAAAAAGCCTTGTAGATACCAGACCCCACTTGGGGCATGGGTTGCGTGGTCTGAGGCATCAGATGCCAATCGCTGCCCTGCTGCCATGCAGCAATGTTTCCTCCTGCACAAGCACTGCTGATTTCAAAGGAATCTGGGTCAGGTAAGGATTTATCATGATGTCTTTCTGGACAAATAGCTGCTGTGGTTCACATTTGGGTTTTCTCCACGAGGCACCGACTAGCATGCATTTCACAGACGCTTTCTGCAAAGCCTGCTTATAATGCATGTGCCTCCCTTCAGGTGATATTTGTCAGATTCCTACTATGGAAATGTTTTTACCTCCTGACAATACCCTTTAGATAGTGCCTATGGAGGTGGATGACTCAAGCTTGACATGATGATTTCCATCCACCATTTTTTATTAAAAATACTCCTGGCAGTTCATAATGTGAAGACAGGAGCTGGTTTAAAAAGGGACATGGAAACCACAGAGTATGCACAAACTGCACCACAATTTTATGTCAACCAACAATAGCCAGAAAATCTATATGTAAAACAGTTCTTCCCAGCCTTAATGTATAATCTCATGCCTAGAAATCTCTAAGCATAAGGCAATAACATCTATCTGAAACCCCACTGTAATTCACAGTCCCTAAGAGACAGGTTATGGATGGCCTGCCACTTTCAACTTCGTCATTTACTTGATGTTACAAAGTTAAGCATCGCCTAATATAGCTTTCTGCAAGTTAATTCCCTTTGTGACAGTGACAGCTTCTAAAAACCCTCACGCTACTACAGAACTGCAAATAGCAAACACCACTGCTAGGAATAGACAAGCCATCAGCAGAGTGACCTGTTATCTCTCCAACCTCTTCCCTTGCTGCCAGCATAGTATTTAAAGCAGGATGGAAAAAACCCAGAGAGGAGTTGAAGTCGACAGATGGCTGATGCAAGTCGGAAAAGTTTTCATAGGAGAAAAAGAACCGGTGGGAGAAGCCGAGCAGCACCCTGAGCACGCTGCTCGTTCATCTCCAAACTTGCACTCCTTCTCTCTTACACTACTTGGAATGGGAAACATTTTTCATTTCCTGATCTCCCTATTACCCCTCATCCTCCGCCCGCAGGCTGCGCACACTGAGCGTTCTCTGGTACTCCCAGCAGGGATGCACAGGGGGACACACGCTGTGTTCCAGCCAGGCTGCACCATCCCAGAGCCCACACTTGCAGAAATCCTGCCCAAAGTGAGTGACGTAGAGACATGCAATGCTAGACTTGAGAAAAAGAGACAGGAAAAAAAAAAAATCTGCTGGAAAAAACCTGGCGGATCAGGCACTTGTTGGAGCCTTGAGCACAGAGCAGCATTATAGAGAATTCCCACTGACTTTCCCAGCATCAAACCATTAATAATTTAATATGTGTGACTGGAATTTCTCAATAGTCTGGAACCCCCACGGGACCAAAATCTCATTGAAAAAGAAACCAAGGAGAATTTGGCATCTCTTTCCCAGCCTGTAAGATTAAATGCAAATATGTTATTGGCATCAAGCTATCACAGCTTGATATATCCACAAAGCTCCCATACACTGACATTAACTTCTCAAGAAAGAACATTTTGTTACTCACCCTGAGGTGGTTTGTGCTTAAAGGCAGAAAGACTATTTCTGGTTTAGGTTTGGCCAGTGAACAGTGGTACCTTCACCAGTTACCAGCATACCCGGCACTGATCTAGTATTAGTGAGACTGCTGACCTAATATTACAGATTATTTCCAGTGGCTGGGCTGTACTCTGGTAGCTGACACACAGAAAAGTGTCTCCAGCTTCTTATGCTGCTCTGGCTTTAGCAGACACAAATCAATTTGGTACCACTTCTGGGTTTGCAGGTGGAAAACAATGGCCTGAGGTTGAGCTCTTCTCTGCTAGGCTAAGAACTGGGGCACATCTTCACGGCAAAGACACAAAGCCCTAGAAAATAGGTGTTTGTAATGCAAAAGGCTGTCAGAATAAAAAATATAACTAAATTCTAACAAGAAGCCTGTGCTTAACAGCCAGAGAATAAATGGATGATTAGTTAAAGAGCTCTAACCATTCTCCTGAAGAACGGGGGGGATACTCTTTGTGAGCAGAGATGAATGATCTCCGCTGCTCTCCAATTCAATAGCACAGTTATAATGGGGCACTGACCACATTAAATGGATGCATCACTTGCATTAGCAGCGACTCGGCTGCTGCCTCCTCAAAAGGCGGCTCCTCTACACCTAACTCACTTCATTTACTGCTAATTAACGGAGATGAGCCAGAGCCTCTCGAGTGCTGGTTTCTCCTTGGGGAGGGCAGGTCTGGCTGTGGGGCTGTGCTCCGCTGCCTCCCGCAGCCGCTGCTCCCACCCTGGAGCTGCTGGTGGGAAAGGGATGATGAGAGGGCTCATGAAGCTTGAGGTCTGCCCGACGTGGCCTGGGCTGACAGCACGGAGGCACGGGAAGGATGGAAATGAGACTGGGCTTCCTTCCCGCTTCCAGCCACAGACCATTCCATGCAAACAGCAGCGGAACAAATCAAGGACAAGTTTCTCTCGTGCAACAGGATGGCCCCGACAGCGAGTTGCAGCCCTGGTGCCACTTGAATCAGCTCTTGACAATTGTCTGCAAATCTCAAAGGCAATTACAGCAGACGTGCTCTAATCAGGGTAGGCACAGCAGAAAACCCCTTGTTCTCTGCATTGGAAATAAACTGCAAGACCTCATCCAATGTCCTCCTGCCTGCTCAGCCAACCCCTATCATCCTGAATAAGGACAACAGCTAAGATTTATCTTGCCAAATAATTTGTCACCTATAGGATGTACAGAAGCTAAGCTCAGTTCTGCTCATCAACTCAAACCTCCAATTGAAGCTCCTGTAACCCAGGAGAAGAGCCCAGAAGATGCCCCTGAAGTCCTTGTGCTCCTGGGGTCTTAGCTAAGCTGCACTGAAAGTGGTTTCTCACATTGCATCTCTCACCCAAACTGCATTCAGCATATACTCATTGGGAAGAAGAGAAGCAGTTACAAATACTCAGAAAACATTGTACAAGATAAGTTAATATAAAGCTTGTAAAACCAAATCCAAAGCTCCAAGTTGAAACAGTTTGAAAACTTAGGTCTGATTTACCAAAGCACAGGTGAAAGGAAGGAGCACAGGCAGAAGTCTTGGCCTTTTGTTTTGCCAAAATGTCACCAACCTCTCCTGGAAGGACTGTTTCCACCTTGCACCACTGCCTTGCTCATTTCCTCACCAAGCTCTCCATCAAGACAACTGATTATGATCATGGCTTGTACCAAATATCCACTGGGAAGCAAACCAAGAGCTTCAATTTGTTCCAGAGCCCTCAAAGACCAGCTGTCAACAATATTAACTTTTGCATAGAAATGACCCTGATGAGCCACAAATTGCCTATGAAAGAGACCTTCCTACCACGAACCAGACTGGGAGTCTACCTGGGCTCACATCCCATCTGTGGGGCAGAAGGGATTAGCAGCAACCAGCTTCCAGGGAGGAAATTATGGGATCCTACAGACAGCAGCTGTGAACAACCTTCCTGACAGCCTTTGCCAGCCTGAGGCTGGTCTGTGCTCCCAATCGCTGACCTGAAAAGGGAATTTTAAAGCTCTTTCCAGCCTCTTAATCTACAAGCCACCTCCATGCATCTTGTTATACTGAGACACAGAGAGAAATCCCACTTTTGAAAGGCCACAAAGCAAATGAGAAGACTTGCTAGGAAGACAGATTCAGCTCTGCAGGTTTCTGGGAAAGGCTAAAGACATCTTTATAAAAAGATATTAGCCTAACTCTTGCAAAGTTTGTCCATAAAAAGCAGCTTTACTCCTTCAAAACGCTGCCTTATTTCTAGGCAGAAGGACAAAATCTGAGGCTAAAATCAGTCTACAGCTCTCGACATAACTTTGGTCGGGGACCTTTTCTTTGTCTCTGATCTGCTGAGCCATCTCACTTCTGACCTGCCTTTTGCTTCACAGGGAGAATACCTCTGGTTATTGCATGACAACGCTTCAGAGAAGGTGAAAATGAACCTTTCCCCACTCCCAGCCCCCTCTGGAAAACCACAAGGACGTTGCTCACCATCCAGCTCCTCCACGGAGATATTCGCTAGCTGCTCGCTGTCGCTGCCAGCGGAGAGTGAGCGGTTCAGGTAGTTGCCTTTGTACAACAAGCCAGCTGTCACATGGTGGAATGGCATCTTCTCCCTGGGCACAAGGGAAGAGAAAGGCTTATTTTAATTACTTGTCTTTGTTTTATTTGAATAGTGCAATAGTCCGCTTTGAATGAGGAGCTGGACCAAAGGATCCTACAGCAGGGAACGCGCACTGAAGCTGAGTGTGTGACTGATGGGTTGCAGATTTTATTTACTGTCTAAGACAGAAGCTAAACAAACAAACAAAAAAAGTAGCAGCTTCTTCTTTATGCCAAACTGGCAGAGACAGAACAGTGGTGCTTTAGGAAAAGAGGAGTCTCTAGAACTCATACTGCAGCTTTCAGTCTAGAAATTGGTTACCTGATAATAATTATATAGTGCACAGGGGTCTACATTGACATCCACCTAAAAAGCCACAGGATCCAGCAGCCATGCAGGAGTCTGAACACCAGCTCTCAGATCCCACTCCAGAGCATCTAGACCCCTATGATGGTTCAAGCCCCCCAGTAAGAGCATCCATGCTGAGTGAGACACACGTCACACCAGAGCCTCCACTGAAAGAAGAAAATTCATATTCGAGCAGGACTCAACAAAGAGCATTTTTGTCTCAGAAATATGACAGCTAAGGAAAAATACTGCTCGATGGGAGGCTGTAGCAGCAAAGTGTTTGCAAACTTAGCAGGTATAAACACCGCAGCCTAGTGAAGGGCAGCCATCTGCACAGACAAAAGTGGAAATTACTGTCAGCAGCACTTACACATTGATTTAGGATACACAAGAAAGAGGCAAGTTTGCCAAAGTCAATTGAAATATTAAGAGGAAGATTTGTCATCCCCTTGGCTGGTTTCAATCAGCGCAGCCTCATCATGGGCCTACTGCATTTTATTCTATATGTTTCCAGCAGATATAAATCAGCAGAGTCAACAGAGCCACCCAGACACCAGCCAAGGATCTGACCCTGGGTCTCTGCAGGGGCTGGAAGGTGGCCAGGACATGCTGGGAAGTAGGGTTTGGAAAGAACCATTAATTTAAAATTATATGGTAACTTTGGCAGATCTCACTCACACCAGTGGGGGGCACAGCCCCTTGGAAACAAACTCCAAGGGCATCCTCACTACAGCCACGCCGGGACATCAGCTTCCTTTGCCATGAAGAGATAAGTGCCACCTACTGAATCGTTCTCCAGCCAACACTACAATTACTAGGATGATCTGGCTCTTACTCAGCCATATGTTCTTACCACAGTCAATTAAACAAATATATATATATACACACACATATATATGCATTAATTTTGTAAAAAATGCCTTCTTGCCTCACTGAGTTAGTAAAGCCTTTAATAGACTCACCAAGAGCAAACTAACCTCGAGACACAGGAGAGCGAAGAAGAGGAGACCTGAGGTTTCTCTTGCACTACTTAGCATGTACCTAGAATTTCTCTGGCAGTAATTATGTAAATAAATCCTAATCGTACTTTTAAGTATTTTTATTTGGGAGCCAGTTTCTTCAGCAGCATATTAGAAACCATAAACAAGGTTTTCTTTTTCATTAAGCATATCTGTAATTTCCCAGCACTTGCCAATTAATGCATTTCATTCTGATACATTGCTCAAAGAGGTATTGCTCTGCACTAAGATGGGAACTTTGTTTTCCCACAGGGAGACATGTAGGTGATGCCAGCTTTGGTACTACTCTAGGTCCCAACAAACAGGGTTGAAGAGACACTTCCAGCCCTTTGCACCATCTTCATTACTTCCAGTCCCACCATAAAGTGTTCAAGCAGCAAATGATGCATGTTCTCTCTCGGTAATCACATGCCCAATGTAAAAAAAGTCACACTGATTTTCGAAAACTTATCAAATTAAAGAGATCTAAATCTAACAGCTGCAAGGGGCCAGGTGGAGCTGGGGGGTGAACCTGCAAGGAGCTCATGGGGCTGGGGGCTGATGCCAGCACTCACCTGCCCCAGCCCCTGGGCGAAGGGAGCTCAGCCCCTTGCACACCATGAGATCACCTGTGGAGTAGCTGCAAGACATGGATTTGGGCACACTAAAGCATTTCTGAAACCGCTTTCTGTGCCTTTGCTTCTATAATCATTAAAAAAAAATAAAATAAAATGACAATGCATCTTCCCTGAGGGTTGAAGTGCTTAAAATCAGCTCCCACCTGAGATGCTGTAATGCCTTTTATACCAGGGGGACGACCCATGATACCCCAGAGCGAGAAATTCTGGATTAAATTCTACCACCTAGGTAAATTATTTTTTTAAAACTGTAATATTATTCAACAGAAACCCTGCAGAGCTCCTGGAATTCAGCAGCTCTCTAGCTGCCTTCAATTTTAACAAGAGATGTTCAAAACCAGACCAGTAGCAGCTCCAGCACCAGATGTCCAAACAGGGATGCACAGCCACATGTCAGGATTGCTCAGCACCCTGCAGGGGGGGAGCCTGTGGTAAAAACCGAGCCTGCACAGGGGGGGAATCAGCAAAAAGGGGCATTGCAAGGTGTGCATTGTGGGAGAGTTGATAAAGCAAAGCATCAAATTTTGCAGAGCACCCTGTGTTGAAACACGTGAAAAGCTCAATGGAAACACGTTGATGCCTGTTGCCTGTTGTCTGTCCTAGCACAGCCAGATCAGTCCAGGCTCATTCTGAATTTAGCCAAAATGTCCTTGTTAGAAACAAGGTAGCCTTAAGCTTGCCTGTGCCTGCTCCTTCCAGTGCCAGCTGAGACCCTGGGTAAGCACAAACCAGTGCTGATGGGATCCATCCCACACCATGGTGACACCCTTACTGGGCGCTTGCTCAGCAGCAAATGCTGGTGCTGACAGCTTTCTATTAAATTGTTAATTGTCTATTTTCTTGTTAAATTTGCAGCAATGTGCTCTCGTCTCCTCTGGATGGCAATGGGGAAGATGCCCTGGCTCTTGTCCCATTTTACAGAGCTGTACCACAAGCCCCTGAGCAGGCAGCCAAGCAGTGAGCTTCGCTCTCCATCTCCACGCAGTCGAGACAGACACGTTTTCCTCTGAGCAACTTGCAAACTGAAAGCAGTTTTTCAAAGGCATAGTGGGATTTTGGAGCAATGAAATCTCCCTGAATAATATCATGAAAACATTGACATTTAACCAAAAAGCCCTCAAAGAACCCATAAACATGTGTATGGAAATGTTACCATGGTACCTTGCCAAGGTTTCAGTCTGCGCCAAGCTCGCCAGCAGGTTATATCCCCCGCAACGCCCGGCAGCAGCTCTGCCAGCCTCACTCCTGCCTTTCAGCACAACCACATTTGTGAAATTTATAAGATGTTCGTAAGCAATTTGCCGTCAAGAAAAGAAAAAAAAAAAAAGGCAGTTACACGATGCTCACATGTCTACGCTCGCTCCAGTTTGCATTCTTCACCAAGCTCTGGTGATATGTTTTTTACAAAGGCTTTCAGTCCCAATTGAAAATCCACACGACTATCAAATGGGAAGGTTTAGCTTAAGTATCAGTCGACGAGATGGAATCAGGATCAATTTGTATTGATCCCGGATCTCCCTTGGTAGTTACCAATTTGGAAAAGATTTCTTGCTAAACCCACCCTTATGTGCAGCACAAAATGATGCCCAGGAGTTAATCCTGGTTCTACAGCCTCAGGCGCATAACACACAACATCATCTACACTGCCTGGGTGTTGTATCTGGTCAGTACTGTGTATTTGCCTTCTCTATTCAACTGCAATTTGGTGGATCCCGGCTGCTGCCCAGCAGGTTGTATGTGACCTGGGCTAACAGGTCCCTGTCCTGGATGCTGACCAGCCCCACAGCTACTGCCCCATGGGTGTCAAACAGACCAGACAGAAATGATGCTAGTGGAGAAACAAGAGGAGATGGTAAAATCAAGATTACAAAATCCCAGCATGGTGGACATCGGAAGGGACCTCTGGAGATCATCTCATCCAACTCCTCTGTTACAGCAGGTCACCCAGAGCAGGGTGCCCAAGATCACATCCAGGTGGGTTTTGAAAGTCTCCAGAGAAGGAGACTCCACAACCTTTCTGAGCAACTTGGGCCAGGGCTCCATCACCCTCACAGGAAAGTTTTTCCTTATCTTATCCTTATCTCCATCTTTCCAACAAATCTGGCTGAGGTTGAGCAGAGGGTTCAAGCTGACAATATAGGAAAACACACATACATGGGTGGACAAGCACACACATGCAGTACAACAGTGTAAGCTCCATTTTCTTACGAAACCAGGCTAAAAAAAATACAGGAACACATAGAAAATCCATGAAGCAACCAGATGGTAGGGAAACTGGAACAGTAGCTGTAAAGTCCCCCAGCTCGCTCTAAAACCCTTTAAAAATGCATCAAATGAAGTAACAGTGTTAAAGATGCTTCTCCCTGGGAAGAGCATCATTATAACTTCTAAGGCAAGCAGGAGCAGTGACTTCCAAAAAAATTATCTCATTTTCCCCAGAGATGAACGATTGACATCATCTTTTCAGGTAGGCTACGTAGTATCTGGCTGGATCCAAAGGGAAGAGCAGAGCAAATAAACGCTGAGTATCACCTGGGAAATTCCTGGGCTATTTGATCCTCCATGCTCTGGGCAGGACATGCTAGTCACAGGGGACAACTGACTTTCCAGAGTCTTCTGGTTCATTTTCCTTTCATCACTGTGCAATGAGTCCCTTCCCTCTCTCCCAAGGAGGCAGTAACAGCAGAGGTTCATGGTTACCCTGTGCTCTCTGGCATGGGAGTGACTGAGCTGGACTAAATCTCAAAGTCTTTGTTTGTAGCCAACATATTTAAGGGAAGCCAAGTCAAGCGTTTTGTGGCAGATGCGTGGCTTTGGCAAAATCCTTCTGCTAGGAAGAGCACTAAGTCACTCTGTCCCTTATCACCTGCATTCCCTGCTGCTAACAATAGCTTTAAAGATTATTTCTATTATTATTTTCTGCAAAAACTTGGCACCTCAAATGCAACATGAGCCCAAGCTATCAAAGGAAAGTCTGAAGGGCCTCAAAAGTCCCATTTTGGCATTGGGAGGAGCTCTGAGGATGCAGAGAAGGGGAGCACATCGAAAGCTCTGTAATGAGGTGCGAGGATTTAAGCTGCTGCAATGAAATGCAGAAGTCTTGTTTAATCAGTCTCAACTCAGGTGTGTAAAGAGACACAGGAATGAAAGTGTGCTCAGGCAGATGGCTTTTGCTGTAGCTACAAAATCAATATAAGTGGGGCTTGGAAGGGTGCTTTGGGATTGAGAAAAAGAAGGTCTGGTGCATAGGGAGCCTTAAAAGAAAGCCCAAACATAGATCCTCCCAGGGAGGAAAAATCTTTGAGGAAGTTTGTATTTTCTGATTATTGATACCAATAGAGCCAAATCTCCCAAAACACATGGAAAGGCGCATTTGGGCTATATATAAACAGATCTATTGCAGGAAGAGAAAGACAAGAGCCTCCCTGCTCCCAGAACTCTGCTGCAGCCTGCACAGAGCAGTAAACACACTGGACTGCTTTTGGAAGCCAAATTTCCTCAGACTGTAATGCAAAGTCATCGGGCTGTGAGTGCAGGTGAGCCCTAAAGCTTCCTCTGAAAGGTTTTTTCCTTTACTTCTGGAAAACAGGAGTGCTCCCACTTTTGGGGAGCAGAGCTGCTTATCAGAAGCTCAACCCAGCATTTACACACATGATATTTTCAGCAAATTAATCCATCCAGATTAATTTCATACCTTTTACAAGGACACATGGACCGCAAACATGAGCCCTTAATCCACTCCGACACACACACATGTGAGATTCACTGTGGTGATACAGGTACAGATAACAACTGGCCCCTGGGGACCACTTTCAGCTCCAACCCCCCATACCCACTTGTCCCCTCATCCTTATCACACCACATGTGGCATTCGTGCTGTATGTGATTATTTATTGGCATAAGCCTAAGAAAATATTCCCCTATTTCAGACAATGACCAAGAAAATGGAGCTCTCCTTGCTGGTAGATACTGGATTAGAATACTGGCAATACAGTTCCCCATGGTGATCAATGGGTAAAAGGACTTTACAAACCTTAGACCATTTTCAGCATTCAAGGTTGTAACTGGGAAAAAAGTCCTCTGAAACGCAGAAAACAAGGTCTGAGTGACAAGCCTAATGGATGTAGTGCCACAGAGACACTTCCTGAGCAACAAACCTCCAGGTTCGAGGACTACAAAGCGATAGGAGCTTCAGATGCTTTTGTGTTGGGTTTTTTCCACACCTTCTCTAGAAAATTTGGAATTAAAAAGAAGAGGAAGGTCACTTCAAAAGATATCACACTGCTAAACAACTGATGCTTCACAACTGCCTTTGAATTCTGCACGGCAGAAAGGAAGAGCTGCAGATGCCAGGTCAAGTATAAAATGTCCACATTTCTTCCTGAGAGCTGAACATGCGACAACACGGTGGGACA
The DNA here is from genome assembly GCA_013401335.1 of Brachypteracias leptosomus. Lineage (NCBI taxonomy): Eukaryota > Metazoa > Chordata > Aves > Coraciiformes > Brachypteraciidae > Brachypteracias > Brachypteracias leptosomus. The sequence goes on from VYZX01012191.1 coordinate 146,237, forward strand.
GTTTTAAAACATACTTGTTGTTTGTTATTTTTTAAGTGTGGCCTAGACTGATGCTCAGCTTAAACTGCCAGGAAGAGAGGACTGCAATGAGTTGATAGCTCTGTATCTCCAGGGCAAGCACATCACACACTAAGGGGATAAAGACCCCTTTCCATTCCCAAACAAGCTTACACCTGTATAATTAAAGAACCATCATAACTACTCACCAGCATTGAATCCTTTCACCCAAACTCCTCTAAGCCCCCAAACTCATCCTCACCTTTTGCAGCCAGCAATCCCAAGCTTTTTTTTGCTGCCCTCTCCCACTTTCTGCTACTGTGCCCCCAGCTCCTGGCTGCAGGGGTTGGGTTTGGCCAGGGTCAGTCAAAAATGTGCATCTTCATACAAACCACAGTGGTGTTTGAAAGCTTCTGAGCTGATATTAAAAAGCGAAAGAAAAGCAAACACCACAACAAAAATCTCTGAACCTTCCTTTCTTTCCCCTTCTAATAATTCACCCAGAAACATGAGAAAATCAGAGCTTTTATCCCTGGGGAGGCTTCACCAGCCTTCTGTTCTCTCCTATGGGTTTGGCTCCTCTACAAAGCAGGACCCATAGTGTGGGGCTGTCAAGAAAAGACTGTTTGAGGACAAAGTAAGAGTTTATGAGAGGAAAACAATGCAGGCTTCTAAAAAAAAATCCAAAATCTCAATGCTACAGGCTTCCGCCGTGGGAAGATGAAGGCTATAAACATGCAAATTGGAAATTAAGGAAGAGTTTTTAATGAAAAAGGTGATCAACTGTTGGAACAAACCACCAGAACGAGTGACACGTTGCTGTCTCCCAGACAAGACCAGATGCATGCTTTAGCCAAGTCAAACTACTGAGCTCTGTGTTGGAGTTAACGGGGTGGAAGCTAATGGCTTGTGATATATTGTTTTCCAGATTAGAGACTCTGACTCTCCTCCTGGGTCTTAAAAACCAGGACTCTGTGAAGACACCCCATAGGGCTGAGCAGTACTCATGCTGAGATAAGAATACATGGAGCTGATAGACCTGCCAGCTCCCTCAGCACTGTCCCAGGCACCTTCCACTTCACCTTCATTTCATTTCTCCCTACCAAAACCGTCCAGCTAATGCTGCCAAGGGCAGCAATGACCACCATGGACCTACCAACCAGGAATTCCCTGCCAGCATGCAGCGGGGGGGTCCTCCTACCCCCTCCCAGGCAATCAGCTTCCCCAGCACTCAGGAGATGAGGGTACGGACAAAGTCAACACTGAGCACGTTCAGCTGAGCACACAGCACAGGTCGAAGGTGCAAAAAAAGGCTTTGCACCATCATCTGCATCTGCTCAGACCATTACACCAACACCCTCAACAGCCCTTGCTGTTCAAATACAAAACGACCAGATTTCTCTTTTTCTGGAATACTTAGCTCCGTTTTTTTCCCCCGAGGGGAAGAACACAAGGAGATAATAGAGAACTAACTGATGGCACAGGGTAACGAGGTCCTTGTTGGCAGGAAGAAAAAAAAAGCATGGCAGAGCTTTTAGTTGAGATGAAGAGAATGTCAAAACAGCGGGGAAATGTCATTGTGCATCTTTAGCCCCTCGTAATGAATTTCTAACATGTCTCCCTGCTCTGTTTAACCGTTTTCTCCTCCACTCACAACTGTTGAGTGTTTGCTTATTGTGAGTGTCTTGAGGACAGTTTTCTGGGCGTGCTTCTGTTCATTTACTCATGTCCAATTGCCTCCACTTCACAGGCATAAATCAGACATGAAGACACTATTAGCAGTGATTCCTGGCACCCCCAGCACACTGAGCAAGCATCCTATTTAAGACAACAATATACAATGGATTATTCATAACAGACTGAGTGCGTCACAGATGAGTAATTATAAACATGAAATATATCAATAATGACAATTTTTACAGCAGATTTAACAAAGCAATACACTACAAATAGCCTGCTGGTTGATTATGTATTATTAATGAAATGCCAAAACATTCAGAGTTTTTAACAGGACAATTAATTATTCCCAATAAATATGACTTATGCCAGGCCTCCTCTTTAAAGGAGGCTCTTGGACATCTGGTGAGAGTTATTTTTTAAAAGCAATAGCTGATGCTTTCTACAGAAAGTTCCCTGGGAGCTACAAAGACTGGAGCCATAAACATATAGAAATGAGCCAGAAGGTAATTAAAGGGGTGAGGGTAATCATAACACTAGAATAATTTTCACATAAATTGGATCTTAGTGTAAGATTCAAACCAAGATAGACTCCAAACATTTTCTCACTGCAAACATTCAGGGCTATTAGTTTCCTCAGGAAAGTGTCTTCATACACTATGGCACAGTCTGACAAGAAGATCCAGATTTAAGAAGAGGATCCCGGTTTGCTTGCTGGGAGAGGGTCAACTGTCCCAGATGAAGATCTGTCCCAACAAGAAGTTTCCAGAACCACCAAGCTGGTTATTATTAACTACTGTTAAGCCAGGAACAAGCTAAAGTGAGAAAGGGTTCATCAATTGCGCTCATGGCACCATTTCATGCAGAAGACTGAAGCATCAGCTGCCTTTGGACACACAGGACTTGTAGCACTACTGCAGAAGGTGACCAGGGCATCCACCAAGTGGTGCATTGTCCACTCACAGCAGCTGTTTCACACCAACCACTACACTACTTAGCTACTTGTGGGAAAAGTCTATAGGTAGATCCCAAACCTGCAGCGACCTCTATACATGCACAGTGGTTGGCAGGACTGGATCTCCTCCTCCTCCAACTCAGCCCTGGAGTTCAGACGCTGCAAAGTGCTGAAGCACTCCCTGGGCTCAGCAGGATCTGAGCATGTACTGGAGCACCTCATTGTCCAAGACCTTAAATCACAAGAAACCTGATCCTATCAGAGATAGCCTTGAGAAAGTCTGTGCTTCTTTCTTTGCGAGCTACTGGTCTTGGGAAGACCATAGTAAAGCTGTTCCAAGAAACCAAAATGATCCTTTCTTGCTGGAGCACAGTATTTAGCTCTTGGGGTGGCACAAATTACAGCATCTTTATTTTTATTTCTGTATTTATTTGAAGGAAATGTACAACAGAAATCTGATGCTGGCTGTATTTTAAACCCACGAGCACTCTGTAAACAAGCTGGACTCAGAGATTCGCATGTTTCTTCTTGAAACATAAGGAGAACCAGCGAGACTGAATAATTGAAAACAGTTATGGAGACTTCATTTGCTTGTTTTTCCTGGGACTTGCTCTTGGGCTGGCTGCTCCCAGCCTTAACACCTGGCAGGGATGATCAACTATTTGGAATCTCATTTGCATAATAGTTGATGTGCCAAGAGCTCTCCACGGGGAAATCACTGCCCTGGCAGAGGTCAACAAGATGCAGAAAAAAAATAGTGTGGAGAGGACATTTTTCTTAATCTGCTGTTTTTAAAAGGGGTCAGAGCAGAGCATCTAAGATCAAGGATGAATACATAAATATATCTCAAAGAACACATTACTGTGACATCCTTGGTAGCCTCTAGATCCGTCCTCAAACCCTTTGAGAAGCTTGCCAATTAGCAGTACAAACATGTCTGCATCTTCAAACACATGCTTCCTTCAAGGGTGGGCCAGAGTGATGGTGGGGAGCAATGGCAAACCTCCAGTTACCTTCACTGGACAGGTTGCAAGCATCAGCAGTGCTCACCCAAGTCAACGGACTATTTACTTAGCTGTTTGCCTAAGGCTTTGTGGGATTGAGTAACCCTTCAAAATGATCGTTGGTATCTATGCAAACAACTACGGCCCTGCAAATAGAGGAGAATGAAGAAGACCTCATTAAAGTGGATCAATCCCACCGCAGGCACAAGTTTGCTGCAACTCATTAACTCCAGCGAGGCTTTGCCCTACTGACCTCTTTGCAGAATCAGGCCCGCAGCTGGAAGCGAGCACAAACACAGGGAGAATTTGGGTTAGGAAGGAATTAAGGCAAATTGGAATTTGGGTGGGCTATTAGTGGTGGCCATTCCCTCCACTAAACAAGCTTTCTCCAGCTTGCTCATGTTATTGTTTAATGTGCTGGCATCAAGGATAAAAAGATCCCAAGGAAACTGTCTGCACACAGACACTCTCTGTGCACTTGTGCCCACCATGCTGTGCCCTCTGGCATCCCACATAAGCATCCTCCAGGACACTAAGTGACCACAGGTAAGCCCAATATCTGCTTATGCCCTATTTCAAAGCTGACATAGCCAGATTTTGACCCTTGCTGCATTTATCAACATCCAAAACCCTTCTGCAAATATCACAGGGAAGGCCTTCGATAACTACATGTGATGGTGATGGAAACACAGGAGGGTAAGGAAAAGGGATGGCTCGAAGAGTCCAAACCAACACCTCCACCAAGCTCTCCCCATCGCTGCTGGGTATTGGATCACTGCTGGGGGTTCAGAGACAAACCTAGCAGCTGCCATACCTCAGCACCTCACTTTGCAAAGCCTGCACCCCAGGAGGTACCCACTGAAGCTCCTGAGATGCCAACACAGCAGGGGGCAGCTACAGGCAATGAATGGTGTGGATCCAAATCCTCCATCTGGGTTAAATGGCTCGATAATGTATGAAAAAAGGAGGTATATGCTGCCTGAAAGCTTCAGCTATGACCAGACCCAATGACAGCATGCAGTGCAGATGTTTAAGGTTTTCTTTTATCATGCTGTAAAAATGTATATACAATTATGCCCAGTAAGCCTCCACAAGCAGATATTAAGTTGAAGGAATGAGAGAGCAGTTTTAGAACCACCCACTGAATTTCTATACAATTCCCATGTCCTGCCCATGGACTTAAGGTTCAACAGAACTGTGGCTTTAATTACCACTGCTTAATGCCTTTATTCTGAGAAACATTTTCACATTTTAGTGCTTTTATCAAAGTAGACTGCATTTAATTGAAAGCAGACTTACGAAACAGTTTGTTTCTATTGCCCTCTTTTCATGATAGCCCAAGTACTATTGCATAATACCCAGTATTTACTCTAGTTTCTTGCTTACACTTTTAACACTAACCACATTCACAGGTTAAAAATATAAATATAAAGCCTAGCTAGTCTTGCAAAGCTTCTCCATACGCACCAGTTCTCCCAGTTAACAGCTATCTAGTATATCTCTGGCTGTGGACAGTATAAAACTGAATAAAATTGACTTGATATTGGCTCCAGGACTCACACAAAATCCTTTCAGTTTACCTTAGCAAGCCACCTGGCTAAAATGAACGCTCTCAAACCCACTCGACATTCCCATCATATTCTGACAAGGCTCTGCCTGGTTCATTTTACATCTCCTGACAGATTGCCTGCCATATTTCATGCTGAATCAATAAAGTTATATGTGCACAGATCGACTAAAATTATGTTTGCTGGTATTTCTAATAGAAGTAGTTTCTCACTGGGTATTTTGTTCAGTTTACGAGAACTCTGGAAGATAAAACATGCACAATACTATCATCTTGCTCATGGGCAAGCAATGATTTTGCTCGGAAATTAGGTCATTTAAAGAAAAAATAAAATGCCAAGACTTGCATTGCATTGTAACTTACAGGGAAAGGTTTTCTGGAGGCTGTGTGAGCTGCATGGGACCAGCCATTTAAACGTACCAAGTCTGGGCTGGGATTTAGTCTGTTGAAGGAAAGCCTGGACTAGTGGCCACAGAAATGTTGTTTATATAGCCATCTGTATTTGTATACCCATATATCATGATATGATAGGAATAAGCTGCATCAGCATAATCCTCAAGCACATTATGATTGGACAAAGACGGCATGATAATGAAGTCAGAGAGTGTGAGTACAGAGAGAGGAGGCACAACCCTGTCTCCCCATGCAGCTGAGACAGGAAAGGAAGGAGATTTTGTTTAAATTTGCATTGGGGCAAACCATTTCTCTTTTTATTCCTTTTAACAAGGCAAGTTTTACCCTGAGATTCAACAGCAGGGAAAAGCTTGTAGAGTGGTTTTATTCACTAATGAAATTCACCAGTTTGCAGGATGGGGCCCCAGCCTAATATTGCCCTATTGAAAAGTTAAGGGAAGGTGCTGTGAGAACCAGGTGAGTTCTACACACTCCTAAAGAGGACAGGAGCAGACACCAGCTCCTGCAGGTCGGAGCCCTCCCCACAGCAGAGCCCTGCGGTCCTTACACCACCTGGAAGTTTCACCTGGTGCAGGGTTTGGCCCGGGTCCACCACCCTCCCCATCCCTCACCGCCCGACCGGGATTCTGCCCAGAGACATGCAAACTGCCTCACCGGAGCCAGGGCAGGATTTATCTACAGGTGCAGTGCAGAGAGGATTTCTCTACAGGTACGCTGCATACTCTGAGGAAACAATTAAGCATCCACAAAGACTCTGAGAACTGAAAAGATGAAGCTTCCCCAATCAAGCCCTCCCCAGAAATAAACAGTTTCACCACCACACACACACCGGTGGGGAAAGGACGCGTGCAAAGACCCCCTCCCTCCCCAAATGAAGCCAGCCAGCGTATTCCCTGTTAAAAAAATGGCATTGGGAGCTCTTACCTGGTAAAATTTGTATTCCCAGCTACCAGCACACCTACAGCACCCGGCTCTCATGGGGCATCGCGCGAGGGTGCAGCAGCAGATTGGTGCAGGTCATGGAAGTTTACAGCCAGAAGCAAAAAAGAAAACAGCCCAAACCAAACCAAAAAAATCCCCCAAAAGCCACAACATGACCCGAATGATATCCCTGCAACGGTTGTCTTGTTACAAACAAGATGAAATGAAGGAGGGGTTTTTACTTGCTCTGAGGCATCATATGGAGCTTAATCACAGGCAGTTACGTATATGGTTCTTTTGGCCTTCAATCAAGTGTGTCATTTCGGTGGCAGCTGCCTACGTGATGCAAGCAAACCTGGGTGATCCAGTCCTTTGCCAATCACAGCCTTGTGCAGCTATTTTACAGCCGAACAATGGGGAAATTCGATTTCCCAGGCAATGAGGAGGTCCTCTTGTAGTCCGGCAAGCACATGGAGTGAGACAGGATCACACACCTCTCCTCCAGCGGAGTTACAGGCAGCCACAGCCCGGGGAGACCTCAGCGAGCCGCTCCCACAGCCGATCTCGTCCCGCTCTCATTTCCCAGCGGAGCCCGTCTCTATCCCGGCGACTTTCAACGTGCTCCACAAGCCACCGAGAGCCGAGCCCAGCTTGCGAGGCGCCCGGCGAATTAGCGCGACACGGCGCGGCGTGTTCTAAGGGGGCTGCAGCTGCTACATGGAAAACAGTAAAACTTGGTGGGTGGAAAAGGTCTGAGCTGCTGGTGAGTAAGAGGAGAAACAGCTCACACAGGACACCAGCAAAGCACGGCTTTGCCTTCCTTAATGCATTCCTTTTGTTGGTCGAGGGGGTAAACTGGGAGGCAATCACTGCAAATCATGTATGAAATCTGGTGATTGAAATTGTATCTGAAATAAAACGAGGCTGGGCTGAATACATTAAAGCTATTAGCAGGCATCTGGGCGACAGGCAGGACTCTCTTTGGGAGTCCTTTGGTTGCCGACAGCAGCATCAGGACGCGTTTGGGGCCAAATTCCTTCTGACGAGTACATTTGTTGATTTTGACAGACTCATTAAGACCCATCTATTCAAACAGATGGCGGATGCTCCCTCTGCTCTGGGGTCTTCATTCTTATCTAACTCCACACGAGCAGGACACTGCATAGACACCGAGCGCTTATTACATCATCCACGAGGTGAGGGCCCAAAAATTAAGAAAAAGGCTTTCTGGGCACCAAAAGTGATGTTCCACCGCTCCATGGCAACTTGATGCCCCTCTCCACGAACACTCGTGTGTGTGCCCACAACAGCACACAGCCAAGGAAGAGGGGTGGAGGAGAAACCACCCGTGAGCAAACCACCACGCGAGGTGACTGAGGTACCAAGTGATGGGGATGAGCATCCCCACCCGCAGACACCCCACCCTGCCACCTCCGGACCCCTCTGCACCCCGCGGGGGGACCGCTCCGGCTCAGCACGGCTGCAGGGCTGGATGAGCCCCCACTGCGGTCAACAGGTCGGTTCCCCGTGGAGCACCGGTTGCCCCCCTCCAGCCCCGGGAAGGGAGCAGCCGCTGCTCCCCATCGTTCGCCGGGGCTCTCCCCCCCTCCCACCCC
>VYZX01012191.1:154404-286889 GCA_013401335.1 Brachypteracias leptosomus
CCCGGCAGCCCCCGGCCCGGGCGGCGGCAGCGCAGCGCCCGCCCGGGGAGCAGCCTCCGCCGCAGCCCACCTTGCGGCAAGGCCCCCGCTAACCCCTTCCTCGCCGGCACCTCGGTGCCTGCCAACCCCCCGCTTCATTCCCTCCTCCCCAAACCCCGAGGGATGCAGCGAGAGGGGCCACCCTCCTGCTGCTCCATCCTCCGGCAGCTCCCACCGCCCCCCGGGCTTTCCTCCCACCCGCAGGCGACGAGCATAGAAGGGGAAGAGCATAACCCATTACCCCGAGTAAGTCCATAAGCCGAAAGGAATCCCTAATGTGGGGCTGAACACCTTAGAAAGCTGGCTCCCAGGTTTCTTTTTAGTAGGGGGGTGTGGTGGGGTTGAGGCTGCTGGTACTTTTTTTAGGAACAGCAATGGAAGAGAGGAATCCACCTCTGCACATGTCTCCTGAGCTCCTGTGTGTACAAAGGTGTTCATCTCTTCAGTGTCCCAGCCCAGCCAGCCTGCCTGACCCTCTATTTGATGCTGGGAAGGGAGTGGGTAGCCACAAATCTCTGATGCTGGCAGCTCCAGAGGGGCCCTGACTTCTTCAGAGTGGAAGAGCAAGTGCTTGAAGGAGTGCAGTTCTCCCAGCTTGCTGAACATCTCCTTAGGCTTCTCAGCTGAGCTAAAACCACCACCACAGGTCATCCAGAAGATACCTTTCCTAACTGCAGTCATCTTCAGTGGGTTACCAGACCTTGCTTGGCTTTCCAGTTCCCTTTCTGAATGCTCCAGGGACACATGCTCTTTGGATCACTGCCCAGTATTGGCAACCCCATTGAAAAAGCCATACTTGGGGAAGGCTGGACCAGGACATTTCCAGTGGGATGGAATTTAGCTGAAGACAATATAGGCTAAATAGGTGGAGAAATGTTCTGATGGTAAAAAATGTTGACTGCAGAAGAGTCTCTGGAATCCAACACTGAACTCAAACTGCCTCAGGCAAATCCAGCAAACAGCCTAGAGAGCCATCCAGCATCTACAGCAACACCCACAGTGGTGTATTGAATGAAGCCTTCAGACTAAGCATCAATTTTATGGCTCAAAGGTGTTTAATTCACATCCTGCCTGTGTTGTACTTTTCTGATGTAAAATCCTTCCTGTCTCCTTCCTTTCAGCCTCGTGGGTCATGCTGGGATTTTACTGTCAGAACGAACATGATCACCAGCTCAGGAACTACGGGCAGAGGGATTGTTTTCTTTCTCTGCTCCCTTTGCAAACTAGAAATCCTATCCCCATTGATAATCAACCATTTTTGCTTCACCAGCCAAGCTGTCCTGCCCAAGGAGGATTTCTGCACCCTGCTGCCCCTCGCCCACTGGCTGCTCACCAGGTCCTGGGTGGAGATGCAGGAACTTAGCCATGGTCCAAGTCACTTGTAAACCATCAGGGCTATTCAGGCCCAGGTGCATCCCTGCAGTTACACCATTTTTATTAAGTTATTGGCATTCCTATGTCTAGCGAGAAGATAATTCCTGCTCCAGCAATATGGCCCTCAGCACCATCCCTGGAAGGTGAATGATGGGACTGAACGCTCAGGGTGAGAATCAGATTGATCTCTTCATGCCCTTTCACTTCTCATTTCTTTTCTTCTTAATCCATGAGAAAACTTTCACCTGTGACTCCTCAGCTTCATCTGAGCTGCTTACGTGAGTACAGTGAGAGCAAAGTCCCTCATTTATAGACCATTATTCCCTGCCTTTAGCTAATTTCCTTTCCTTCAGCTCTGGAAGACATTAACCAAAAACGTTCCAACCTTCATGGCTGAAAACAGTAGCTGGAAAATCCATTAGGCTTATATATTTATTATTAAAAACTGCTAAAGAACCAAGTTCTCATTAATCCCTAAATATAGCCAGAATATCTCCAAACTCATGTCCACATAAATAAGCCTAGCCAGCAGCCCTTTTCTCTTTTTCTTTGTTAAAACACAGAGCTGATGGTGTCAAACCCTGTGTTTTTAAGACGTCCCTGGTGGCACAGCAGCTCCCGGGGCCGTGGGGTGGTGGTGGGAGGATGTGCTCTCTGGAACAAGAGGACTACACCACGACATTCACCTTCTGCTCCTGAAAATGATACGGTGAGAGACAATATAATACTAATGTGACAAAGCAACGTGCTGAAAAATTATGCAAGGCAGAGGAGGTTGTTGTCAGGGACCTGCCGGATGCCTGTTGGGGACTGGTGATAGTTGTCACTCTCAGCACCGAGCTGTCACTCTAATAACAAGTGGATTATCGCTTGATGTAATTTGCTATCAAGCTGTTGTACACCAGTCAGGTTGATTACATTTGGGTACCACCCAGCTCGCAGGGAGATGCTCAGCAAACCCGTGGCTGCAGAGGAACAGTGAGGTCTCCATCTCATTTTAGGTGCCTTTTTTGAGACCAAAGAAAGTGGCCGAAGCTTGGGGTGAGACACAATAAATATGGCAGCGATAAGTGCAGCATCCAAGGTGAGGCAGGACAAGCCAGTTCATGATTTTAGAAGAGGCTGGTGTCTTAAAAATAGCTATTATCATATCTAGATGTAAAACCTGTAGGGTCAAACTTAGAGGTCTCGCAGATAAGAAACTCCTCTATTGGAATTAAAGAGTTTTCTCCGTTAGTAATGACTTACTGAAATTAAAACTCAGAAAGATCTGTAGGGCCCATTAAAGTGAGGAGGTTGTGTAATTATTCCCCACAGTACTGGGGAAGGGGGTGCTATCCTATCCAATTTTAAATGTCCTGAGAAACACACATTTGACCCCTCCCGGGGGAGGGTTTGGTAACATCCCACAGTCTAATGGGTCTCACGAGTGGGATAAGTTTTTCAACTTTCAGCCTACATTTTTGCACTGCTTAATTTCATCCCATTATTTCTGATGAAACACTTTGTGGAAGGCGTACAATTGCTCCCTAGCCTGGATTTTCATGTTTTAATGATAGTTAATTATTCCAGGAGAAACTTTCAGTTTTACTTTTCATTCATCTTGCTTCTGTGCTGTCTGCTTTATTCTGAAGTTTAATTAGCACAGTTCAGAACTAAATATCTAGATTAAATCATTGCTGAGCGAGCTCGGCTCCAGGATTTATGATCATTGTGCACAGCCTTTATTATACCTGCCAACTCAGGCAATGGATTTATCGATCTATGGGTTATTAGAGCCAGCCGGGTACCACAACGGGCACAGGGAAGGGCTCTCACAGCTTGTCCTGGTGCTGCTGCCCTTCCTTCCCCCACCACAGCAAGGAAGAGGATGCGTGAAGATGATGATGGGTAGAAAGGGACAGCCTCCAGCTCCTTCAGACCCCAGTGAGACACTATTGCACATCCTAAGAGCAGGTCTAGGATGCAGCAGCGCTGGAAGATTCACATCTCCAGCCCTGCCATCTGCTTGGATCCAAGGTTTCATTTCAGCCTATTAGAGAGATTGGGGCTGGCTGCAAACATCAGATGTAGGCACAGGTTTGGCACCAGTCCCCCTCCTTTCCTGCTGCCTCAGATGCCAACATTTTGATTCAAGCTCATCTGCAAATGCTAAAAAAGCTTTTGCTTTGCAAGAGTCCACCCTAGCGGAGCTCATCATGAAACGAGATCTTCAGGGAGGAGGGAAAGAAAACCCAAACTGAGAACCCCTTTTAATTACATTATCTCAACAAACTGGAGCTATAGAGAAATGCGATTACACCCACAAAAATCTGCTTGCTCCCGACAGAGTCCAAACACTCCTGGCTCAGCCAGGGCCAGAAGAACACGCTGTCGAGATGAACGTACGCTTATGCTCTTCCCTGCAAGAAAGCTCGCCATCCAGCGAGCTCAGGAGGGGGGGGTTATCTCCAAAAAGAACCAGCAGAAATGCCCATGTGTGAGAGAAAAGCACCTCCTGTTCATGCTGCAGAGCAGACTGGTTTTGCTCATCTAATTTATCCAGAATAATGGCACACTATGTAAGAAAAATGGGTAACAGCTCAGCCCACAAAAAGAAGATGACTTGTCCACGCAGGCACCACGGGGCAAACAGCCCCAAACCAAATCCAGCAAACTCACAATGAATTTCAGCAGGGAGGGTCTTGGGGAGTGTGTGTGTGTGTGTTTGTTTTGTTTTGCTCTTAGAAAGATAGCCCTGTAATTTAGTGACTCATACATTCTACAGCCTTTGTTGCTTTTCATTTTCAACATCTTTAAACTGTTTGTGGAGAACATGCTTATTTTTAGACTTCCCATCAGTGTGAGACATTTTAGCTGGGCTGGAGGGGAAAAGCTCCATTGAGATTTTTGTGTCTGGGGTGTTAACAGGCACATTTCCTGATGGGGAGATATTTTCTTCCTTTTTCTTACTTTCACATTTCACTCGGGGTCTGGGCAGGGATTTTCAGGCACACCAAGAAGGGCTGTGCCCAGTGCCGCAAGTTGGGTCCCCTGGGGATGCACCAAGGTCTGACTTGATGGAGGGAGGAGGAGGAGGAGGAGGATGGCCACAAGCAGAAGTAGACACATGCTGGGGCATGAAGAACAAATGTGAGCCCCAGGATTGTTGATCATCTTCCTCCCTCTTCATCAAATCTGAGTCACATCTCAGAAAGCCTCCCTACCATGGAGTAGGCTTTCAGCAAGTAGGAGAAAGGGGAGAGCATCCCACAGCCAAGAGCCAACCCACATTTCACAAAAAAATATGAAGGGAATTTTAGGTACGTTGGTGAATTCGGTTAAATTTTAAAAAGCAATGTTTTTTCTTGGAAAATAAATGGAATATTTAACTTTTTCCAGAAAACTGACTTGCAAAACAGAAGATGCTTTTTCAGTCAGTTAGATTTGGGGTTGGATTTGGTTTACAAAGTCTGACACCTCCTTTAGGTTTGAAGCTCAAACTTTTTTGAAGGAAACTTTACAAATAAAACTAAAGGATCTTTCAAAATAAAAATTGTCTCTGTAGCCCTCAAAGCCAGGCATTTCATTAAAACAACAATGACAAAAAGCTCAGTCCTGCCTGCCTCTCTCTCTTTTTTTAATTTTAATTAAGTCAATCAACAACGGAAAGGCCTCCAAATGAAAACCACACAGGCACCAAACATCTCCAAGCCTCCAGATGTGCATTCCTCCACCTTCTGCTGGTGAGCTTGCAGCACTGCTGCCTGCCCCAGATGACTCAGGACACACGCCTTGCTCAGAAAAGAGAGCAAGAGATGCAGGGGTGGGACTTGTCCTGCTCCTCTACATGCAGAGGACAATCAGGTGTGCCCAGGCCACACCTGAAAATGCTCATGGGAGCATAAAGACCTGATGCTGAGCTCTTGGGATATGTCTTATGGACCCTTTGCTTTGCACTATAGAGATACTCGGGGTTTACCAGATTGTGCCACCCTGAAGCAGGCAGCAGAGCAGAGGAGCCACCATCCCTGCAGGGTCCCTTGGTGCCAGCTCGCTCTGCAGTGGGACACACTGGGTTTGGCCACGGTGTGGCCCCACACTGGCTGCCAAGCTCAGAACCAGCTCCCACGCCCAGAAATGATAATGGCTCTTTGGCCAGCTCAAAGGAGCGTTTTCCAGGACACATTTGTAATTTTGCTGAAAGCTGTAGTCCTAATGGATGGTTGGAAATACTCCACAGCTCCCTGGCGGTCACTTCATCCCAAGTGTCACAGGCAGGTCTGAGATACTCAGTTCCTGTTCTGCAACCTCCCACCATCATAAGACTCAAGAGGAGGTTTGGTGGTTCATGGCTCATATTTTATGTCCTGCCCACAGCTCTTCCTTTCAGAGATGCATGACCCAAACCAGCACAACCACAAGCCCTGTGCTCTGCCCATTACCAGGCCACTGCTTCACATTTGCACAAAGCCAGGACTTAGCATCCTTTGGAGGAGCTGCCACCATCTCCACATCACAGGTTTCCACGTAGGATATTGCACCCTCCCTCACGCTACCAGCATTTACCATTTCCCAACACCTCATAAACTCAAGGCACGTTTTTTTGCTGCATCTAAAACCCTACACAAGCAACAGGGAAACCACCAGCGAGGCTCCTGGGCAAACCCCAGCATGATGTGCCATCACAAGCACCAGCTGAACAAACTGATGAAACAGATGAGGAGCAAACCCATGGTGGACACCTGCCCATCACGCTGAGCTGAGGTCCTTGCAGAAACAGCACTACAGCATTTGTTCAAACACTGCTGAGCCAAACTCGGTCAGTGGCTCGGGAGCAGCACCTCTGAGAGGAGCTGGCTCGGGGAACCGGCTGTCACACGGCGAGAGCAAGGCACAAGGGTGGTAAATGTGACAGGCTGGAGGGTGGACAGTGTCAACAGGATTAGTTTGTTCTATTATTTATCACGCCATATGCCCCGGCACTCGATCCACAAATCTGAGCCATCAGCTGTGAACACCTGTCAAGGAGTTGAGTAATTTTCCAGTTTCTGGGTAGAATAACTGGAGACAATAAGGCTGATTTAATCAGTAAGTGCTTAGCTCCAGAAATATAGTGGCTTACAAGAAAATCTCACTATATTTTTTAAAATGTAATCCTGTCTGCATTAAAGTTAACCCAGAAAAAGCTCCTTAGTAGATGTATCACAGTGCAGTATCAAGGCAGGTATTAACCAAATGCATGGTGGAAAGGAGATGAACAACACACCGTGTCCTCCTGCTTGTCCCCAGGAGACAAATTAGGAAGCCCAATAAAAATGTAATTCTTTTACAACAACTGCATCCACTGTATATTGTTTCTCTGAGAAGAAAAAAGTGGCTTTGAAGTCCTCCAATGCCATCAAAAACATATTTTTTTTTTCCCCAAAGTATCTCAAAAGTAGTGAAAAATACGAAAAAAATTAATGACTGCTAACAGCTAAAACAGATGGTCTGCTGTGAATCCCCACAGCCTCATGCAACGGTGAGTCAGGCCATTTTTCAAAATGGTGAAGAAAAAAAAAAAATAATAATTTTTTTTAAAAATCAATTTCCAAGGCTACCAGGCTTCCAAAAATCCAGTTGGGCTTCCCAGCTGAAAGCCAACAACACAGGAGGGTTTGGTGGGTTTAGACCCACGATGGGCTCAAACCCAGGGTGCCCCTTTGCCTCGCATCACATGCATGTAGGTGGTCTGGATACGTCTGCATTCAGCACAGTCCCACAAGATGTTTCTTGGGGATGAGCTTTTACTCCAGGATTTTTAAGTAAGGATCCTTTACACTGTAAGATTTCCACCACATGCACCCACTGCGGGTCCCCAGCGCTGTCCCTGCTGCCCACCCTTGGGAGCTGGCAGCATCCCTCCCACCCCACCGACTGCCCTTGGCAAGCAGCCCCCCGTGCCAGCTTGCCCCTTGCGAGGAACGGTTCGAGATGAGAAAGACACTTGCCAGGAGGGAAAATCTGGTTGCCTGCTCCTCTGCTGCGGCTCCTCCTTCTCCCCAGGAGACTCGTCCCCTCGGCCACCTTCATGCTTGGGCTGCCCCTCTCCACGCTCTTCGATCAGCCCCATCAGGCAGATGAGATGGCAGGTTCTGGGAGACGTGCGAGCTCATCATGGGGACATCAAAGCCGGGAGTGTGACTCTGGAAGGAATGGACAGAAACTTCACTGCACGCACAGTACCAGTTTATCATTTATTTAAACCCCATCTCTCAATAATTCATGCCAGCCTTTCACTGTGTAGCAGGACAACAATGGCAGGAGCGCGGCGACGCAGGCAGTGAATTACCACATCTGGAACAGATGTTCAGTTCTAAATAAAAGCTGGTTTTGCAGAGAATGTTAAGTGCCATGGGAATAGTGTGCTCTGGGACACAGCCCTGCTCCTTCCAGGGGGCAACAGCGATTTGCTCATATGTTTTGCAATGCAGAGTTGGCACAGATCAAACGAAACATCCAGGGCTGGCTTCAGCTGCAGCTCGGTAGTCGCAAGAGAGCAGACCTGCAGCGTCTGCTGGAAGTGCTGGGCAGAGGCTGGCACGGCCCCTCTGAGCATGAACACACAATGAGCTCTCCTGACAATGAGCTGTGCTCCATCTCCGCTCCCACCAGTGCCAACCTGGAGCATGTTAGCACAGGGTCACTGCACAGTGAAGAGCGTGCCCATCACCCCCACCATGGAGATATTGCTGCTGCTTCTATGAGTGAGCTGGGTCCAGCCAGTGCTCCCGTGTTACGGGGCTGTGGACGCAAACATCCTTGCACAAGGAGAGGAGCCAGGGCCACCCATGCACTTGCCGAGACCTACATAGGTATCTCTGCAGGGCACCTGACACAGGTACATCCAACTTCCAATCCCCCAGGCAGGGTATCCCCTTCAATGAGCATCTCTTCTCCAGTCGTGGCACACAAGGTCTCTAGGTCTGACTAATACCTCCTGCACCAGGTCACTAAGCTCCTGTCCATCACCACCAACACTTGCTGCAGCACTGCCATTCAAAAGACACCTGCAAAACTCGTGCCCCACCACCATGGGCATATCACTCCACACTCTCCCTTCCCTTCTGCATCCAAGACAAGCCAGCAACTCCATTATCAGGACACTTCATAGCTTGTACCTGGTTGACCCACCGTCATCAATTCTCACTGGGACATCAACCCATGTCATCAACCACCCTGCAATGTCAGTCACTCTCAGACTCTCGTTACACTTTTAAACAAGCACTTTATTCCTTCCCCTGTGCTGGCCCTTGCACCCAGGTGAGTGCCCCCAAGTGATCCACATATGTACCTTGCTATCCTTCCTGAAATCACCTCCAAAACAGCCGAGAGCCTGCTGAGGCCCAGAGACATTCCCTCCCCATGCCAGCCGCCCTCACCTCTCTCTTCTCCCCTGCCCATCTGTCACTGGCCGTCTGGCCCCGCTCTCCTTCCACATGGTTTTTAAGTGCCTAGAAGCAAAAACTCATTTGCCATTTCATCTGCAGTTACACAACACCTAGTGCACTTGAGGCCTGACCCAGGACCAGACCTCCAAGGAGTAGTAGTATTGTTATTTCTACTACTACCACTGTTATTACCAACTCTGAGGCTTCACTTGGACTCCTGGTACAGTCCTTATATTTTTTGGACTGCCTCATTTATCCCTATGTTCTGCAACACCTCCTCTGATAGCTGGACTCCACTTTGTCTGGATAAAGCAAATTTACAGATGGTTCTCACTCCAGATTTTCTGGCTAACAGTGTCTTGCTCATATTCTTAAATGTGAACCTTGAACTTTGTCCTGCTAGCCAACCACTTAATGCCAGTAAGAAATTGTTTGGGTTTTTTTTTTCCTAGATAATGGCTGATCTTCCAAATTGGAAGATTGGTTGGATAATGAAATAAGTAATGACATTAGAAGCCCATTAATCAGCAGTAAGCAGTGAATAACAGAGTGCAAGACTGTCAACTGCTTCTGAAGGACAAGCTAAGGGAAACTGCAGGGAAATGGTGAAACCACTCAAGATCTGGTCCCCTGGTTTCCACATACTTTTTTTTACTACTTTAAAATGTTTGGCAATAAATTCTTTGTGTGGGGGACTCAGACTTGTGTGTCCTGTGGGCTTGTCTGTCCAGATTAGACCCCTGTACTCAGGAGATCCCCACCACATTCACAACCCTGCTGAATCCCACGCTTGGCAGGAACCCACTTTCTGAAGTTCTTTCCACTCCCTGGTACAGGACATGGGAAGAGGGAGGAATCCAGGAGGGCCCCTCTCTGCAGTCCCATTAACAGTAGTGGTGGTAGAACACAGCTCACACCTCCAGCAGGACTTTCCCCCATGAGCTTGTTCTGCCCTGAGCTGTGTTTCCCCAGAAGCATCCCCAGGAGGAAAGGGCACCTAGTGTTGGAATAAGCACTTGCAGTTGTCACACCAGTGGGGGTGTAACAGGAGATGCTCGAGCAGCTCTCAGAAATAAACGTCTGGGCAAAGTCACCCCTCAGAGAGAGCAGCCAGCAGGGTCACAGTCAAGAGCACAGGCATCTCTATTAGCACAGAGGCTGATTTATTAGTCTCGCTGTGTAACTACACCCACAGAAAATGTGGTACCCTTGGGACCCAGTGTCTTCAATCCACATTTATGAACATCTCTCCCAAGGGACTGCTCGGCTGTGTTCCACACAGCTGATGACAGCTTCCCTCCATCCTTATGCAAGGTACCAAGAGGTGTAAGACAGGGGTTCTAAGAAGAGAGCCTTCCTGATTAAATGCCATCTTGAGCTGCTGAGGACCTTTCCCCACATGGAGCTATGACTCACTCTGAGACAGAAGAGTATCATAGAATCATAGAATTGTCAAGGTTGGAAGGGACCTCAAAGATCGTCTAGTTCCAACCCCCCTGCCATGGGCAGGGACACCTCCCACTAGAGCAGGTTGTTCAGAGCCCCATCCAGCCTGACCTTAAAAACTTCCAGGGATGGGGTTTCCACCACCTCTCTGGGCAACCTGTTCCAGTGTCTCACCACCCTCATGGTGAAGAAAAGATGAGGAAGAAGACAACCTTACAGAAATTGGTTGTCCAAAAGAAGGCAGAAGTAAAACCCTTTTAAATCCCCTGCCTAAAACACCTCCTCTGTATTCACCTCACACTATCCCATTAAGTTGTGAACGTGTCTCTGCCTCGGTGGCAGCCATGGTCATTGAAGGGGTTAAGTGGGAAAGCATTTGCAAGCCAGCCCCCTTGGCTGGCCAAGCACTGCAGCGATCCTGGCCCCAACTTTACTTTCCTCTTTTTCTTCTCGCTCTCTCTGGTGCCAAGTGTAAGGATCTGGCCCGCTCCACAGCCCGCTCTGCCAGCACGAGCACAGTGACTCATTCAACAGCTCTTCATCACAACACATTCTTTCAATGGGACTTGGGTTTGGATGGCACTTGTCTTCACAATCTGATGCTGGAGAAAGGCATGAAGTGCATAAACATGGGCACAAAGCAAAAAGGGAGGGAAGAGTGGAGTTGGGTCAAAAGTGCTGGGGTGACAGCGAGTTTCTTTTTAGCCCCACCAGCAGATAACCAATTTTGCTAACAAGAGGAGAAACTCAGCTCAAAAGAAAAACAAAGGTCCTCACATCACTTCTTCCATCAGGCTGACACCTCTTCATCTTGGGGAATTTAACATCTGTTACATAATTCAGAGAACATGTGGTTATTTTCCAGGCTTATTAATAGCTCAATCCCTAAGACTTAAAATAAAAATCAGCAGCTGCTCCAGACTTTACCTCTCAGAGAAGTAGGTGAGAGCAGGTACAAGGCTGGCTGGGGGTCAGGGCTTTCAGTCACTCCAGTGCTCCTCATTACAAGCCTAAAATGACACAGCTTGGACTGATGCTGAGACATCTGGATTTCTAGATTTTCCTCACTACTCTTCTCCTTTCACGTCTCCTTTTTCTTTCCAGTGGAGGCAGAGGAGAGTGGAAAGGATCACAGCTAGGAGAGTGGGCTGGAGGAGTGTAGACAGGAGGGGAGGGAGACAGTGCATCATCGTCCCCTTCATACACAAAGCACTTTCATTCATAAGATGCTCAGTAACATCTAAGATGACTAATACAGCTTACAGACACTTTGATGTAAGGATTTTCTTAATGCATATATATGTTGCCCTCTACTTTGGAGAGCAGGCTGAAGAAATGCACTCAGCATCTGGAGTAATGAGAAGGTTGTCTGTAGCTTGGGCTGCTCTGATCCTGGGTGGAATGGAGGTAGACCACCATGGGAATTCCTCTCCACTCAGTAATAACTGCTTTGAGTGCTCTCTCACAATGTTTTCAGGTAGGATTCAGGCTGGGTGATAACCTTGGTAATGGTGAGGTTGTGGCCAAGGCAAATGTGTGTACATGGCTGCCCCTGAAACACAACCTGCAGCTCATAATTCATATCAGGCAACAGCAAAGGCAAAGCCTCCCAGCCCCTGCCACCTCCAGCCCACCTAAGCATCAATGACTATACAGGGTCATGCAAATGATTTTCTCATTCTCTTGATCTTTTCAAGCAGAAGCTGAAGTTCGAGATCCAAATCCCAAATTCATTTGTGGCTTTAAGCCAATGAAGAAAAACCAAGTCTGACAAAAAGATGTTGACTAATGCAAAACACTTTGTTTTCTGGCACTTAATAAAGGCCAAGGACATTTGACAAGGAAGGCCAAGTTCACCAGACACCACAGGTCACTGCAGGGAGGAGGTGGCTGTGATGATCTGTTCAGCTCTGAGCCCCGTTGGTTTCAGACACTCAAGTGAGAGGCAGGTGATCCAAAGCCCAAGAACTCAGTCGACCAGGTTCAGAACAGCCAAGTGCATGGCCTAAACTTCAGACTGTCAGAAATCAGGAGCTGGCTTGGCTCCAGTTATAAGAAATGCTGAAATATTCACTAGGACAGAGAGCAGAGCTCATATATCTCCTCCTATCAGGAAAAGAACAGACAGTAGATTGTTATTTCTACATCCAGGGAATATCAAATAATTTACATAGTGCAAAGCAGCAGCAAGAAAACATAAGGGAAATCTACCCAAAGACATGATATGACCCTGGAGGCAACTCCACTAGGAGGCAAAAGTCCTTGGCTCAAGACCTTCCTTCAAAGTAGTAGAGAGATGACTTCAGCCAACATATCCCACCTTCTGACCCACTGCTGGACCAAACACTGGCACACTTCCCTGGCCCTAGAGACCATAAATCACAATCTTCATGCAGTAAAGAACTACAAGGGTGGTTCTACTATGCCCCAAGAGGTTTCAGGGAAGGGGTTCATAGACAGGACCCACACTACAGCCTGAAACTAAAATGATCTCTTGCAAAAAAAAAAGATTAAATAAACCCTTCCTCTAAATCTGAATTAACCAGATTTAAAGACTGTTTCTGTTGAGCCAAGACTATGCTTTCAGACCCAAACCAGACGGTACCATTTTGGCAGAGGAAAAGAACTGTCAGCTTCATCAGAGTGACTGAGATTTTTTTTTTCCCTTCCTGTAGCTGTCTGTTTCATTCCCACCTATCTGAAAGTTCACTCATTTTTACTTTCATAGGCAGCACTTCGTATTTTTTCTGTCTACCCAGCCATGCTTATCTGGCCACCTAGATCTGCAACAATCATTTCTTATTCCTTCCTCTGTACCTGTGCTGATCTTGTAAGCTTTTCTAGGAGAAATTTGTCAAAAATACTATTTCCTCTATAAATCCAGACATGATGGGATTCTTGCATAGGATCTGCCATTCTAGCTGTTCCTTCCCCCCCCCCCCCTTCATATACTACTCTCCAGACCTACAGGGCAGCAGTTCTGGGGTCCATTGGACGTGACTCAGTTTATTAGCATAAATATGGAACCACAGGATATTAAGGATGAAGTGTGTTGAGTACTCAAAAGCTCTTGGAAAATTTAGAAAGCTTCTAATTATGACTGTTACCCAACAAGGACTTTGTGCATTGCTTGCTGTCTTTAGAAAAAGCAACTGGCAATGTCAGAAAAATTAGAAATCGAGGATTTGGAGTAAATGACCTCCTGTTCCTATTGTGCATTTGCCATGTAATGAAAGAAAAACAGGAAAGAGTCTTGCCAAGGTATGGGGAGGGAAAAAAACAACAACAAAAATGAAAGAGATTTTGTTGGCAGAGCTCACAAATTATTGCTGCTCCCTTTCACCCAACTTCCGTAACATAATTGCTGTGTGCCTCAGATAATCCACCAGAGATGCTTCTGCCGCAAAGGTGCAACCACCAATGTCCCCCTGCACAGAGCAAGGGGCTTCTGTCCTCAAAGACACAACCAGGAGTGCGAGCAGCAGTGAAGGAACCAAGGATAAATAGGGTTTAGGTCAAAATCTGGCAGGTTTGAATCCAAGCTAAGCTTCAGCAGATATTTATAGGGATGGCTTGACTGGCAGGCCAATGAAATAAATGTAGAACAGCAAATAGTTATTTTGAACTCAGAGCTGCAGCCTCTGTCAATCAAGGGTTGCACAAATCAAGACCTTGACATATGAGAGATGTACAGGCTTAATCGGGTGGTGCTCAGGAGTTATTTGAACACACAGACATGCTGATCTATCTGTCTAGGAAAGCCTCTGCAGTCAGATCCCTACATCCTACTCCTGAACTCCACAGCATTAGCTCCCAGCTATACAGACCATGAAGACAAGCTCAACCCCAACCCCCCTACTACTACTTATGCCAGCACCTACTCAGTAGAAGACATTCAGAGATTAAATAAGTGGTCAAGAACAGGTTCATCAGGGAGTGGCAGAGATGGATCTGCTCCATGGTGGGAAAAACAGAACCAGGAGCCAAGGGTGGCCCTAGTGCAGGCAATGCCCTCACCAACAGCCCTACAGTATCTGAACTTGAAGAGCAGAGCTGAGTGCTAGTAACAGGTACAGCAACAGTCACAGATAAGGTGAGAAATTAGGTCCAAGGTCCACCAAGATGTTCAGTTAGGAGTAGATGGGGCTGAAAACAAAGCTGCAGTGTAGGTCCACCCAAGAAACAGGGTGGGAGAAAAAGCTACTTACAATGTAGCTCTGAGATCCTTCCAGAAGGCAAAGGCCAGCTCACCTACAGCACAAACTGGGTCTTAAAGGCCCAGGGATGAGCTTAAATAACCTCCAGGACCACAGGAGAGAGTGTGGGTAGGACTTAGGTGAGACTAATCAGGGCAATTAGTGCCCTCAGGGCTGTGAAATCATAAAGGCTCGATCCCAGCATTCAGAAACATGGTTGGACTGGGGTTCAGGTGTTGAATGACAAAAGTCTTGACACCTGTCCTGGCATCTCAAATTGTGCTCCTCTAAAACTTTTTCTGTGCTGTGGTGAGGGAAAGCTGGTGCATGTCACAGCACAAAGCAATCAATTAGTTTCAAACAAGGTAGAACTATCCT
Organism: Brachypteracias leptosomus; assembly: GCA_013401335.1. NCBI lineage: Eukaryota > Metazoa > Chordata > Aves > Coraciiformes > Brachypteraciidae > Brachypteracias > Brachypteracias leptosomus. Next base: position 169,250 of record VYZX01012191.1, read on the forward strand.
GGTCTGCTAGATCCAAGCCTACAGTCTGCTCAGGCTCAAAACAGCAAATAGTGAGGATTTCTAAAACCACCAATGCACTTGTTTAACAAATATGTGCTCCTGTGCCATGGATTCAAGTTATTTGGTTTAAGTAACATGATTTTCTAAAGCAAGGCTTTGCTAGAAGCTCTTGAGTTCTGTAAACCAATTCTGTCTATGCTTGTGTTGTTTTCCAGCAGCACTTTGAGATGTTACTTATGAAAAGGAACATTATTTCCCCAATATATGTTAAACACATACACCATAAATCACAGGACGTATGTTGTAGCCAAATGTGGTCTCAAACATTCTTGTTTTTCTGGTTAAACAAATCATGTTCCATATTTAAACTCTGAAGTTTTACCTCATACGACATCACTGTGAAAAAGTTTTTATTTGATTATACACCTTATTAACTGTGCTTTTTTTTGTCCTCCAGCCCTCTCTCCTGTTCTACTTTACTTGGAAATAAAAGCCAGTCATCTCGCACACAATACTGCAATTTTTATCAAAATTTTTCTGCAAGACATTAGCAAACCATATTTAAGGCTGACCCCAACAGCCATGCTCATTTTCCTTCAAACATCTCAATTATTACTTAATTTAGGCCCGCTCGAATAATCCTGCCTCTAATATGACCATTGCCACAGCAATGCAGCAGTGTCTGCAAAATGAAAGGGGTTTTTAATTGTCCATAGAAGCATTGATGTTAATACTATGACTTCATTTGATATGGTGGATTCTACCTCTAAATAGTTTCATTGCTTTCTGGAGACGTGGTTTGGACAGGTAGGAAAATAATAGGACTTGGTGTTCAGGGGTGGTACAAAGGGCTGGAATCCAGGTCCCTTCTCTCATGATCCTGTTTTCTGCTGGCCCATGGCTGAAGAGGCCCTACAGGTGATCTTCAACAAGCACTGCTGCATTCTAAGTGGAAACCAGCTGCACTTGCTGCAGGTTCACCAGTACCATCCAAAGCAAGCAGAAATGCAAAGCACAGCTCAGAGCAGTTGCCTTCAATATTTTTGCCCCTGCTGGAAGTCAGAGCATGAGGATATCCATCTGGGTGGGGATATCAATATAACCATCACTCAGACTTTGTTGGAAAGAGGCTGACTGGTGGGGCTCTGTGGTGGTGGGACACACACTGGGTAGGCTATGTCAAGCAACCTCACTTGAGGCATGACCTCTTCAATAATTTTTGGACATATTAAATATCTATTGGAGCTAAAATTATCTATTCCAGAGGGAGAAAAACAACGCTCAGTTTGGCTCCAAGACACCCAGAACCTATTCAAGACGTAAGCATTGCTCATACAACCTTTAATATATATATACACACATACACATGTTACTGTATATATAGCGTGTGCGTATGTATAAACACACTATATATAAAGTATATTAAAAATGAAGAAGCTGTTTGGAAAAAAATTTAAAAAGAGAAGTTAAAAGAGTAAAGCAACTGTTTTAAGACTGTACTGCAAGCCTGGAATAATCATACACTGCCAAACCATCCAGAGTTTAAAAGAAAAAAGTTTGTGCAGATACACAGCAAGGAGAAGATCTCATAGAATCACAGAATGGTTTGGGTTGGAAGAGCCCTCAGAGATCAACTAGTTCCAATCCCCCTGCCATGGGCAGGGACACCTCCCACGAGACCAGGTTGCTCAAGGCCCCATCCAACGTGGCCTTGAACACCTCCAGGGATGGAGCATCCACAAGCCCCCTGGGCAGCCTGTGCCAGGGTCTCACCACCCTCAGAGTGAAGAACTTCCTCCCTCTTTAAAAGGCATATCTCAAAAAACACAAGTCATGTTCATAAAGGAAATAGATCCCTGAACATGACAAATTGCATGGAGAAGAACAACAGTATGGCAGGGCAAAAAGGGGTTTGAACAACAACTTGCTAGAGACCTAAGAGGTGACAATAAAACCTCTTTAGGAACATTAGGGGAAGGAGGTTTGCCAGGGAGGTGGTGGTGTGGCTGATAGATGATCACCAAATAAAATGCATACTCAGGAGAGACAGGTCATATCAGAAAGGTTAAGTGAATTGTTTGCATTGTTTTTCATTATGAAGGAGATGGGAAAAGAGGGCAGGAAACAAAGATGAACGATCTGTGTTTATAATGAAAGCAACTTCCCACTGCAATCCCACAGAGACCCGTAAAATAGATCTACTCATTTATTAACAAATTATCTGGGGACTGGAGGTGTGTGAGGAGTGAGACAAGAGCATCCATCTATTAATGATACAAAATTAATCAGGATAATCAAAACCTGAATTGGTTGCAACACTTGCAAAAAGAAAAAAAAACCCAAACCCTCACAAAATCCAATATCTGAAGAATAAAGCAAGAGCTGAATTTCAGTGCCAACCAGTGCAAAATAACACAGATGAGAAAACCAGCCTGTGGGCTCCCTACCAAACAGTAAGCTCCAAACTGACCATTCCTGTTCAGGACCAAGATACTGGGAGAAGTACAGATGCTTCTTTGAAAACATCCACTCCAAGTTCAGCACAGCCACGGGTAAATGTAACGTGAGAGATTTCTGGCAAAGAAATAGAGAACTAAATTGAAACTCTGCTGTCTGAATCCATTGTGCACCTGCATGATGAATAAATTTCTGCTCAATGCATTTGAGAAAGGAGATAAGGGAACAAGGAAGGGTGAGAGGAAGGAAGCGACTTGGACAGAGAGAGAGCAGCTTCTGCACAAAAATAGACTCACACATCAGGGCCCTTCAGTCTGGCAAAGAGGTGGTTGAAAGGGATGTAGGAGACACCTATTAAAGCAGAGTTTTATCATACCCTCAACACCACAGAGAACAAATATTGATTCCCAGAGCACCAGACCTAAGAGGAATCCAATGAAATTACCAAGAGAAGATGAAAAAAACAAAGCCAGAGGAAGGTTTGCAAATAGGGCACAATCATGTTGTTGAATTTTTCCTGGAAGACATCACGGTGCTCAAAAGCAGAAACAGGCTCAAGGAGGAATAAAATAAGGCATTGAAACAGAGACAGGCACAGCCTTCAGCTCAGGAAGTTTTCATGAGAGACTGAGAGAAGCTGGGAAGTTATAAGAGAAGACACATGCTGCACTTGCCCCCTGCTGGGGTATTAGGTGAGAGAGGAACTTGTCCTCACTACCTATAGAGGTTATGTCAAGGCATGGAGCTCCCATATATTGCCTTGAGTCTATGCGGCTTTTTCTCTGCTGAGAGAAGAAAATGATTCCTCCTGCAGCTGTAGGACACTGAGAGCTGGAAGGTATTCTCCATCAGGCTGCAGCAATTTTATGTGGATCACACTTTTGACATAAAATGTTCAACTAATGGCCAAGAAAAAGCCGAGTGAATCATCAAATGTGACCCTATGCTTTGCACAGAACAGGTTCTTTTCATAATTCACACTATTAAACTCAGCTAATCTGTTCTTTAAAATCCTCTATGGTGAATCTGACTTAGGCACATTATCACAAAAAATAAGTATCTTTTTTTCAGGGGCTTTCATCAGCTTGTCTTCAAGAAACTGCACAGTGAGGGTGGCTATTCTGTCTTGTCATGTACTTTGATAGAGTGTACCAGCACACAAGAAGATGACCATGGGACCTGTGCCAACATGACAGCAGACTGAATCACATGGAGACCAAGATCTGTTTGCTCCCAGGGTTCCAGGCACTCCTATGCCACCGTAGATATGCACAGTCACATAGTGGCTGCTCTCATGCCATCCTACTTGGGACAGCCTCATCCAGACACCCATCATATGATTGCCAAAGCTTGTCCACACCAGAGGTTCTGACAATTTGCAGCTGACCCTGGACCACCCTCAAGCAGCTTGGGAGGTCCACCTCTGACCCAGAACAACATCTGCTGGGTTTTTAGTAGCTTACATGGGGCAAACGTAGGGTCAGTGTTACCAAAGGGATCAGCAGGACCATTGAGGTTTCTTTGATGCCTCTGGCTGCTCTCAGCCTGTCTAGAGCTGTAATTGTTTTCTCAAGTATTAAATGAGACCCGAGGTGGACCCCCTGTTGTCTGTCATGCCACAAATGATCTAAGTCCATATCACTTCATCATAAAACCTCTTGCTGAAGTTGTACAGTTCAGCCAGGTCGTAAAGAGCAGTGACAGTATTTTCCACAGATCCATCTTGTTCTTGTACCCCAGAGAAAGCCCATATCTCTCATAAATGACATTTTAGGAGGGAATAAAATATTTATCAAGCTTCCTGATGACAGCACTGTACAATTTCTTTTCTTCAATCAGAAAGTCACAAGATAAAACTGCACCTTCAGTCTGTGGTCTGATCTGATGGAGAAAAGAATCCATCTACTCTTCCAGCTTGTTTTTCATGGGTGAGTATTACCTAAAATGCCTGAATCTTCTTTCCCACTCCACAGAGTCATCAGAAACTCAAACAGCAAATGGCCATGGGGCTGAGCTCCATCTGGTGGGGCAAGCAGGTCTCCTGGCTGTGTCTTACAGCCCAGCTGCCCCACCATGACCCAGGGTGCTGTGCCAAGGGTGGAGTGTGTCCCCCCCAGCTACACAGCATCCTGCCCCATCAGGGTTTTCTCTGGATTTCTCTCTGAGGCCAGTATTGGTTAGGACAGTTAGCAAACATCCCCGGAGCAGCCAGGCTCAGTATCTCCTCCATGACAATGCCTGTCCCATAGCACAGCAGCTTTCTTGTTCTTAAACCCTGGGAGACCTTTACTCTTCTCAAGCTAATCCTTTCCCAGCTTCACAGGCTGTTTCACCACAGTGTATTTACAAGGAAGGAAAAGGAAAAACACATTTTAAATAGATTCCTGTTTCATTTACAGGTCTATGTATGCCAGACCCTTCACTGCTTTACTCTTGCAGTAGAACCTCCAACAGAAACCTTTGCAAAATCACCTGGAGGCATCCCACCAGCTTCCAGTAAAGCATCTGCAGCTCCTAAGGGCTTATTAAGGCACTTTGAAACAGTGCCTCAGGCTCCCAAAGTGCTTGGGCAGTTCTCAAACTGGAGTCGATGCTTTAGTTAGAGCCAGAAGTAATTCAGAGTAATTCGGTTCCTGAGCAGACAAGGTCATAGCACAAAAGGATTCAAGGGTGAAACCTGTGGTAAACTGGGCAACATCTGTCCACGACTTCCTTGCAAACCTGCTTTTAAGGATCCCCAGGGCTTCTGATACAATTTGGCTTAACTTTATTTAAAAATCAGCCTCTAGCAGACAATTGATTTTTTGCAGTCTCTGGGTGGTCATGGAAAACAAGGTTTACATTGTCCATGCAGCCTCTTACCTCCTTCTGTTAAAATGCAGGTTTTAAATGATACACTGAAAGGAGCTTATGTTCAAAGGGGAAAAACGTGTCCTGAAGGAAAAAAAAATCAAAGGAGAAAATACCACAGCAGATGGTGGATTAGCCTGCTCTGAAAGGCTACCTAAGCCATCCAGATGATCAGGTGAGCAGCATGATCCACATCTGGATCACACCAAGTCCCCCGGACGTGGCTGCTCCCATCCCCCTGGTCTGCCATGCCACGCTAAGGTTTGGATCTCAAACATTCTGCTTAATATCTGTGCAACTTCATTCATACAGTACATTTTTACGATTTAAGATCTCTAGAATCCTACGACTGTTTTTAATTTATCATACTAATTCAAACTGTAATACACTGCCAGAGATGTAGAGCGGGGTTGACATATGTCTCTTGCTCTGAATAGGAGAATATATTTGACTCTAGCAGCTAGAAAGAGTAAATTTAGGTTTCATCTCAGTCAGATCCATTTTGGCCCCTTCCTTCTCCAGATATCCTGCTATTTTTCTTTTGTTTAAAGGTGGCTGGCAAAGAAAAAGCAAAAATGAGAGCTATGCCTTTTGTGTTTGTGCCCTTTCCAGTGTGTGGAGTAAAGGAAGAGGGAAAGGTTATTACCTGCAATAAAAAAAGAATTATTCTTCCACTTGTTCTGCAGAAATTCAGATCTTGTTTGTACTAGGAAAATCTTGGATGGTTAGAGACTGCCAAGCAGGGCAAGAGGGAGCAAATTGTCCTTTGGGACTTTTATGAAGCTCTGATCTTTCTGCCCATTTGGGGACTGGTCTGTTGTAGTGTTATCAAGTAGCCTGAAGGGGAGGAAAGGGTTCTGGGATGACAGAAATCTTGTTGCATGGGTAACTTTTGCATGATGTTGGTGACTGCCAAACTTGCTGTGGGCTGGCTGCTTGATCAGGGCTCAAATTCGCCCTTTCCACCTGCAACAACCTCAGTGGCCATCTCAGCTCTCCAGCACATCTGCCCAGATGGGGAGAGACTAGCTCGATACTCCTCATCACTCATAAGTGAAAAAAAGAGGAAAAAAAAAGGAAAAAAGAGGCCTTTCATCACCACAAAGCAGCAAAGAGAAGTCCAAACTCAATTTTCTCAGTTTAGAAAAGAAAACCTTATGCAGGTCACCTTTAATTTGAGTAATGCCAGGTGAGTGATTCTCTGCCTGCCAATCCCTCTGATTCCTTTTGTCATCGGGTTCACGAGCAGTTTGAATCGCAAAAAGCAGAGCTTAATTACGGAGGACAAAGCACTGAATTACTGTATTACACTAACTGCTGATCTTGAAAATGGTCTCCCCCCCTCCCCCTTTTTAATCTCACTGTTCATAGAATTAGCATAGAAAAGCCAAACCTGGCCACCCATTCCTGCCCTCCGCAGAGCGCTGCTCCCCTCAAAGTTCAGGTATCCACCAGGAGATAAATCCAGGCACCAGAGGTGGCTTGGTGGGGAAATCATCACTGACATTTGAACTCCATCTTCCAGGCAGGTTCATCTCCTTGATGCCCTCCATCCACTTTCGATGGGGTCCCATCCCAGCAAGGCTTTGTCAGGTCTCCAAGCTGCACGCTTGGTAGTTCTGGAGATGCAAAGGGCTGGGCCCAGGAAATATCAATCTGTGCCAGGACACATTCCCTAATAGTCAGCAAAACTTTTCAGCCCTTCATTACATTCTATTATTTCTGCTGATGGCACTATAAATAATTACTCCCCACCCTCCATATGCTTGTGAGGCTTGAGTCACTTTGCTGAACCGAGATGCACATTTTGTTCATCTTTCCTCACCCCACTTGTATTTGTCAGTGGTTCTCAAATCCTACTCTGGGTTTTCCAGCTCTGCAGGGTGGAGGAAACAGCCTCAGGGGCTTCACTCAAGAAGAGTTTCTCTGCAGCCTTGCTCAGACCATAGGAACAGGTTTTTTTACTTTCAGGCACTTTCAGGTCTCCTCACCAGGTCATTTGTTCTCCTGCTCCAAGCTGGAAACAAGGGAGCTATTATCCCATGGCTCAGCCACACGGGCCAAGCTCCTTCCTAATGTCACCAAAAGTCACAAATGGTTAAATCGCTATCAAAGAGAAGGGAACTACTGAAACTACTGATCAAAACAACCCTGACCTGGAAAACCGACAAATGCAAAACCCTAGGGCACACAACATTTCTTTTCCTCGGCAGCCCTGCACCCCTGTGAGTTAACCACAGATCCTACGCTGCAGATTTCTCTCTGCCCTGGCATCTTTGCTTTTGCTTCCAGGCACCGTGCCTCCTCCTCTCTAGGTTTCCTTCCTTTGACTGCTCAAATCAAAATGTCTTGCTGCCCACAAACCACCTGACACCTCCAGGTGCTCTCGCTCAGCTGCTCATACACCAACCTCCAGCTCCACTTCTCTTGCTCAGTACTCACAAGTTCCCCGTCCCATCGCTCTCTCACTTATGGCAAATGCTGTCAGTGAGAAAAAAGCCCATTTCCCCAGCCCGGCCAGGCAGCCCCACAGTCCTGTGTGCTCTGGGCCATGCTGAGTTCACACAAGTCCCTACACAAGCCCACTGCCCTGTGAAATGCTGACAAGGCAGAGGTTTAGGATTAACAGAAGGTTTTGGGTTTTTTTTCTGTGCTAATGTCTCAACATGCTGTACATAAACAGCTTGTCTCCTGATTTACTGAGGCCGGTGGCCACCATCTAGCACTTCTCAAGGAGATTAGTGGCTGCTTTTTCAACCCTATTTCAAGCCTCGAGGAGGTCTGCAATTTGTCAAAAGTGTTATTAACCTCAGATAGGCACCAGGATAAATGTTTTCCTGGCAGAGCCTCAGTTCCCCTCCAGGGATTCAGGAAGGAGAGAGGCTCCTCAGGACCCACACTTACCCGGGACCAGGCTGGAAAAAGAAAAACGGCCTCTCATTAAGATCAAGGCATCCTAATGATGCACCAGCCCGAGACGGTGACAGCGGAACAACAATAATTTAAAGAAATAGCCGCGTTGCATGGAAATACAAATGAAGAAAATCACTCAGTTAGGAGCAGAAGGGGAGAGAAAAATCGATCGGTGAATGGGATAGTTAGCAGTTAAATGTTCTCCATGCACAATGTTCCCACCGAAGGACAATTTATAAGCCCAGCTAAAGCTGCTATGGGTTATACTGCTGAAGAAATGAGACTCCAGTGTGAATACACCGGCTTTCCTAATAACCCCGGGATTCGGTCCGGGAGGCTCTTAAGAAATGCTCTGCATTGAGAGTGCAATGCGCATGAAAGGATATGGCAAAACTCTCTTAACCTGGTACACTTAGAAGGGGGAGGCAGAGGGGAGAGGAGCCACGAGTGGAGCTGGTGGGGACAATCGGCAGCGAGAGTGAGACAGGGACCAACTTCTCTGGTGATTTATGAAACAGGCATCCCAACTTATCTTCTGCTGACTGGCAGCTCTTTGATTTAAGGAGCGAGAGGAAAAAAAAACCAAACCCACAACTCTAGATCATGCACTTAGTTATTGTAAAAGGAGGGAGAGGGGAGGGAAGAGAGCGGCGGTGGCAGGACGGGGAGCCCCTTGCCCCCAGGTGCGCTGTGGGAGGATGCCCTCCTGCCAGCCCCAAGCGACACGTTAGAGTTTCTCTCCAGCAAACGAAAAGACATGAACGAAAAAAAAAAAAGGGGGATGCTTCCAGCTGACAGCAAGGAGAGGGGGAGAAGCCATGCAAGCAGCCCTGTCCCTCCGCACATACCTACTGCCGCCGGTCCCAGGTGAGCGATTCCCCCCGTCCATGCCGCGGCGAGATGTCCTGGAAAAGCTCGAGTGACTGCCACGACTTGGGAAGACAGAATATGGTACAAGCTTTAATTAAAAGAGTCTGAAGGCTCTCTCCTGCTCGCTCGCCCTTTTTTTTGCAGTACTGGATCGGATTTAAAGGGCTAGAACCCCAATTTGGCGTTGCTGCTCCCCCAGGAGCGATGCTCTCCAGCCCCGGCCTGCCAGCCCCAGCAGCGTCTCGCCGCCCGTCGGGGGCATCCTGGCAGCTGAGCAAGTCCGTAGTAAGCAGCAACAGTAGTTACTCGGTGGCAGCAGCAACAAATCGTAAATCACTGCTCCGGAAAGCAGGCACGGCGGGTGGCGAGCGGGGATGCTGTTGGCAGCAGGGTGGGCAAGGAGAGCCCGAGTGTTCCTGCGGATGCAGGGTGGGAAGTTTGTGCTCTACAAAGCTCCAGTGAGTCAGGAGGAGGATCGTGTCTGCTCCGTCCTGGTGCTGCCACTGCTCTGTGACAGTGCCCGAAGGCATTGCCCTCCTGCTGCCAGCCGTGGGTGCTCTGGGTGGAGGGGGGCTGTGGGGAAGGCTTGCGTCACCCCAGCTCAGCTCTGCAAGACGAGGTCCTCGGCCTTCTCCTGCCTGCAGCCAGCAAACAGGGCAACGTTTCCATTTGGATTTGGTGGCCGCTTGCTCATGCCAAGGCAGCAGGGAGTGGACCTGACGCAGGTGGGTGTGTGAGCAGTGCTCATCTCTCCTTCACTTTCAGGTTCCTCCAGCTGTTTTCCAGATCTCCATCAAAACACCCTTCTGCAACAGTTCAGGCTCTCAGAGCATCATGGTCTACTCAGCATGGCAGGGATGGTCAAAACATACTGTCAAGCCCTGCTGGACTCTTCCCCATTCCTATCCCAGCAAAGAGGTGCTGAAGATTAAGTGCAGGGTTTTCACTGCACACTACCTGCTTGAGATTTTGAGTTGAAAAGGTAAAAAAAAGGGGAAGAACTAGGAAAGAGAGAACCTCATCTCCTTTTCTCCGGTTTGGCCCCAAAACGCAACCCACCCTCTCTGAGGCCAGCTTCAGAGCATCCTGGTCGTGAGCTGCAGCGCTGGCTGTGTCCCCTCCATCCCCACCTCACACTCAGGGCTGACCCGCATGTTCTGGCTTTCTCTTTTCTTATTAATTACATGAGGTGGTGCATGCCAAAATGAAAAGCTGGTTTTAATTCCACGCCACAACCCAGTTCCAAGCTGTGGAGATAATTAGCTGGTTTTTAATGAGCGAGAAGACTACCAACATGGAGGAAGGAAGGATGGGGAGGGAGGGGAAGAGCAATTTGGGCCTGGTTAGAGAAACCGCATTCAAGTTAGAGACTCTCTTCTCCAAGCCAAGGCTTTGAACCGCCTTCAGCACCCGACAAGATGCTCCCGGCCGGACGGCTCTGCAGCACGGCACGCCGAGGCGGCTGCTTGGCTGGGGGCCATGCCGGGGAACGAAGCGGCTCCGTCTCATTGCCGTAGCCTGTTGACATCCATCTGGCTTCAGAGAGTGGAGAGGAAGCAGTTTTGGAGCCTGCTTTTTCACAAGTCTTGGACAACCGCAGCTGCAAGTCATGCTGACCTGGGGCTGTTGGGTTTGGTGGAGCATCAGCACTGCTCTGCAAGGGTTTCTGCTGGTGGCTGGAGGGTTTCACCCTGAGACACGTCTATTTGAATTACTTATAATTGCTCCTCCGCGTCTTCCTTCGAAATCAATCTGATAACAAGCATAGACACAATTTCCCAAGCTAACGCTGAGGTTAACCATCAGCTGCAAATTGCTAGGTAAGACATTCCTTAGCAGAGGTTAGTGGGAAAGTGCTTTTCTAAATAATGAGGTATATCAGGCAGAGGTGAAATGCCAGCAAAAACAGCACATCCCCAGAGACTCCAGCCTCCGGCCTGAGCTGTTGCTTTCCTGGGCATATCTCAGAGACATGTGGTTGTTGTTCCTTTAATTATTAATCCTTGCATTGACGTATTCAAAAGTACACGGGCTTCTAAAGGATGCTCCGATGTAAAAAATGAAGAATAGATGTCCTTCTCTCCCTTAAAACTTGTCAATCCCATGACCAATTTTATTGCTGTTCTGCTCTAATTTTAAATATAATGAGAAACATTAAGGCTTTCAATTAAAAGATCTCTTCCTTGAGATACTGGAAAGTAGCCTGAAATGTAGACCACGTGTGATATTTTTCATCAGGATGGTGCATGCTGTATCTGATTTCCAGATCAAATGCCTTGGAGGTTGGGCACAGCCTTGTGCACTGGCTGGCTTGGGCAGGCTCGAGCGTCAGCCCTGAGCACTTCAGCTTCTGGAAGATCATCAGCCGTGTTTGTTTTTTCAGCCACAGACCCGTGTATCTGAAACAAATCTTGCATTTACTCTAGCCATTTTGGGCAACTTGGAAGCCTAAGGTGAGGGACAAATAAACCTCAGCATGATGCCACCCCAGATTCTTTGATTTTTTGGCTTATGACTGTGAAATTTTCATCTCTTCCCTTTTCTATATAATGGGCTGAGCCATGGCTGCAACACAGGAGGTCTACCTTCTTCTGTGAGCTCAAAACCCTCATTTGCCACCATTTTAGTGTTGGGTTCATTGGATGCTGTTAAATATGTTAAACCAAAGTTCATCAAATGTTTTCTTATATCTTCTTTTCTCCAGCAACCTAAATCTTACACTTGACCTCATTTGATCCTGTCTCTGCAGGGCAAGAAGTCTCCTGGAATGCTTACAGCTAGGGAGATACATAATCTCAGGCAGAAATCAGCGTTTGTATTACAGAGGTGGCAGCAGCACTAGACCCAGCTGAGCTTGAGGTGTTCCTCAGTCGGCATCATAGCAGCTGGTTTTACTTCTGCTGGGTGGCTGCTTTCTTAGTGGAAGCAGCATCACTTTGATTGTATTGCCTGCCAGGATGTTACAAGACAGCTTCTCATGAGGCTGGGGAAAACAGCAGGTTCCTGAGGATGAGATGAAAAGATAGAGCTGGATATTACAGCAACACATAAAAAGCACTGAGGCAAAGGCAATTCAGGTGAGAGGAGCTGCTAGACTGGATCAGACCCTGGGTCCATTTACCTTGCCCAGAACACCCAGACTCTTGCATGAGGCATCTCTCTTATCTACACCAGCAAAACCATCTCCCCCAAAAGCTTGGGTGTGACTGCAGTTAGGCAGGGTGGGAAGGATGCAGAGGCAACACGACCACAAGCAAACCAAGCAGCAGGGAGGCAGAAAACCCACCGGCCAGCTGCAGAGCTGTGCAGCATCATGTCCAAAAACCACATCACGTTGCTGTTAAATTCCTTCCCTGACCCAAAGGGTGAGGATGCCTGAAAAGCCAGGGATGGTTGAGCACACAGGTGAGCTGACTTTTCTGCTTTCAAGCCAAAAGTATTAACTTTTTCCACTATTGCATGGTTCAGATGCATTGGGATGCATCTCATCTCCCTCATCACATTTTCTGGAGGACAAACCATCTTGCACAGGTTTCAAGGCTGGAAGACCCATTGCTGCTTCTTTCAATGCAGAGTTTCATTGATGTATTACTACAGAACAGCCATGCTGGCTGGAGACCCCAGATTTGATTTAATTCATAACCCAAGCAGGAGTCCTATGATAACCCTTTTTCTGCTGACATTGAGGCAGGATTCGGTGGATCTGCTCTGGGCATTCAATGGACTCTCAAAGTGCAATACTGTGTTCAGCTAAGAAAATAATCATATACCTTTGCAATTAATCACACAAATTACAGCCCTTTAATAAAGATAAAAAGCAAAAAGAATAAAACATGCCGGAAACCTATAGGCAGATTTTTGCTCTCCTGAATTCAAATGCAAAGCTTTGAAAACCTTGTTTGCTTTCACGAAGTATCACAGGGGATTATTTAGAACTTCAAAAGGAATTTGTAAACAAACAAAAAAAATAGTTAAACATGGAGGAGCTGGTCCTTAATCCACTTTTGCATGTCTGTCCCCAATCTCTCCTTTTGCTGACTTTCCAAATCCCTCTTGGACATCGATGCCCAAGCCCAGGCCATGGAGAAAGTTCTCATCCATCTCTTAGAATAAAGTGGCACTTAACTAATTTAATTACAAGTTATTTTTACCCAGATTTGCAAATAGAACTAGATTCATGCCACATGGATGTGCACGTGTCCATCTGTCTCAACGACTTCTGCACCCCTGGAAGCATTTCAGCTGTATTCAGCAGGGACATGTCCAGCTGAGGAAAGGATTCAGCAAACCCTGATAGATGTCAGGCTGTCCTCCAAGGAGAAAGCCCTTCAAAAGGTGCAAATCTGGCAAAAAAAATCCCTTCACCTGAGCTCACAAGACAGAAGTCAGCAGGATACCAAGTCTTACTAAGTCTAGTACAAGGGAATAGGATGAAGACACATAAAATAACAGTATCTATGCTCCAGAAAATGGCTGCTTGGTGCTGGAAACTAAAAATGGGGATTTTTTGGTTCTACTATTAGTGGGTGATATTTTGTGCAAGACACATTGATAGCAAGGGCTCAGCAGAGCCCAGGGAAGGGCTGCACATGGGCAAACGGTGGGAATCCCTACTTCCACTGGCAAAGAGCCTGAAAGAAAAATGTGCAGGAGAGCTAAATCATCCTGCTTCAGGACATAAATCAGCTTCTAGCTGACAGTGGAAACAGGAGATACCTTATTGATGGGCTGGTTTAAGTTTTCAAAATGTAAAAGAAAAATTAGGCAACAGTTTGCTGACAGTTTTAATAACTGCTGCTCCTTTTATGGCCGTTCCTAGCTTTAGTCTAAGGAAAAGCCAAGGTCACAGAGCCAGTGCTTCCACTTACTTAGCTATCCATCCTTCTTCACTAAAAATTTGTGCATAGATTGGCCAACTCAAACTCAGTTTCATACTGGAGCAGAGATCTCAAGAATCTGCACTTCCAGCAGGTTTCATGACAACTGGCTAGATAAGAGAAATACAAAAATAATGTTGATAAGAGGAAGAGGCAAATTCATCCCTGTCATGTACTTATAGTCCAAGACAACACGTCTACTGTCCAACCATTCAGCAAACAACTCCAAACCAGCAGCAGTACATGGTGCCACCTGCCCTGCCAAACTGGTGGGGGATAAGGGAAGGAGCTGGTAGTACTGAGTAAAAAGTTTAAAGTCATAAACCCATAGGAAAACAGATCCTGTTGATTCTGCTGTTCACAGCATTATTTGACTGCTTTTTTCCCTTTCAACTGACTTAGAGACACACTTGGAAAATTTCAGGTTGCCTTGCGTCAGGGAAAACAATTCAAATGAAACCCACCAAGGCTTGGCCCATGTAATCCGTTCTGCTCCTGAGCGTGACCTCTCTGCACAACACCTGCAGGACTGGATGGATTTGCAGGGCTCATCCATCACAGCAGTTCCCACCTGCCAACCAGCACCATGGCTATACCGTGAGCATCATTCCTGTATTGCTCAAAGCTTTGCCTACAGAAGAGGAAAGCCAAAGAGCACCTCTACAAAGAGCCCATGATGTCTTATCCCCAACCCATGTTTCATACCATTGTGATTGTTCTGCTTTCTTTTGCTCTTTCAGGACAGAGACCAACCTGCACACGTGTGATGGACCAAGCCAAGATGCTGCTTTTGTTACAAGACCCCAACAGCCACCTCCCTGTTCATGAGGGTTTACCATATGCTGTTTCACCAGCTCTCCATCCAGCATGGCCAAGCCAAGCTCTCAAGCAGTCCATGCACAGCTCCAGAAACTCTGTCCGGGGCCCACCAGTCCTGCTGGATGGCCCTGGGTGTGCCAGATGGACCCAGCCCTGACATGAAAATGAGAACCTTCAGCATTATGGACACCAAGGTCAGCCCTTGGGAGCCCAACTGCTGCCATCTCCACCTGAGATAAATTGCATATGAAAAGGACATAGGTAATACCAGTTCCCATATTCTCATGGCAGCTCCCTGCTTTCCAGCCCACTAACAACCAAGAAAAGGGGCTGGTAACACACTAGGAGAGGAGATGAGTAAATGGGTGCTCAGATGTTTGCACATGGCAGCAGCACCTGCTCAGGAATTGGGGTCCCAGTCTCAGCATCCCACCCTGGCTATGCCAAAGTGTTCCCTGAGAGGATGAGAAAGTTCAGCCTCCCTCTTCCAAAGAGAAGAAAAACACATCCTGACAACCAGGGGGGTCTTCCAAGCCCTTTCCAGCCCCTCCAGCTCGCTCTCTGCTGGGATTTGGGGTGGATACAGGTGTGCAGAGGCTGCTGCTGCCCCCCCCAAACCCCCTTGGTGCTCCAGGGGCCGCCACGCTTGCAGCCTCTACTTGTGTTTCGTGAGCTCCTGCGCCGCTCTCATGCGAGCACCTCGGAGGGCTCAGCAGAGGAGTCATTAAGCACTGCTTTGAAGTGCAGCTATTGTTACCTCCAATGCCAAGCACAATTTCATCTGCCAGATTGTGTAACCCGCACCCGGCCACACGCTATGCAACCCGGGGTGCTCCTTTCTGTGCAGCTGGCACGTGAGCCCGGGCAAGAGGAGGAGGGAAGGGTTCAACCTGTGCTTGAGCATTTACGTCCTGTACAGAGATGAGGCATTTGTTCAAAATAAAAGCACCAGCGAATGCTCCTGCCAGTGATGTCAAACCCCACGTTGGCAGCCGGGGATGCATCTTTCTCTGCTCTCCCCCAGCAGATGCTACAGGACTTGGGGTGAGGTCCCTGCTCCCGGGATGCTGCCAGGAGCAGCGTGGCTCCTTACCTTGGCTTTCTGTCTCCATGGCAATGGTTTTGCGTCATCCTTTCAGCACAGCAACTTCAGCCTATGCAAAATCTGGCCTCGTTTTGGGATCCTAGAGTGGAAACAAGTGCAGCAAGTTCTCCTCACCATCGAGTGCTGGGTGGAAGGTGCTGTCTCACTGAGATGACCGTCACATCAGATGTGTGGTGCTGAACTGCCTGCCCACGTCCAGCTCTCATGCATGGGAGGGATGGCCAAACCCCACTGCCCAAGGTGGTCTGTGGTGCCCAGTGGAGAGGTTCCAACATTATCTCCAGCATCTCCTACCTTCACCCCATGGCACGGTGGGTGACCCAAGCTGAGGAATGGTTTTGTCACACTGTCACCCTGTCTTCTTCAAAAGCAACACCTGGTGCTCACTGCCAGTGGGGTCAGGGCTGCTGTTTCAGGCTGCTTTTTGTTTCACTGAGCCCTGCAGGTCTGAACCCTGCAGAGAGGACAGCTCACCAAAAATACCAGTTGCAACTGGTGTTTCCTCTACCACGCACAAAGAAACCCTCAAACTCAAAGGCAAAGCACTGCCTGCCTTGCACACCAAGGAAAGCCCAGAGGCCATTCGATGGGCTGCACCATGAGATGTCCTCTGGACATTCGTGCTGTCCTGTCCCTTTGGCTCTGCCTGGGGCTGCTCCAGACAGGGCTGGTCCCTCCTGCTCCAGCACCTACCAGGAGGTGCAAAGGGGCTTTCCAGCACAGCAGCAACATGCTGGGATGATGCTCCCTAATTTTATACCTGACATGTAGGCAGATATAACATCCATATTTATCCACCTTGATTCACACATTAATGCCCCAGAGAGGTCCTGAGCTTTTTCTCAGGGAAACAAACAAACAAGCCACGATGATGACAGGGAGAGCTTATTAAGGGGTCTTACAGGGATGAGGAGAGAATAGAAATATGTTGGGCTTATTCAAAGCAGACATCAATGACTGCTATGGTTGCCACAGGTCTTATCCAGCCCTGGGCTGCTGCTGTGTGCACCTAAATCACCTCAATCACCAGAGTGATTTTTTGGAAAACATTTTAGATTAAAATTAAAGAGTAAGAGATTCTCCCTCCTAAACCCTCATTTTGGGTTAATCCTGTATTTGTACTAAATGTGAATGAATCAGTTGAAGGACTAAGGCACGACAACAACTAATATCATCACACAGAGCTTCCCATCAGCATGTGTGGGATTACACCAATCCAATTCAGTCCTGGAGATCAAAGATTAACCCATGTAGCCCTTACCTCCTCCTCAGGATTCTAGGAAACCTCTCTGACAGTTGCCCCTCACCAGCCATCTCCTGTGCTGGAAGAGAGGCATGAAGAGAGCAGCCCATGGACCCCATCATTCCTCCTTTTTGGGGTCAGGTGGTGGAGCCTGAACATGAGCAGATGGGGCAGTAGGATGGCAGTGACCTGGGGAGAACAGGCAGGTGACTCAGCCCCCCAGTTCCACCCCTTGCTTGGCTGCTGACCTTCTGACCACCCTGCAGCCACCCAGGATGTCCTCAGGGATGGAGGGTGTAAGAGGGCCTGTTCTGCAAGAGAAAAACTTTTGGAGCCGTGTTAACTCATAGTTTTGGTAGAGGAGCTGGTGAGAAGGGATCATTCAAGCAGGGTCAGCCCTCATGGTGGAGCCAAGTGGGTTGGCTGGGCAAAAGAGCTCAGAGAAGGAACCTTCACCATGAAGCCTCTCCAGCCTGGTCCCAGGCTGCCAGAGGGATTGTCCTTAGCTGGGAGTAGGACCCTGAAGAAAGATCTGAAAGGATGCCAAGGACAAAAGGGATGCTGGAGATGGAGGGGATGAGAGGGCACAGCAATAATACGATGGCAATAAGACAGAAGGTGGGAGACCCACACGACAGAGTCATTCCTGAGGACATGGTCAGCCAAAGCTGTTCCTTTTCCAGCCTGCTCCCACAGCACAGGCTCAGCCCAAACGCTTGAGCCAGGCTCACCTAAACCACATCCACAGGCCCATCATGCAGGAGCTAGGAGAGGGCTTGGAGGCTTCTTTCCAGAAGAATTTACAGGCATATGCATGAGCATCCCCAGTGCATGAGCACATCTTTCCATGCAGGAAATCCCTCAGCTAGGAGAGTGCTCAGGAATAATCCCCTGGCCTTCTCCAGCAGCAGAGGGGGGGGGTGGTCCTGCTGTGCTCTGCTCCCTCAAGGATTATCCAAGGAGACGTCTGCAAGACAACCCTCACAAACACCTCCTCCCCCAGAAGCATTTTTCCTCCCGTGGTTGTTCAGCAAGTGACTAAAGGCATCAGGATTTTGCCCACAACTAATATAAAACAGGTGCGGGAGGAGGAGCGGGCTGCCAGCTCCATTCCTCCTTCAGAGCTCCTGGCAGCCCCAGGAGCAGCCTGGCTTTGCACAGTGCAGGACTGGGGCACACTAGCCATGCAAACCCAGCCTGGGGACTGCAGGAATCCTCGAGTCCAGAGGACAGGAGGCAGCACACACCTCTGCTGGGTTCCCTGCCATCGGGCCAGCACAGCCCTGCACCAAAGAAATGCCAACTTGCACAGTCACCCCTTCATCTATGGAAATACACTTTGGATTGAGCTGACAGAGGAAATTTCTGGGCAGTAGTCCTGCTCCCATTTCCCATATGTACTCACTCGTCGTGATTACAGTATTATTTTTATAGCCACACTCTGTATCAATCCATTACCAACACCACCGTACCACAGCAGCGGCACACGCTGGCAGAGTCTGCTCCCTGAACACCTTCCATGGCATCATTAAGGGTCAGCAAAGGCTGCTCTGGCTCTCCAGTCTTGTCCCCTTGCTGACACCAGTCAGGGAAGTCCTCCCAGCCACCTCTCCAGCATTACCAATCACGGAAACACCTTTGCTCTGCCTGGTGCAACTTCTAGCAAAGGTGGAGAGCACCAGTTTCTCCAGTTTAAGGGGAAAGGGTTGAAGAGGTAATGTATCACACATAAGCTCAATAGTTAAAGAAAAGAGAAAACTTTGGAAGAAATGAAGGAAAATAGATCCCAGACCCAGGATTGGTGCAGTGATGGGCACCCCAAGTGATGCACAGGCAACTAATGAAGCCAGACCTGGGGCACTGGGCACAGAGGATGGTGCCAACACCAGCAGCAAGCCCAAGCTCCTGGGATGGTGCTCAGGGAAGGCTGCAAAGGACACCCTGCTTCATCTCTGCCCATCAGTGCCATCTGCTTTTCCAGCTACTTTTGGGATGCTTCCTCAGCCCCACCCTTTGTTACCCTTCCATGCTTTTTGTGAAGATAAAGCTGAGCACCCAGAGATGCCCTCAAGGGGATGCCTTCCCATGGACTATCCCTCCATGACACCCTTCCTATCAGCTCTCTTGCAGACATGGTGCCACAGCCAGAAGTGGCCCTTGTGAAAAGCCTTTGGTGGAACAGGCAGCAGTTGCAGGCAGCTGGTTCAGTGGATGGGAGATGGGACATAAAGGCAGAGGGTGGGAAGGGATGTCACAAGTCCCAAGGGATTTGGCTAACCCAGCCCAGGAGAGCACACACACTTGCCCAATCTCAGCACATGTGAAGGAGCTGACATGATCCACAGTGGTGAGATGCCTCCTGCTAGCGAGGAACCACTGACATGGTGCCATCATCTCCATCATGGGTTGGGGGCTGCAGTTTGTGCCCTCACCATGGGACAGAGCCTGTGGTCACACCAGGGCTGGTGGCTGAGCTAAACCTTCTGTTATGGGAGCATCAGCCCTGAGGGGACAAAGCTCTGTACCAGCTCTCCCTGAAAGGAGAGACATCTCCAGGTGAGAGCACATATGCTGCCTACATGCAAAATAACCCCAAAGCCTGGCTGAGCCGTGGTTGGGTTTGGCTGCATTTCCCAAAGCATCATGCAGTGCCCTCTGGTGCACACTCAAGCAAGGGAGGTTTTGGGTTTGCAACAATCTCCCACCTCAAACACAATTTCAAAGCCAATTCACTCACTTAAACTAGAAAAAAAACACAAAACCAAACCCAAACCCTAATCCAAAGGGTTGGGCTTTTTTGCAGGAGCTCAATCCATTTGAGATGGGATCTTTTCCAAGATGATAGAAGCTATTCACCATTAAAAAAATATCTATGTCATAATATTTCTCATATGACTGATGGCATTACAGGCACTGATAGAACATTAGATGTGACATCACGCATTTCTATTATTTAAAGAGACAAAGTCAAGTTAAAATTAACTGTCCTGCTGCTCACTCAGCGATACCAGAGCGGGTAACGAATCTGGCTCCTGTAAAATTGCTCTTGACTTCTGTCAAAGTGATGTGATTTTTTCAAATACATATAATTTCCTTTCCCATTATGTTAGGACTGGAGAGAGACAGTGTCAAAATCTAGATCAAAATGATCGAGCACTAACAGAGACAGCAAGAGCTTATCAGCAGGGCCGTGGTTCAGCCTATAGCATCCCTCCAGGAGTGCAGGTAGGCAGGGAGCTATGTGCCATTGCTCCCCAGGCTCTGTCCCATCACCCCTAAACCTCCTCAACATCCACATTTGCCTGAAAAACCTCCCCTAGAAAAGCCTCAGTGGAGCAGGAAAAAAAAACCCCACAGCATTTCTTGACCAACTGTGAAATCTTCTCTGATGTCTGGAGTTAGCAGCACGAAGCTCCAGGGATGCTGGGGCTTGGCAGCTCACTGTCAGTTAAAGTCCAGGATATAAAGTGTAATGAGCCAAAGTGAGCACCACTATTTGATGGGATGGAGGTATAAAAGGAGAGTGAGCAACCAGGCTGCTCAGCCTGCTGAAGCACTTAATGCTGTGAGGAAAATAATTAGCACCTCAAATGAAAGGGGACCAGAGTCTGAAGGCGCCAGGAGAGTTAGGAAAGAAAACTTGCCATGGAGGGCCCAGGTAAACAGAAATAGAGATGCAAGTAGAGACTTGACATTTTCAGAAGTGGTTTAGGAAGCCTAAATTCTATTTTATGCAGTAATTTCCATGGGTTGCCAATGAGGTCTGAGCTATGGGGAGCCTGACTTGAGGGATGTTTAAACAGCTAAAATACAGTTCTGAGCTCAGGGGCTGGAAGTTATTCACTATGAAGAAATCCATCACTGTGACCAGCATCTTTAACAGCCTGTGGCCAGACTCATGCAGATCGATTCCACCTCTGTCCCATGGGCATCAACCATTTCAGAAATGGGATTTGGGACAGCCTGAAAACTTTGCCCAAAATCCCATTTCTACGAGTGAATGTCGCTGGGACTTTGGCTCAAGCATCATTTTGAAAACCACTCCAGGTGGCTCTGAGCCACTAACAAAGCCCAGCACAGTCTGGACAGTGGCTGCACTTACAGCTTGGAAATGGAGTCCAGGAATAACAAGCAGAGATCCAAAAAGGACTTAAAGGTAGGAGGCTGCAGACATAGGCTCATATAACATGAAAAAGGAGAATAAAGCCATGGGAGGAAGGACCCACGTCCTGCCCCAAGGATGTGTGGGTACCATCAGGGACAGGGATGAGAAAAGCAAGATCAGAGCCAACCAGAACATTAATAACAGCAGAGAAGATGTTTAGTGAGCACAAAAGGGAGGGACGGCTGGAGACAGCCACTTCATTACCATGATTCACAAAACGGGTGCCCAGGGTGTAATCCAAGCATGGCTCCTTGCTTCAGAGACCCATCTGTTACTTCTCCATCAGTAAATCAGCCTTGTAGGAGAGGCTGTCTGATAATGCTGCCTAATTCCCACCACACAGGTACAGATAAACCCCTCCAGTGCCTTTTCCTTTTTTTTTTTTCCATTAGTATTCCTGCTGCCAAGGAAGCTTATTCTGATCCATTTGACCTCCTCTTAGTCATCCAGCCCAGGACACAGGCAGCTCTGGAAGCTCAGCCTCTGCCTTTCACTCAAATTTACATTTCCATTCATCAAGACATTTTCTGCTCCAAATGATCCACTGGCCCATCAGCTAACAAATCACAGGGCACCCATGGGCTGTTTTGTCCAGTGTCATCCATCGTTGACATTCCCCCAGCACTCATGCCTTCCAAAGTCACCCACCCATGCTCAGCCCAGCACCAGCATCCCCAGGAGCTCCCCACCAAAGTCCTAATGGGATGCTCCTGCCTGTATCAGCCATGGTTCCAAACACCTCTTGAATGTGACACCCTAGTGACACAAAGTCCCCTTCCAAACATCTACTGGAGACATTCCAGCATCATCTTTAGTGTGTGCAGCTGGGAGTGCTGCTGGTAGGTGAAACCACCCTCAAACACCATATTTTGAAGCCCATCAAAGCCCTTGATTATGAATTTCCTCAGGAGTCTCCATCACCCAGAGACAGCAACAGTACAACATAAGGAGGGACACAGAGGGCAAAAATAAGCAGAGAAGAGTCAGATATGACTCAGCTCAAGGTCTTCAGGATTTCATCTGGCTCTTACTTGGAGCTGGCACAGAGCATTGCTCCACCTTGTCATAGTCCTTGACAAAGGGTTTTTTTTCCACCCTCATGTCAAAAATATGAAATGAGCAGAGAAGCTCTAGAGGACTGAGGCACTTGCACACACCACAAATGTGCTGCTTCATAATTCCTCGTGTGCCTGAGGTGTTTAAAGCTGGAGGAAGAAATTGAAAGATGGTTTCTTCCATCCTTCTCAGCTGGTTTCAAAACAACCTTCTCTGCAGCCATAAGGCCTCATGGTCTCCTCCTTTGTGTTGTCAGGGTATTTAGGAGCCAGATCTAGGGCAAAATGAGAAATAAGTCTTCTCCTGACATTTCCTCCACCAGACACCAATCAAACCATCTTGCCACTTGAAGGTTTTATCTTCACACTTTTGTGGGTGTTGTTCAGTTGGGAAATTTGTGGTATATCTGGGAGGCCTGAGGTGAGGTCTCAACGTGCCAAGTTTTCCACACGCATATGAGAAAGAGCCACCTTCATCTGAGCAACTGCCAGCCTGTGATTACAGAGCCAAGACTTCAGAGACGCGATGGGTAAAGCTCGGTCCCACAGGCACTGAGCTCATCAGACAACCCACCAGCCTCCCCCTTCCCTCTCTGCTACAAAACTTAATGTTTCCTTGCCTTCAGGTGAGAATATAACATCTCCAGTAGGCAATTTCCAGAGGCAGGGATGATGTGGCTGCAGCCCCAGACTGTTACTCTGGGAATGGTGTTCGTGACTCAGCCACAACTCCTGGTGTGAAGCTGGACAAGTCTAAAAACCCTTCTGTCTCCTGCAAAAACAGGACAGCTAAGGACTGGTTTTCTCCAAGTCTTTGCTCTTCTTCTCTATTAAAATCATAGCTGCCATGGCCAGAGATGGTTCAGACAACCACATTACCTCAAGGCTTTTCCTTAATGCAAATAAATACTTCCATTAAGGCTGCAGCAATCAAAAACCCAATAATGCTGACACATCATCAATAACGGCGCCTTAAGTGAATGGATGTTACAGTTTGGGATCTTTGATCAGCCATCCCTTATATCAAAGCTTTGGGATTTATGGTATCACTATAAAAAAGGCTCAGTGAGGCCCTTTGACAACTTGTAAACAGGCTGAGAGTACTAGGTAGCCACTGGTGATATATTGAATTACTTGGGTCACCGTGTGTTTGGGAAAGGCAAATATACCTGGTAATTCTCCTCTGAGGGGTAAAAGAAAAATGTCAAAACACCCCACTTGATCCCATCCAGCTCTGTTATTAGAATTGCAAAGAAAGCAACCAGATGCATGCAGGTAGCACCAGGATGATTTATATTTTTACTCCTACAATTATTAGAGCTGAAAATATCCTTAGGCCCAGCAAGACCACTATAGAATAAAATATGAAAGCAAATTGCAGAGGAAGGCAAAATAATTGAAGTAATAAGTGAAAACACATAATGCACGAGAAAATACTGTAATCCAGCAATGATTTCCAGTGCTGTAAAACTGGGAGGCTTCCATAAGGGGAAAATCAAGGAGCATCCATTTGGGAGAACCTCAGCAATGCTGAAGTGTTCCTGTGAGGTTTAAAGCATGCAGCAGAGCAATTCTGTCTGCACTGTTGATTTGGGGGTAGAGCTGGGGGGGGAAATGCTGAGACTGGGGGATCACAGGCAAGGAGAGACTGGAGTTGGGGTTGTTCAGTCTGGAGAAGAGAAGGCTCTGAGGGGATCTTATCATGGCAGGGGAAGGACGTTTTAGGATGTCAGGTAGTGGTAGGACTGGGGGGAATGGATCAAAACTAGAGGTGGGTAGATTCAAATTAGATGTTAGGAAGAAGTTCTTCACCATGAGGGTGGGGAGACACTGGCACAGGTTGCCCAGAGAGGTGGTGGAAGCCCCATCCCTGGACGTTTTGAAGGCCAGGTTGGATGGGGCTCTGAGCAACCTGATCTAGTGGGAGGTGTCCCTGAACATGGTAGGGGGGTTGAAACTAGATGATCTTTAAGGTCCCTTCCAACCCTGACAATTCTATGATTTTATGATCTCTGGGCCTGGGCTAGCAGAAGGCAGCTGTGGGATGACCCATTCAGCCTCAGGACTGAGCCAGGAGCAATGCAAACCCCACCACCACCATCTCCCCTCAAATTCTGGGTTTGTTTCCACTGCAGTCCCAGTTACTGCAAGGGTTGCTGCCTGGGGAGCCCTTATTGCAAAAGCCATGATGAAAACATCCACATGTGTCTTACCTCCATTTTCTGCACTTCGATGCTCTCCAAGCTTGCTGGGCTCCTGCTCAGTCGAGGACCATGGTGATCTTCCCCACCTCACATCCAGATTTTGCTGATTAGCCAGCATGGTTGGGGCTTGAGGGAAGCTCTCCCATTGAGCCTCCTGAAGCTCAGCCTGGGTCATTAAAGCACATCCCTGTGGCCTCAGCAGATGCTGCAAACCAGCTGCAGGCTTTGCAATGCCAACACGAGCAGAGGTGGCAGCCAAGCATGCACAGAGGAGAGGTCACCACAGCACCTTGCTTTGCTCCAGCTTTTCATTCCACTAGAAGCACGTGGCCTGAGCAGAGCCCAGGCTGCAGAATACTCAACACAAGCTCCCAACAGCTCAGGAAAGGAGAAACACTCGCAGCAGAGATGAAAGACTCCTGGTCTAGTGAGAGGAGTCCCTGCATATAGCAGGGAGGTTGGAACTAGATGATCTTTAAGGTCCCTTCCAACCATAACCATTCTATGATTCTATGACTAAAGGGCTGGGAGTTGTCACACCAGCAGCACAAAGTTTGCAGTGATTATGGGTGCAATAAGTCTGTAGAGCAAGGTGCTAAAAAGGAGAGTAAATGAAGTATTGACCAAGAGCTGTGGGAGACCCATGTGGGGAAAGGAACAGTTATCTTCACAGTGAAGTTCTCTGGAGAATTACTGCCATTCCCACTAGTCTCTCTCAGCAATGGTGTGGCATTTCAAACCATGGGACAAGAGCACCTCATGTTATTTTAAGGATCATGCAGAGCAATTTCTTGTTCTCCTGGGGGATTTGTTCTTCTCCTCCTGTTTCCCAGCAGCAGCAATCACAGTGGTTCATGTGTCAGGATTAGGCTTGCAGGCTTTACAACGGCCACAAGAAATCAGAAACAAGTACAGATGTTGGACACCTTTTCCTGAGGGCACTGACTTACCTGTCATCCTGTCACCACCATCAGTGGCCTTGGTGGAGGATAATGAGCTACCGTGCAAAGAGCACCTACAAGGAGGCGGGAAGCTATTTATGGTTGGGTTTTGTTCTTCCCACCTCCTTTACATCCCTCTACATGGCACTGGAAGGGTTTGGTCCTGTTTGAAGCTGTATTTGTCACAGCAGCCCTCAAACTCTCACCTACCTGTAAAGACCAGCAGGATGTTGTGGGACTGTGGAAGGAGGGGCTCTTGCTTCTTCCTGGGGTTCAAGTGGCTCCCCTGGATAGCAATCCCATTGGTTATACCTGAAAAAGGTAAGGAGTTTTAATTACAGCTTTTGCAATGCAGGCTGCTGAGTTCACAGCAAAACAAGTTGACCTCCAAGTTGAGTTCAAGTATGACACTAAGTACCTCACACTTGCTTTTGCATAAACATTCTTGCTGATGTGTATAGGAAGACTGTGTTTGGGAGATGAAGTTAACATCAAGCAGTCCCCAACTCCTTTTCTGAGCTCAGAAATGCATCCTCACATGGTGCCATGGAGGCCAAGCTGTCCAGCATCAGATGTTTACAGAGGCTTCTTTGCTGGGAAGACAGTTCACTATCTTCACTATCATGCACCAGCAAGACTTGGCTTTTTCTTTTAAATCTTAGACTACAGAGGTTTTCCCTCCCTTCCTTGGTTTTGTTTGTTGGATTTCAGGAAACTTGACAGTGTGAGCTTATCAGCAAAGCTTTCCTGAGCTTATTGATATGATGCTGAGGGACAGGTCAACACAAGGTTATCATTTCAGCCCTTCCGTGTTGACTGATCTAAGGCAAGGCAGGACTCTGCAAAGTTAGTTTCTGGACATTGATACCTCTAGGTAGATCTTTGCTCGTTGGCTCAGTTGCTGCTGCTGCCTGCACATCAAAACAGGCTGGGGTAGGTTATGGGCCCAGCTGCATTAGTGTCCCAGAAGAGCAGCTCAGTTCTGGATTTCTCAGGAGCTGCAGGCAGTCTCTGCACACAAGGACACGTGGCCATGCTGTGAAGGGCTGTAGGCATTTCCCTCTTGGTGGAGTGAAGATCATAGAATTGTCAGGGTTGGAAAGGACCTTAAAGATCATCTAGTTCCAACCCCCCTGCCATGGGCAGGGACACCTCCCACTAGATCAGTTGCTCAGAGCTGCATCCAGCCTGGCCTTAAAAACATCAAGGGATGGGGCTTCCACCACCTCTCTGGACAACCTGTGCCAGCGTCTCCCCACCCTCATGGGGAAGAACTTCTTCTTAACATCTCATCTGAATCTACCCACCTCTAGTTTTGATCCATTCCCCCCAGTCCTACCACCACCCAACAGCCTAAAAAGTCGCTCACCAAGATAGTAGTGCGCACACATGGACGGGGCTCCTGGAGAATTCATCTCCCCAGCAGGCACCAAAATAAACCTCAGCATTTCAAACAACATCCACTAACCTCCGGTGGGAAGGTCCCAGCCAGATGTTCACTGTGCAGTGTGTGCACCATGTGCTTTTCAAAATCTGACCTTTCTGGCTCTAATGGGTTTCTCACAAAGAAACCAAGCAGAGGACAAAGGTAGAGCAGTCAGAAAACGGATTTGTTTCCAACAAAGACACAGAAAAATGTGAACTTTTCTTTCTTTGCTGCTGGCATTTGCCAAATTGCAGTGGGAAGAATGAATTGCAGGGGCTCAGCCTGACTCCTTCCTACAGCATCACAATTACAAACAAATCACTCCTGTTTTCTCACCTTTTGCTTTCTGTAGCTGTAATTTTTTTGTTGCTGATATTTCCCTGTGACTTTAACTGGAGTGCTACTTCACCAGCTAGCACAGAGCTCCCAAAACTCTCAGTGACACTGGGTTTTGAGACAGCCACAAAATCCCTGTCAGAGGAGTGATGAGTGTTATCAACAGGGGCTTTGCATTTTTTATCAAGGAGCAGAGCTCATGCTGAAGGGGAAGCTCTGGCCAAGCCATGAGTGCAGCCTGCCTGCCTTTGGGACCCGGGTTTTGGAGATGAGCTTAATTTTACCATCAGTTTGTGCAGAACACGCTGTACCTGCTACTCTGGGATGGTGGAACTGGTGCCTCAAACTCACACCCAGCAGAACACCAGAACTCACACATTTTGCAAAGCCTACAAGAGCAAATGATGCCCTCCCGGTGCTCCTGCTCAGTTCACTTAGCCAGCCCACAAAATAAAGGTAAAGATGTGTTATGACACCGTAATTTCCTAGAGAAAAAGGCTGCTGAGGAACTACTTAATAATTAATGCAGCCTCTTAACTCACTTAGCTCAGGTTGTTAATATTTACAGCCAAGAAAAGATAGGTCATGGAGCAGAGCCACGCAGAGAACAAACAACCCGGGCCAGGGATGCTTTCCTGGAGCCACACTGGGATGCACAAAGTGGGAGACACGTGCTTGGCAACCACAACCTGTGGGCAGCCCACCACCAAAGTGTAAAGATTCTGGGGGGAGCAAGACCCATGGATCCAAGAGGCCATCCCCCAGAGCACATCACCAGATCAGGGGGCCACTGGCACCATCCACTGGCAAAGGGGCTTCAGTATGAGAGGGGTCTGGGAAGGTTTCACAGGGTGGTCAGGAAGGGGAGGAAAGCAGACAGTTAATGCAGCTGTTTTCTCACCCCCCAGCTCTCACATTGTCATTGGAAGCAAAGACCTTTCTCCCCAAACCTGGTTTGAGTGTTACAGGTTTAACATCAGCAGAAGAAATCAATGACCATTAGACTACCAGAGTGCTAAAGTCAGCTGAATTCATCCAGTTAAGGGGTTTCAAGTTCCATAGCAGTGCTTTTTTGGATCCATTCCCTCAGCTGTAGCACACTGGGGACGTGACTCTCCATGCAAACCAGGGCAGAGCCATCCAGCCACGGGCTCCCAGGTGACAAAGGTGGGGGTGTCAGGGAAAAGGAAAGCTCCCACCCTCCAATGCTGCAGGAGCAGCTGTAAGCCTTTGGAGACAGGCAATATCAGCACCTCAAGTGTGTGAAATGTCTGATAACCTGGAGCTATAGGAGCACAGAGGTTTATGAAGGCAGAGTAGCTCCTGCACCATGGTAAGGGATGTGATGAATATCCTGCAGCTACTTCTACTGAATGCACAGCAGATTTACAGCCTCATCTCCAGACCTCCCTCCAAGCAGAGCAGCTCTGCCCTATAGAAGGACAGCCACTGCCTCCTCTTCTTCTCGACCATCATCTCCCTGGCACCAAGACCCCAGTAACAAAGCCACAGCCCAAGCTCTTCCTGAGCACCTTCCCTCCAGCTCAGCTTTTTACTAGACCAGACACCCCTACAGCTCATTGCTCCAGAGCAAAACCAGCCACGAGCCACACCAGCTGCACTGTCTGCTCTTGCTGGGGACCAGCACACAGCCACCCCCAGCCCCTGTTCCCCTTATATATCTTATTTCCAGACACACACCTCTGGGTCCCCAGGCACTGGTTCATTGCCTTGCAAACCTCTTGTGCTGGTGTCTGTGCCCATCCATCTGCATCTTCCCTGTGCGTGGTCTTTAAGGAGAGGTGATTTTGGGAGCCCTTTCCGAACCCTTCCACCTGCACTATACACACACTTTTTGCACACAAACACATTTAGACCATTAGTACTGATGAGATTAAGCATTTGCAATTTAGCAATTTTCAATTTAGCAATTTTCAACAGCCTGAGGGCTCTGGGTTCCTTTTGTTTTCACTCTCCCTTCCCACTCTCACAGCCTAAAGGAGCCCATTTAAAAGAGGTCCACGGGCTGCTGGCCTGGCTGGGGGGGACCTGGCATGTGTGGGGTGCCAGGAAGCCCCAAGCAGGACTCAGAGCTGTTGCTCACTCTGGTAAATGCAAAACAACTGCAAACATCATCCAACCCAGCTAACTGAGCCCTCATGCCACCCGTCCTCCAAGATCTTCCCCGAGGCTCACTTGAATTTTTGCCATAAGGTTTTTTAGTTTAGTTTTATGGATTTTTTTTTTTTCTTTTTTTCCAGACACAAACCCATGCCATCCCTGCTTTTATGGCTCTTCTCCTCGTCTCTCTCATATTTTCCCCATTTATGCAACTCTCTCCCCTCCCGGCTGTCCTTAGGCTTTTTATCTTATGCATCATTCATCCCAGCTTACTGTCTTCTTTTAACACAGGCTTCTGGGAGATGCAGATCTCCTTGAATTCCTTCTGCCTTGCCCTGGTTTGCACTCACACACACACATTCCCCATCTCTGCAGCTGCCTGCAGCCTTGCTGGGAACATCACATCCATGGAAGAGCAGAGAGGAGGAGAGCAGCCCCAACACACCTTTCATCAAACCTTGGAAAACATCCCTGTGATTTTAAGGACCAGAGCCTGGCCCTGGGTTCTCCAGAGGGATAAGCTGCTGCCTAGAAGTGTCCACCAACGCTAACACATGGGCAGCAGAAGGGGACAGGACAACATAGTGGTGTTGAGGGTGGTAAAACACAGGGATAAATCAGCAGGAGAGCTGCCAGGCACATTTCACCAGACTTTGGGGATGTTCTGATGCTGAAGGAGGATGCTGGTGAGGACACTGTGTCCCCACACCAGTGTGCTGCTTACATCTAAACCCCATAGCTGGCCTTTCTCCAAGCAGAAAATGTGGGAACAGCCACTACAGATGCCCTCCCTGCCAGATGGATTTTGACTTGTGGTTCAAGCAGCCACAGGCCACCAGTGCCCCTGGCATGCCCACCACAGCAGTGCCCATTGCAGCAGGTGCTGGTGTTTCTACCCTGAATATTTCTATTGTGTTTCTCTGTTTGCCAACATATGGGCACAGCTCTGGGATAGGTTTGTCCCTCCCGTCACCATTTCGTTGTGCTCCCACTCAAAACCACTGTGCAGATTTGTCAGAAAACCTGAGTCCTCCTTTGGTGGCATCTGCCACACTTGCCACATTACAGTCAACAGCTCAGTGCACCAGAAACCTCCCTGAAATTCCCCAAATGTGCTTTCATCTGAGTGAAAAAGGCAACCTTGGGGAACGTGAACTGGAAGACAAATGCACACACAGAAGTAAAAGCTTGGGAAGTGCTTTTCAGTCCTTTTGTGAAGCCTCTCAGGTTTCTATGAGCTACAGAAGCCTGTAAAAGTCCCATCTCCTGCTTCTGATACCAATTACAACGGTAAAAGCTTCTGAGAAATTACCACCTGTACAGAGGGCTGTTAGGGGAGCTCCCGGCCAGGGATGTGGCCTCTTGCAGGTGAGAAAAAGCAAGGCAGAGCCATCTCCATCACCTTTCACCAGGCACTGGCCCCACTGACCATGCTGGGTGTTATTTTCCAAAGTGCTCCTGCCTGCCAAGTGCATGGGACTAGCACATGGCCAGCACTTGTCTATTGAGCCATAAATACACATAAAATTTTAGAAGCAGAGCACGGCAAACTATTGCTAAGGAGACATATAACAGCTTTTCAGACACTTTTTGCCTGTATTGAATGAATTTAGACAGCAGGTCCTTCCCTCCAGCAGCTCCTCTGCTTCCAGTAGCTCAGAGACCTTTTCCAAGGAAGCCCACAGCTCCTGTGCCTGGTAGAGCTGATAAATACATACCTAGGCAGGCATATATATATAGGCAGCTTTTGTTTGAGGTAAGGCTGTTGATCCACTGAAGCAGAGCCAGCAGGACCCCCCCTCCCAGCACCAGAGCCACAGGTGCTGTGAGTCAGAATGAGGGGAAAAAACCATCAGTGAAGGTGCATCTGGACATGGGGCAGCCTAATTTCAAAGCACCTGGGAGTGATGAACCTTCATGAGGGTGGGGAGAGACACAGGCAAGATGCCTCTAGAGGGGATTTGGCCATATCCAGTTGAAATTCCTGAGGTCTTAGTAGGTCAGGAAAGCTTGGGCTCATCCCAAGGCAACACCACCAGGCTCCACCTGGGGCTTGACATCCCACTGCAGGGGGAAGGACCCATCCAGCTGTTTCAAATCTCAGGACAAAAGGTGTAACCACCCATAATGAAGGACACTGGGGTTGCTGTGAGCACCTGGCCAAGGGCTGATCCCAACTGGAGCTTGCTTCTGCTTCCAGGCATGGGGAGCACAACTGAGTGGGACCCAGGGCAGATTATCAGCTCATGGTTCTCTTACTCAGCATTTGCAAAGCGCAGTTCGCTTCTGAGAGGATTTCAATTAAGCTCTTTAAGTAACAAAGCAAGATTTCTCTTTCAAAATCTCTATTTAATCACATAATCCTGAGGGAAGACCTCTCCTCCCCCTGGAGGAAAAAGGAGAAGCAGGTTTGCTGAGGGAGACATAATTACTCCATCCCCATGAAATTGGATATTTGCTGATTAAACATAGGAAGCTTTGGAGAAAGTTTGATTTTTGATAACAATTTAAAAGAAAAAACAGGTACTCACCCCTACACACCAAAACAACCAACCAACCAACCCCAAAACACAAGAAGAGCCAATGAAGAAGCTGGAGATTTAAAAAAGTGTCTCCTAGTGGCTTTGTGGTGCAAGCAGTAGAGCATGTTCTGCCTTCACTGCAGGAGGATGCAGGAAGGACTCATGATAACTCCCACTATGGCAAGGAGCTAAACCACCCCCAAATCCTGGCTGGATGTGGTGGGAACCAGGGGAGCTCAGTAGCAGGGAGAACATTGTTTTGAATGACCCATGGCAAAGCTCAGCTCTTAGATAAAAAGATCACTAGATAGGTACCTCTGGGAGATTTCCAGCCTAACCAGCAATGGGGTCACACCAGGTTGCTCCAGGTTTTATCCAGGTGGGTCATAAAACCCTCCAAGGGTGCAAGCAGCACAGGTTTGTGGAGCCAGAGCTGCACCTCCACCCAAATACAGGAGGCTGCAAGACTCCCATCTCCCATGTTTGCTGGGGTAGCTGTGACTGCTCTACAAGTGTGTGGAAAGCCTGATTCACAAGGAGTTTTGACCACCAGGGCCTCCAGGCACAGAAAAACACAGACAATAAGGACCACAAAGCCCACCCAGCCCAGGCATGTGAGGAACCATGTTTCATAGATAGCAACAAAGTACTTTGAGGACTTTAGATGAAGGTACAACACACCAAAACCCCCCCACGTTACGCAAAACTCACCTTAAACACCATCCATGAGCAGAGACGTTTCCAGCTTCAACTCTCCCATGCTCCAGGATCAACCTTTGAAGCTTAAAACCTCACCTCTGGGTGAGCTCAGGGGTTTTTATAACCTTCCCAAGTCCCTCCCTCCTGCTGTCCTTAGAGCAAACCAGATCCACCTGTGGAGAAATCACCTGCAGCTGGTGTTCCTCCCTCAGAGCCCTTTGTCTGCCACGTTGCTGCTTCCACACAGCAGCAGGGCCCTCGTGGGCATGGAAATAGCCTCCAGCACTGACCTGGGAGAGCACAAATTGCAGAAAGTGGAGATTTTATGAAAATAACTACAACGACCAAAGGGGGGTTGCTGTTGGCCATGTCCAACTTTACCACGGAGCAGGTGGAGATGGATGCTCACTGCTGCTCCTCAGAAGAGCTTTCAAGGAGCCCTGGTGGGACACCCCCCATGAGATGAACAAGCTGCTTTAGTTACAGGGAATTTGAGCAACCAGCTTTGTCCCTGACATTTTAAAAGTAGCCACAAATACATTGAAGGAAAAGCTGTGATTACCTTGGCCCACTCCTCCTGATGTGTGGTGCCTGCAGCAAAGGAAACATAGTTGATTTCAACTGTGTGCCTTCACACCATGTGCTTACCCAACCACACACCGAGGCCACGCTGCTCCTTGGGTGCTCTCTGCCCCAGCATTATTTCTTGTGGCCAGGAGACATTATTTGGTGCTTCATTTTGAGTAGCTATGATGCTGTTCTCCCAACCCAGAAGGTTTTACATCTTTTTTTTTCCCATCTTGCAAGGAGTGAGCGGCTGTGTGGGCACCTGGCAGCCAACCAATATCAACCCACCACATACATCCACCACATCTTTGCTCCTTTTCCAACTGGGCATTTGCAGACCTTCTAGAAACTGTGTCCTCCCCAGGGTACAAGGACAGCAGGTATCTTGGCAGTGGAGATGGCTCCCTCAGGATGAGGACTTTTGTGTCCCCAAGGGCTCTGCTTGGCTAACACATGGGGCTATGTATGTAGCTGCTGGTCACCACCCTGACATGTCACCAGTATGCCCAGGCTTGGAGACCTCACCAGCAATGAAGATCTCCATCCCCCATCCCTCTGAGTGAGGCTTGAGTTGTAAAAGCAGGATAATAACTTCCATGTCTGCAGCCCTGCTGTCTCGCTGCAGCTCCTCCGCGGTGTTTAGCAGCTTTTTGGAGCTTATTTGTTTAAAGCAACCAAGCAGCTTTGTTCCGAGCAGGTATTCTGCTGCTACTCACATAAGCTGGGCAGAGCTCAGAGCAGCTTTTCTTGTAATGCTGTAAGCCTGCCACCAAAGAACAATGTTGTATTATTAGCGTGCTAAAGCCACGATCTGGCGCTTCCCAGCCTCGGCTCCTGCCTGCAGAGCTCACCACCTTCATCTGGAGAGTAGGTTTCCATAACACGGGGAGGATATATTGTCTCATTCATGGGGTGGGCTGCTGGAGGAGACCAAAGCACACTAGAAATCCCCCCAGGAATCCATGGAATGGGCTGCCCAGAGAGGTGGTGGAGGCCCCATCCCTGGAGTCATTCAAGGTCAGGCTTGATGGGGCTCTGAGCAACCTGCCCTAGGTGGAGATGTCCCTGCTTGTGTAGGGAGGTTGGACCAGATGACCTCTAGAGGTCCCTTCTAGCCTAAAACATTCTATGATTCTATGTTGTGCTGAAACATGCCACACAGCATCAGTGCTACACAAAGGTACCCAGGTGGTTTGTTATTTGTTAGCTTCCTTGCAGCCTCAGGGCAACAAACCCCACCAGCACCATCTCCCGGAGGGGACAACCCTGTTGTAACCTGTATCACCCCAATGCTGCAAGCACGGCTCATGCTGGTGGGTGCCCCACCAGCCCCTGATAAGGTTTGATCATGGCCAGGGGAAAAACCAGACCTTGGCATGCAGCAGTTCACAGGCAGAAGGCTGGACATTAAACAGAAGAGATGGGTTAAGGCTTTACATGCCCAGCCTGCACCAGGGCAAGAAGCTAAAAAAAAAAAGGGAGAAAAATTAAAGTTAACGCCCCAGGCTCAAAAAAATGTGTCTTCACTTCTCTGGCTTGTAACCACAGACAGCTGAGAGGAGGTGATGGATGCCTGGGAAGAGCTGTCTCCAGTCCGGAGGGGCTGGAGCAAAGATGGAGGCTCCCAGCTTCCCAAAACCAGAAGGACACCTTGAGGTGTGGTCAGTCTCATGCCCTGAGGGGAAGGGGAAAGCAGAATCTGAAACCCAAGACTTGCCCCAAAGCAGCAAGGGTTTCAAACGGGACCGGAGAACTTGACCCAAAAAAGAGGCTGAAATTTCTGCACTCTCAAGTCCTGCAACCTCCTGTGGATACCCTGCCCCTCCTGGGCTGTCAAAATATCAGAGCTAAATAAACCCAGAGAGGAATAGAACAGCTCTGGAGTGGGAATGAGTAAAACTCTGATTAAGGAGACACATAGAAACAAGTGGATGTGTTCTCTACCACATATTTAAGCAAGGAAAGCAGGGACCATTGACAGAGCACGGGGTGCAGGCAGCTGTGCAGGCACATGCACCCCCCAGCACCACTGGCTTTTTGGTTTTTGGTGAAAAAAGTGGAAATATTCATGCTAAGGTCAGGGAATCAAGGCAGCACTGCCTCTGCCAGCTCCAACAGCGGGGTGAGATGCTATAGGTGATCCACCAGCTGCTTAAAGGCACCATTGCCCTTTAGAGACCCCTCATAGAGCTTCATGGCTGGGGCACAGTGACAGCAAAGGCTGCGAGGAGCCCGTTTCACTGCAAAACTTCCCAGCCAGGTCCTGTCTTCATGATTACAGGCGAAACCAACCTGCCAGTGGGGGTTCACCTGCCATCCTCCCCCAGTCCCAGCCGGAGCAGAAATTACCAGTTGCTGGTGACAGCTCAGCAGCCCGGGGGGCTGTGATAATTTGACAGGAGGCTTCACATTTCCTGGGGCAAAGCTGCGGAGTTTAACACCTAATTATTCACCTCTTTGATGCTTTCCCTCTGTTTTCCAAACAACGTGTATTTAGTGCTGAGATGATTTAAGCAGCTGATCTCATCGGAGCCCCTGCAAAGAGGATGGGATTTAGGGAGGCAGCGGTGGTTTAAGCTGCCCCAGAGAGGAGGAGGAGGGTGTTTTAGCAGCATCCCCCCCCCAGATCCCCGCGATAGGAAAGGTGGTGGCAGGATGGAGGTGATGGAATCGGTGCAGGCGTTTGCAGGAGGTGAATGGACATGGCCCTTGTCACCCATGGCCACCTGGCTGGGATGGCCAAGGGCTTCCAAACCACCCTGAAAACAAGGGACTAGTTTTAGGGTTTAGGGAGCTCACCCAGCTCATGTTCAGACAAGCCAGGCTCTACTGGGGCAAAAAGTAGCACCACATTTTGGAGGATTTCTCCCAACTTTTACTCATAATTTTTTTTTTCCAGGCAATTGCTGTTGTTCTGAAATTTCTCAAGGTATTTTTTTCTGGCTGGAATGATTTCTTGCAAGCCTTCTCATGAATTTTGATCTAACCTTGAAAGGTTTTTTGGTTTAGAAAGCTTAATTCCAAAGATGCCCCCAGCCACGAGCAATGAGGGAACTGGGGCCATCCCATAGTCTGGTTTCCCATGGCCAGGACACACCAGCAGTGAGCACCCCCCATCCTGGCAAACTGGGGGCTTTGAGCCCACCCTGAAATGAGATGGGGAAGGATGTGAAAATTCCAAATCATTAAAGCAAACACTGTTCACGAGGAAAGATCCTTCCCAGCTCATCTTCCAGTTCAAACGTTCATTTGGAAGGTGTGAAACCCTTGCAAAGTTTCCTTCTTCGTTCAAAACAACAGTTGATTTTAAAGAAACCTCAAATTTTAGTTACTTTGTTACTTAGAAGTTTAAAATAGATGAGAGTAGAGAAAAGCATAGAAAAATAAAAGAAAAAAACCCCTCATTAAATCTCCCAGGAGATTTAATCTAAATTAATAGAAAACCAGAACTTTTTACCATTTATTGGAAAGCTTGGACCCCCCCAGGCCAGAGTGATTGTTCCTGGCTCCTCTCTGACCTGGATGGACACAGCCAGGACAAGGTACCAGCTGCTGTAGCTTGCTCCTGTCACAACAAACCCTCCTGCACTGGAGATCCACCAATTTGGGGCATCTTCTATGTTGTATCTCCCCCATATTTCCCAATGCAAGCAGGGAGCCCTGTGCAGGAATGTCATCCCCAGTGCAGGGCTACATCTTCACTACCCTATAGCATCTTCTGGAGCCATTCTGGGAGATCTGCCACTGGGAATAACCATTTTGGACTCTTAATACACTCATGGAGCTGTGGCTTTGGCAGCCTAAAGACATAGAGAGAGGATGCTCCAGCCCTGGGATGGGGTGTCCCCAGGACTGGGTGCTGCAACCAGACCAAGCACCCTCAAGAGAGGTGGTATCGAGTGGCATTTCCAAGGCAACACATGGAGGTTTTAGAGGTATGAAGGGAAAAGGACAGGTCAGGCACAGTGATATCCCATCAGGGGTGCACACAGCAGGTCCCTCTTGGCTGTGAAAGGCAGCTCTGGGAGCTCTCGTTCCATCAGTCCCTGGGAAGAGAGCAGAGGGTCGGCTGGAAACCAGGGAAAGTCACCACGGGGGTAGGAGACCTGGGGGACAGTGCTGAGGACACAGAGCAGGCTTTGGTTAAAAAGAGAAGAATAACTAATAAAAGTACTAGAAAGCCTGCTGAGACAGTAAATGATTTCCAGTCCGACATGAACAGCAGCTTCTGGGGAAATGCTCTAAATCACCAGCCTAAATATAACTGTTCCCAGCACTCGCCTCTTTGGCCCTGCTGTGTCTCCAGCCACCCTCAGCATCAGCAGGACTTTGGGAACACTTCCCTGTCCCCTGCCCAGGCTCTCCTCACTCCCTCTCTCCTGTGGCCTCCCTCCACCTGGGGCCTCCCCACTTGTGAAAGGTGCTGATAATTAAATTAAAACAGGGATTTGCTCTTGGAGGTGGTTATTGCCATCTTTGCCACCTTTCTGTAAACATTTCCCAGCATCTCTATGCATGGGAGATCATCTCAGCATCACCTTGCTGAGGGTTGCTCGTGACACGGGGCCACCAAGACTGCACAAAGAACAGACAGACCTTTTCTTCCTCAGTCTTTCCAACTGATAATATAGGAAGGCTTTGGGATGAAGCAAGATGAGCTCCCATCTCCACAAAAGCTCAGCTCCAGGAATACAAGTGCTTCCTTTGAAATACCTCCCCTGGATTAATCGCCTCCCATTCACAGCAGGGAACACGCTGCTGGAGCAGCACGTGTTCTCTGCTGGGCCAGGTCCTGTCCCGTGGGGCTCACAGCCTCTGCCAACTCCTGGCTCCATTTGCAGCTGATGGAATGAACAAGATGCCCTTCCTTCAATTAATTCCCATATCTTCTGCTTTTCCCCTCGAGGCACAATAGCGGCTCTAACATCGCAAATGATTTAGGAGCGGAGCCAGATGAAGACAAAGCTGATGGATGACAATTCTCGGCTTGGGGGATGTTTCCTGCTGGAAATTTTTGGCAGCAAATATATTTATCGTCATTCAAATTGGAAACACAACCCCCAGCCCCAGTGAGTCACCCTGTGAGTCAGGGCAGCACCACCCGAGTGCAGCTCAAGTGCTGGGGCCTGGGCTGTGGGCCCCAAGTTGGAGTTGACCTATGGATGAGTCACAGCCCAACAGTGTCTTGTTCCCCAGGTGGTTTCAGGCCCCACAGACAGAACCTGGCCCACCTGTGTGAGGCCCCAACTGGCCCCAGGTGATCATGGTTTGGGTGCTGGGTGAGGCTAGAGATACATCAACCAGGAACCAACCAGTTTGTGAGGAGGCATCAAGAAGTTGATGTTTGAGGTGAGTTCCTGTTGGGGGCAGCTTGCTGAGTTCTCTCTCAGCGGTGTGTTCCCCCTTGGCTGATTCAAGACAGAAGAGCAAGCAGATGCAGAAAAAAAGATGAAGGTATGCTGAGGATGATGCTGAGTTTGGTGTTGGCCTGAGGAAGAAGAGAGCTGGCAGCATAGCAGCACAGAGGGATGATCCAGATCAGCCTGTGCCGTGGAGGATGAGTTGGACCATGCAGAAGAGCTGGGGCACAGGGCTCCTCAAATGCTCCCTGGCTTTAAATAGTTATAGAATCATCTTTGCCCATCTTTGCCTTGAGGATGAAACCTCCCAAGCCTCCCTGTTGGCTATTGAAGCAACAGGTCCCTCTTTGCTGGAAACAAAGGAAGCACATCGTGCCCTGGCTTTGGGCAAAACCCCCAAACAGGAGGGAGGACAGTTCTTTGGGGGGGTCTGGGCAGCCCTAGGGGCAGCGAGGAGGATGAAGACCCCTGTGCACCCCAGAAGCACCATAGGCATGTGCTGCTGGAGGGTGGCTCTGGTCCAGTTCAAAACCTATGGGAAAGGGGTTGGCATTACCTCGTTATTGAGTCAAAGATGTTTAGAGGGACAGAGCATCACTATTGCAAGAGCATGGGCTGATCCTCAAATCACGACTTCAGAGAGATTTTCCTGGCCTAGGATCTTTTGCTGATCTCTGGCAGAATAGAAAACACCTTTTTTAACTGAAAATCACTTTTTTCAGAGTGCACCCCATGCCATTAAAGCCTCCCTGTGAAAAAATCACAACCTCCAGCCTGCACGAGGTCTGTGGCAATCTACTGTAAATCTAAAAGAAGCCGTTTCAGGTGAGGAGTGAAAAGCTGCTGCTGGAGAGCAGGTAAAAACCCCCCTTCCAGCAGAAGTGAAGCTCCCAGACCCTGCAGACCTGGAGAACAATCCCCAGGACCACCTCCAGACAACTGGAGCTACAGCAGCAGCTCAGAGGGGCTGGCTGGGGCTTTGATTTAGCATGTCCCCAAAAAGCTATAGCTGGAGATTCGTATTAAGTTGTACAATTGAAAGCTCCTCGTGTAAGAGGATTGCTGGGGATAGGGGTGATGAGAGATTTGCTTTAAGCACAGGGCAATTCAAGTGTAATTGCGGCAGCGAATCTTGTCCAAATTGCTCTTGGAGTGGTTTCCAGATGTCAGATGGACCCCAGGAGGGACAAGTGGGCAAGAGGCAGCCCTGGTTACCATCCTGCCTGGTATTCATAGAACCACTGAATTGGAAGGGACCTTTCAAGCTCATCTAGTCCAAACCCCCTGCACTGAGCAGGGACATCTGCACCTAAAGCAGGTTGCTCAGAGCCCCGGCCAACCTCACCTGCAATGGTTCCAGGGATGGGGCATCAGCCACCTCTCTGGCAACCTGGGACAGGCTCTCACCAACCCCAGCATAAAAAAATTTCTTCCTTCCCTCTTTCAGTTTCAAATCATCACCCCTTGTCCTGTCCCAACAGGTCCTGCTAAAAGTCTGTCCCCATCTTTCTGACAGGCTCCTTTTAAGTACTGAAAGGCCACTAGAAGGTCTCCCTGGAGCCTTCTCTTCTCCAGGCTGAACAAGCCCAACTCTCCCAGCCTGGCCTCCCAGCAGAGGGGTTCCAGCCCTCCCAGCATTGCTGGGGCCTCCTCTGGCCCCGCTCCACCAGCTCCATGGCTCTGCTGTGCTGAGGACTCCAGAGCTGGCCCCAGCACTGCAGGGGGGTCTCCCCAGAGTGGAGCAGAGGGGCAGGATCCCCTCCCTGCCCTGCTGCCCACACTGCTGGGGATCAGCCCAGGAGGACTTCTCAGCTGCCAATCCCCATGGGGATGCTGCAGCATGAGACTCAGTGCAGGTCACCCACCTTGTCCCTCTGCAGCAAGCCCCCATGGGGTGGTGGCCTCATCAGCCTCATCTCCAGGGCTGCAAATCAGCTACCAGCACCCGCTCAGGATAGACTTGCCTCAGAGCCCTGGAGCATGGTGGGGAGGAGCAGGGAATGTGAGGACACAGTGAGGATCAGGGAGGATGGAGGTAATGTAGGGACATGGGAAGCAGCAGGGAGAAAGATGGGGTGAATATGGGGACACGGGGAAGGATCAGAGAGAAGGATGGAGGGAACACAGGGACACTTGGAGCACCAGAGAGAAAGATGAAAGGAATGTGGGGACACAGGGAGAATCAGGGAGAAGGATGGAGGGAACATGAGGACACAGGGAGGATCTGGGAGAGGTCTCTTACAGCGCCAGGTTATTTCAACTAAATGGCCCGTGGAGAAGCACTGTGTAATGGAGACAGCAGCAATTTGTGTGTCCCAAGGCAACCTGGGAGAAGAAACAGTGCTAAGACCACAGCACAGAGAAAACACAGACAGAGCTTTCTACAGGACTCCCCTTGGATTTCCTCTTAACAGCTTCAAATCCTTCAGCATAGAGCCATAAACTTTCACTCCAAAATTAAATGGTATCAAATGTGACCAAGAGAACAGAGGAGTGACTGAGCAGAGGATGGGATCACCCCAGTGAAGCCATGGTGGGAACAGGACACCTCTTTTCCCGAAGGGAAAGAGGAGCATCCTTTCTTTAGTCTGTTTCTTAAAGAAAACAAATCCCTAAGACTAACTTCCCATGAGGATTTAGAAGGTATTTTTTGAAAATATGGCCAGGAAAGGAAGAAAAAACTCATTTTGGAGACAGATGCCCACCACTGACCCAAACACACAAAGATCCTCACCCCGAGTTTCCAATGCCTTGATGAATCCATGTCTTTCCTCCACTCTTCCCTGAAAAGCAAAATGTATCAGCAAGAACACAAAAAACCATTTTTGGTGGAAGAAGGCAACAGGCAGGTGCCCTCCCAGCTCAGCTGGGTACTCACCAGCTCCCATGAACAGGGCTGTAAAGGATGAAACATGCGGACTAGGAAGCAGCACTAGCAGCCAGAAGATTAGATCTCGCCATGACCGTGGTCTGGCTTACCCCAACAGCAGCTTTCAAGACAGGCCATGACACATAGGGTCACACCAGCCTGCCTGGGACACTCAGGCCACCAAGCTCAGCCTCCAGCCAGGTGCAATCATGCAGTGTGGACATCTTGGGGTCAAGAATCCCATTGTTTGACTTTGCTGATGCAGCACACATAAAACAGCAAGGTTACTGTGTAAGGTTTCTGCTCTAGGGAGACACACAAGATGGCCTGAAAATGCCCTGGCTGTCCCCAGGGCTTACTGTTGCCACCTGTGTCCTGGCATTAGCCTGAGAAACGATGGTGGCAACTTCTTACCACCTCTAACCTCCATTAAGGGCTGTGGGGAGAAGAGCCAGGTGACCAACCTGTTAGAGCAGCCTCCCATCAGCCAAGCCCTCTCTATTGTCCTTGGCCACACAGATGCTCTCTCTTCCACTCCACATGCTATCAAGAAAAAAGAAGTTATTCTGCAACATTTGTGCTTCTGATCTCCTCAAAATCCCCTCAGCATTCCCTCTTACAAGGTCTCACACAACAAGGACAACAACAGTGCTCTAGGGAAAATGACTTTATTTTCTTTCTTCTTTAGAAACACTTTTTACGGTTTAAGAAATGAGGTTCTTGTTTTTAAAATAATCCCTACTGCAGGAACAGTTGTGCCCCCAGTGCTGCAGGTGCTGGACGGTGCAGGACCTCACTGATCTGTGCTCCTGGGGTTCAACAGGAGAACAAAACCACTCGAGCATGACTCTTCCTTCCCACCAGCAGCTGACACCTCTGGGTCTAACTTGAAGCTCTTTCTGCTGCTGGTTCTGCCAGGCTTCTCAGCTGAAGGGCTTCAGCTGGAGCTGGTAAAGCCACCACGCAGCAGACTGGGGTCACAGAGGAGCCCCATTGTCCAGTGTCCTCCCACACTGCTGTCCATTCACCCCAAAAGGCTGGCTGGGCATGGGGAGGAGGAGGAGAGTGAGCAACAATGCCCCATGACTTGGGGGCTGCCACAGGGTGGAAGCCACCAGCAGAGGTTTGGGAAGGTGGCTGGGAAGCAGCAGAAT
This sequence comes from Brachypteracias leptosomus, assembly GCA_013401335.1. Classification (NCBI taxonomy): domain Eukaryota; kingdom Metazoa; phylum Chordata; class Aves; order Coraciiformes; family Brachypteraciidae; genus Brachypteracias; species Brachypteracias leptosomus. The sequence goes on from VYZX01012191.1 coordinate 211,803, forward strand.
TGTAGCTTAGTTCAGCCATTTGACAACTGAAGGCAACGCCTGGGGCCATGTCACTGGACCTCATGCCCAGACATCACCTCTCCAAATTAAAAGAGGTGGTTTCTTGACACGAGATCTCAACTGAATTCAGTTTTCATTTACACCAGATTATCACCTCCACCCAAACCAGCAGTGACACTGTTGACCTGCCCGGGTGGCGCAAAGGAAGTCATCCACTGACACCCCAGCCTGCTGGCTCCCCACAGCACATCCTCACCATCAGCAGGACACTGGAGCCTAAAGGGGTTTTGAAGAATTACGTGTGTGGTTTAGGGCTGCTGGGGGAGTGGGATATAGAACTACTGGGAAAATATTTACTGCCAAACCCTTGAAGCTGGGAGATACTTGGAGAGACATCAGAAGCTGCAGATGATATTAAGAGCAGTGCTGGTAGTTATACCATCCCCAAGCTCCAGCTTCTTGGGGTTGGGGTCGTTATAGGAATTGGCACCAGTGTTTAAAATAAATCTTTGTTATTCTCTGTTCAATTATACGCCCAGCAGGACTCGGGCTTTTAGATTCAGATCTGTCTCTAGTCCCACCTGCACAGATCCAACCAGTTTGTGGTAGTGAAATCCTTGTGGTACTTATCCTTATGGACACGGAAGGTTTTGCTGCCCAGTTGGGTGCCAAGATGTTCAGGGATCTCCTCGCAGGAGGGCACAGAAGTCACACATCCATCTCCAAATACTCTCCACTGGGCAGACCAGAGCCACCCCCTCCCTCAGCACGCTGCCAGTTACGATAGATTGCTGGTGAGCACCGTTTGAGAGCATCATAAATATTTTCAGCCAAGAAGCCCTAAAAACAGGAGGGAAGCATTAAATAAAGGCTTCACCCTCCTTCCCAATATCCAACATCAGAAAAATCTAGGTGAACAGATTCCAAAATCCATGTTTGCCTAGAAATGGAGACTAAAACTCAGTAGGCAGCCAGCCCAGAGTTCAGTGAGCCCCAACCTAACTTCAGCACCCAGAGAGGTCTTTGGCTTTGTTCTTCCGCTGGTATCTTATGTCCAAGGGATCGAATCCCCTTTCTCTGGACCCAAACAGAGCCCACTGAGGAGTCCTGGCTGCGTAATCGGCCGCTGTGAAGGTCTTGGCCCCGCTGCTCTCCTCGTGCTCTCGCACCAGCTCCTGGAAGCGCTCGTAGTTGATCCAGGTGCACCACTCACCATTGACCTTGAACTGGAAGGAAAAAAACCCACCACGTTACTAAGTCAGGAAGCAATGAGAAGTACCAAACTCCAAATTTAAAAGCTGTGAAGATGTGGTGCTGAGGGACATGGTTTAGTGGTGACCTGACAGTGTAACGGTTGGACTTGATGGTCTTAAAGGTCTCTTTCAACTAAAAGCATTCTATGATTCTACCAGATCCTATCAGTTTGCCAGGAGGAACACTTCCAGGGTGCATCCCACAGCCTTCCCAGGTGTGTCTGCAATTGTCAGATGTCACTTACACCTGAAAGACCTTTGGTTTGGAAGAGCCCTGGAGGAAATGTGTGAATTTGGAAGTGATGCCCACGTGCCCCTTGATGAAGAGACCTTTCCAAAGTTACCCAAAGCGTGTGACACCAACCCCAGGGCAGCCACAGCCTGACAAAATGGTACAGGAGCAACACCAGAGCTGTGTGCTATGGTGATTGGGATGGATTTGGGTGACTCTTGAATGGGGCAAGAGTGTTCAAGAACAAGGGAAGATAAAGAGGTTTAACGACATGAATCCTCTTTCCATGCAAAAATATTATTTTGACAAGCTGAAGCTGCATTTGTCTAGCAGACCTGCTCTGCTAATTTAGCAACAGTCTTGACTGAATCCTCAATTAGGATTTATCTGAGCTAAGAGCTTATTACGCATTTCATGCAAAAAAAAAAAGAGGGAAAACTGACTCCCTGTTTTTTTCAGCAACCCGATGGCTATGCATTTAAAATGGCACTTGACTTCCTGCCCAAGAGCTAAAAGCTTTTTTGGTTGGAAAAACTGCTGACACCTGCAGAATTCTGCAATCAAACATTGCTAACGCTCATCTATCGCTGCCTGCCTAATTACAGAGAACTCCTGCAGGAGTTGTCCTCTGCACAGAGCAGGGATGTGAGACTGCAGAGTCACAACAGTGAGGAACAAGCCTCGTTGAAAATAGATTCGCCCAATGCTCATCCTTTGTAGGCTAACCTGGAGAACAGGCTTCTCCGAGGTGACACGTCCTGCCCAGTGTGCATGGCTGCCATTAAAGCAGAGGAGACAACACATCACCTCTAAAGCAGCAGGTGAACCAAGGATCCAAGCTCAGGAGACTTGAAATTCCCTCTCAATGTGTGTGGAAGTGCTGGATGTAAGTTCACACCATGCATGAGACTCCCTGCTCCTCCTCAGATTGGATTCACTAACGCTCAGTAAATTCTCACACAAATCAAGGGCAAAAATCCCCACCCTACAGGATCCAAAGACTTTAACACGCGTGGGACAGTTGTTCAGCACATGAGCTGTTGGGCTTATTCCCACCATGGCTATGGAGCACTCATAACACATCAGATGGGTCCCAACTAAGTGAAACCCAGCACATAAAGGACAGCAAAGCCACCAAGACCTCAACTCAGCTGAACAGGTAATTCAGTAAAGCTCATTTCCTTGAAAACCAAGGGGGTGCTCTCATCTCAGGATGGAAGGGAAAGCTTGCAAGAAGTTGTTAACCCTGTGGTCAAGAGTGGCTCAGCAGGAGCATGCAAGCCACAGGAGATACTGGTGCCACTCAGACCAGTTGAGGATCTACACTACTAGTAGTAGAGTACAGTTGAGATACAGTTGAGATCTACAGAACCTTAAAGCTAGAAACTGCATGAAAAGAGCATCCTATTGCTTACAGGAGATACTGAGAACTATTTCTAGACTATTTCTTGAAGAAGCCCTGCTCAGACCATGGCTGTGTCAAACCAGTCAATGGTGATGCAGCTGCAATGGGCTGGGGCACCTGAAGATGCAGCTCTTGACCCAACGCAGCCATTAAGGCTGGGAGCTGCTTGCTGCAGACCAAGGTGATGATACTGCTCCCACCAGAGCAACCAAACAAAGGCTGCCTGGGATTCATTACAAAAGCAGATTAAATAATATTAAACATTTTTAGTGCTACAATAGTGCAGCTATAAAACACGAAGAAATAGGAGCAATCCTTTAAGTGTGTCATGGAAAGCAATTACTTCTGCTGAGGAATAAAAACCAGACAAACACGGGGAGGGGGGAGAACAGCCTCAGTTGCCCACAAGATTTACAGATTAGATTTTAACAATTCTGTGATTATTCCAGATATAACAAAAGATTTAAGACTCAAAATATTTCCACGACATCCATACAACAGGCGAGCCAACATTAAACACTGGTGTTACTTCAGACTAATGCAGTCAGGTTTTATATTGAATTTTTCACCACCTGGTTAAGTCTTTTAAGGTGATAAATACATCGACAAAAGACAAATAGCTGAAACCTTGGGTTTGTTGAGGTTTTTTTTCCCAAAAGCTAGCATCATAGATAAAAAGTAATAAAGCTCCTTCAGCCAGCTCAGAAGCCAGGCTGTGTTGTGAGGAAAGGCAAAGTCAACCTCACCAAGGGCTTTGCTGGAGCAGTGGGATGAGACAGGAGCCAGAACACACCTTCCCCTCAGAGCTCATGTTCTTAAGGTCTCTGAGCTCTGGTTCCCATGGTCCCACCACTGATTCTTCCTACAGACGTGGCACCAGCACACAGCAATGCAAAACCTGCCTGATTTTGGCAGATCCTACACAGCCAGGGTGAGGAGCACTGTCCTGAGCAGGCATTAATGACAGGGAAACAAGAGGCAAAGGAAACAGGGAAACTCATAATAGTCTTAAAGCCCAGAAAAAGAGATCTAGGTGTGATGGGAGACATTCAAGGGGTGACACACACAGGAATGGCATGGCTAGACCCAGGGCAGCCACAGGGTAATGGTGCAAAAGGATGGAGCTACCTGCCTGTGGTTCTGTTGTCTGTGGACACGTCCAGTCCCTCAGTCTAGAGCAAAACTAACATGTAGCAAAGACAACGAGGAGCCAGGACTGAGAGCCGAGTTACCCGGGAGCATCAGAGAGCATGGCTAACACCTCCCTTCTCTCTTGTAATTCGCACGAGGGGATAGGAATGGGAAATTTCTTTAAATTATCTCTTGCAATAGGTTTACAGATGCTCCGACTGCAGAAAGAGAAGCTCCTTGCCACAGAAACCCATCAACATTCATGAAGGAGAAGAGCCACGCAACACATTTCTTTTCTTATCGACCCATTTGCATAAGCAATTTTTTGGGGGTGAAAACGTATGCATACATTGAGGACAATCTCGTAGTACAATTTACTACATCCCACCAGACTTGCATAATTGCTGAGAAATAAGCACAGGGCTCATACAAAGGGATAAAATATAGAAAAGAGGCAGAGACGGTGACACACGAAACACGAACACAGAAAAATGGAAGTCGGCCAAAAATCAATTAGTTGGTCCTAACAAGGATAATGTTATATTTTCTTCAGAGAAAAACACACTGAAATGAGGAGGCTCCTCTTTATCCATTCACTCTGGTCTTTCTTTAAAAAAAAATTAATATTTTTTCAGTAATGGACTAAATAGTACAGGCTCTGGAAGAGAATAAAGGAGAGCACTTGGGCAAAACCTGCTGGGGCTCCTTGCAGACCTCATCCTTGCAGAGCAAACTCTGGGCTGGAAGGACAGAGCCCATCCCTGATGTGGAGAAGACCACAGGAAACCTTTCTCCAATGAGCTGTGTTGCAACACAGCATCCCCGAGGAGCTGAGGGAAGAGAAAGCAGAGCTTTGGGTCTTGCAACAGCTACTCTTTAATGACTTGAGGACATGAAGATTTAGTAGTCTGACAAGCAGATTCTTCCCCAGGCAGATGCACAGGGTTTAATGGTTAAATGCAGCAGTTTTAAGGGTAGTTTTAAAGACCACACACACACACACACAAATCAATCGGGGGTAAGCAGAGAAAATGGTGTGTGCTTCCATTGCAGGGAGGCTCAGAACCTGGTGCAGCATCATGCAGGAGGGCAGAGAGATCCCATTGCTCCTACAACAGCTTCTAGTCACCATTTCCAGCATCTCAAAACTAGCCTTTGCCAAATGTTTCAGTCAATGTCCATTTGGATTTGCACAAAGCATGAGACATTAAAGGAGCAGTTTGCAAAAGCAAGTCTCAGCAACTCAGCTCTTACAAGGCCAGCAGGTCCGATGCTTCCCAGTCCATGCTTATGTCCCATCCCCAGAACCAAATTAAACCCAACTGCCAGCTCTGCTCTTAGACATCCAGAAATGATTAAGTCTTTTGCCTGCCTGTTAAAATCCCAGCCAAGCCACACAAGCTGACAGCTCACACAGGGGCTCGGTGCTGCCGGGGTGTCCTGCTCCCCAGCTCCTCTCCCCATGGAGTGGTTGGATCCAGCACCATCTGCTTAGCCCCTGCCACCCACAAACCAACCCCCAAGGTGCCAACAGCAACCAGGGCTTTGGTGACCCAGGGCTGCAAGATGCATTGGGTGTTGCAGGCAGAGGTTGCTTTCAAAAAAAAAACAACAAAAAAATCAAAAGCCAACCATAAAAATAACAAAATCATTCTGTACACAATGAATTTTCTTTAAGGGAAGTAATGCAAACAGAGCTTGCAAACATTACAGCCCCTGAGCATTTACAGAATCCCAGCATGGTGGGGGTTGGAAGGGACCTCTGGAGATCATCTGGTCCAACCCCCCTGCTCCAGCAGGTCACCCAGAGCAGGGGGACCAGGATCATGTCCATGCTGGTCTGGAATCTCTCCAGAGAAGGAGACTCCACAACCTCTCTGGACAGCCTGGGCCACGCTCCATCACCCTTGATGGTGAGGGGTTTATTAAAACCTCACTGCTACACTCCATTTATAGCCTTTCCTGAGAAGAAAACTTATCTTTGAATTATCTTTGGAGAAGCAGGCAGGGTATCCTCAGTCTGGTTTTCAGCAGCTTTCCTTGAAATGCTTTATTTGCTGAGCTTCAATCTACTCTTTTGCTATTAAGGCAAAGCATTGTTCTGGGGAGCTGGAGTGTGGCTTTGCGCACACGTCTTAAGCAGATTTATTTTTAATTCCATGCTTATGTATCTATGGTCCTGAAACTCAAAAACTTGTTTTCAATCACCTGTGCAGCCTCCCAAGAGCTGTGCAGAGTGTGTATCTCAGGTTGGGGGTGCTTAGAGGCCAGAGGGTCCCTGAGGACCACTCATCCCACACTACAGAGCTTATATTAAAGAGTATTTTGAGAAGAAAACATTGTCGTAGAAATGCTCCTCTCCTTGGAACCCCTGGCAGCAGCTGGAACAACTCAGCAACATCAAAACACTGCAAGTTTCATCAATCTGCAGTGATCTATGTGAATACCTGAATACAAAGATAAATCCATCCTGGCTGCTTTTTATGCTGGCCACAAATGGCCATGTGGTGGAGCAGGAGTTAACACCCCTCACCCCTTTTATTTCCACTTCTATTTTCATTGTCACCAAAGAGACCAGGGGACCCTTAAAGACCCCAGGTCTGCTGCAGTGTGTCTGTCCTACAGAAACAGCACAGAGCTTGCAGAGGGTGGCTCTGGGAACCACAGCCACATATTCAGTGGGTAACGGACACATCTGGATTTTCTATAATGGACAGACAGAAGTCTCATGAATTGTCTAGACAGTGCAGCTGGGCTCCTGCAGGCTGCAGGAATGTAAAACCTTGCAGGCTGAAGGAATTGGGGCCACACCTTGAATCCTGGGTTCAGTTTTGGGCCCCTCACTCCAAGAAGGACATTGAAGGGGTGGAATGTGTCCAGGGAAGGGCAACGAAGCTGGGGAAGGGTCCAGAGCACAAGTCTGGTGAGGAGCAGCTGAGGGACCTGAAGGTGTTGAGCCTGGAGAAAAGGAGGCTCAGGGGAGACCTTCTGGCTCTCTACAGCTCCCTGAAAGGAGGCTGGAGACAGGTGGGGCTGGGATCTTCTCCCACGGAACAAGTGATAGGACAAGAGGAAATGGCCTCAAATTGCACCAGGGGAGGTTTAGGTTGGACATGAGGAACAATTTCTTTCCCAGAAGGGTTGTCAAGGCAAAAGCTGCGCAGATGTGGTGCTGAGGGACATGGTTTAGTGGTGACCTGGCAGTGCTGGCTTAACAGTTGGACTTGATCTTAAAGATCTCTTTGAAGCAAAATGACTCTATGATTCTATCAAACACCGCAGCAGCCGAGAAAATATTCTGAAAAATAAAAATCACACCTTCCCACTCCACTTTGCTTCCCAAGGTTACCTGGCTCTGAAGCCTTTCAGACCCCTGGTACCTGAAACAGGAGTTGTCTGAGTGGAGGGTACTGCCACGTCACACACGTAACTTGGGAATTAGTTACCACTCCAGATTTGCAATGCAGAAGCATCAAGCTACTGATTTTCTATCCCTGGTCTCCACCATCAGCCACTTCTCTGGGCATGACATCAAAAAGGCAGCTGGAAAAATGATCTCAATGGCTCCAATCCTGAGCTCCTCAATTTAAATTCGAAGACAGCTGATCATTGCAATAAACAAAACAGCTTTTACTCTTTCACACAGGGTATTATTAAACAGATCATATATAATGGGAGTGCAAAGCACACTTACATCAGGCAACTGCTATGACTATTTTTGCCACCTGCCAGTATGAAGCTCTCCAGTTCCTCTCGTTGAATTATTACACACAGTTTCTCACCTAATTAAGGCTCACAATTATTTAAGCCTCCCTTTGACAGTGGAAGCGACTGAACTGGAGTCACCCAGAAAAGAAGAACAACATATTGTAGATAAACTAATCTTAACAGGGTCATATTGCTTGTTAAAAAGCTAGAAAAATTATTTTTAATTACCAGTTGTAACCTCAGGCTTTAAGGGAAAGAAATTAAGATTAAGCTGGTTATTAAGTTGCAAATGCATGCAATAGAAGGTAATAACCAGGACACCAGGCACATAGAGGCAAGAGTCTCACTACATCCCAAGTCTGCACGGCTAAACAAAAACCTGCACAGTGACATCAAGCCCTGGGAATGACTGAGATCTAGACCCCTCAGCAACTCTGCAGAGAGCATCTGGGAACAGTTAAGAGCACCAAGAGCCTCCATCAATTTCAGATGGAAACAAAGAGCAGCCTTACTTCCATCACCAAATGTGAAACTGCAAGTGCTCATTAGCAAACAGATACGCTCAAGTAGATGAAACACCTTCCAAAGCTGGCAACCAGAATGCCTGGAAATGGGATTCACAGTTGTGTTTTCCAGGAGAGTGAAACAAAAAGGTGACACCAAACCTTCACTGATCTGGCCTAGCACTGCTGGGTCCCTCACCAGCCCTGCACAGCCTGGTCTCTGCAGGACCACTCCTCGTCTGCTTCTGTTCATCACATGTTCATCAGGGTGCTGAGCCACCTCATTTAAACTGTATTTTTTTATCCTGAAAGATTGGACTAGATGATCCTTGAGGTCCCTTCCAACCTGGCATTCTATGACTCTATGATCATGTCTACTCTGTGTCAGTTATTCTAAAGAAAAGATTCATTATTGCAGGTTGGGTTTTTTAATCCCTACCCGCTGCAGAGCAGAACATCTTGTCTGCCAAGCAAGCCAGGGCTCCATCCAGACAGTTTTAATTCCCATGGATGAAAACCGGATTACTTTAGCACAACTGTGATCTTCTTTTAATAACTAACAGATCAAGCACAGCAGAGCCACCTTCCTATTTGGAAGAAGACATAGGAAAGAAAAAAAACCTTCAGGAAATGTAATATTTTGCATTCCTGTCTGCACTAAGGCTGTTCATTGGCTACTGAGAACCGAGAAGGTGGCTACTCCCCACCCTGTCCTCAGCTGCAGACAAGGGGATGTTGCATCTATTTGGTGACCTTCTGACATGAAGCAGCAACCCAAGCTTATTTTTCCCCTTGTCCTGTAATGGAGTCATAGGTACAGGGTAACTGGTGGGTGAGCAGGCAGAGAACATGATCCCAGTTCTGGATCTGGGATGCTGGATCACAAGGACAGCTCATACCCTCCAAATGTTTTGCAAAGCAGGACAGAAATAAAATGTGATGGACTATTTTTCTCTAATGTAACCCTTGTTAGTTGCTCTGCAGCTGGTAGTTAAGTGCTTCCTTTTCCTCCCTAAATATAGACAGAATGCTCAGCATGGAACAACTTCAACGCCTTTCACCCAACCTCTCGAGCCTCCTGCAAGCGCAGCCAGGACGCACGTGGAGCCTTCACATCCCACCTGAGCCCCCAGGGTACAGACATTGGTGGTGCTGGGAAGATTTCTTGGTTGACAGAGAGTGATGAGCACCTTTGGCCAGGCTACTATCTCCCCCCGGTTCATTTCAGTTCAAACCACCCATGATGCCTTCCTTGGAGGCACCCTGTGCACCCTCAGCACTGCATTTTGGTTATGGGAAATTAAATGATTGCAGGGACCTTCCTAAAAGCATCTGCCTTGGGTTGTTTTGTGGATGACAGGCTTGACCTGCCACAGTGGAGAACCTGATCCTAACCCAGCCAACATCCCCCAAGGAAATAACCTAACTGGTAAGCCAAGGGAGGGCCAGGGCTTGGGACCACATCTGCGCCATGAGGAAACGTCTGCATCCAGGGCATGGACTCGGACCTGCTTGGGACGAGGGGTAATGGCTTTAAACTGGAGGAGGGGAGATTTAGATTAGAAACTAGGAAGAAGTTTTTCACTAGGAGGGTAGTGAGACACTGGCACAGGATACCCAGGGAGGTTGGAGATGCTGCAAGACCAGGTTGGATGGGGCTTTGAGCAACCTGGTCTAGTGGGAGGTGTCCCTGCCCATGGCAGGGGGTTGGAACTAGGTAATCTATAAGGTCCCTTTCAACCCAAAACATTCTATGATTCTACAATAGACATGTCCATTTAATAAAGGTAAAAAAGGATGTTGACAGCCGCTTTTCTGAGCTCACCAGCCATTCATTTCACCCTGTTACCCGAGACCTCCAAAGAGAGCACAAAGGGACAGGATTTCAGGACTATTCCCTGTGCTATGCAGGGAAAGCAATCCCAGTGTCCAGAGAAGGGGCAGGGACACTCACACATGCTGGCAGATCTGCAGATCAGACTGAGCATGACCCAAGGCACACGATACAGATCACACTAACAAGAAACCCAGGGCTGGAAGACAACCATGAGAACGTGGCTGGAAGACAACCCACTTGCCAAAGTGAGGCAGATATTTAAATGGACTTCACAGAATCAGAGAATGTTAGAAATTGGAAGGGACCTCAAAAGATCATCTAGTCCAACCCCCTGCTAGAGCAGGATCACCTAGAGCAGGTCACATAGGAACACGTCCAGGGGAGCTTTAAACATCCCCAGAGAAGGAGACTCCACAACCTCCCTGGGCAGCCTGGTCCAGTGTCCTGTTACCCTCACTGAGAAGAAGTTTCTTCTCATATTTAAGTGGAACCTCCTCTGTTCCAGTTTGCACCCATTGCCCCTTGTCCTATCACTGGATGCCACTGAGAAGAGCCTGGCTCCATCCTCCTGACACTCTCCCTTAACATATTTATAAACATTAATAAAGTCACCCCTCAGTCTCCTCTTCTCCAAGCTAAAGAGACCCAGCTCCCTCAGCCTTTCCTCATGAGGGAGATGTTCCACTTAACAGGAGATAATTGGCAGGCACAATGTTCAACACAATGGCACTGGTGGTAAACACACACACAAAGCAAATTCAACCAAGCAGAGCAGAGTTTTATTGTAGGAATTACCAAGGTGTTAACTTCCATTCAAAAAACTCTTTGCAGCTGCAGCACATTCCCCTTCCTTAGGCACTTGTTCCAGTTGTCTCAAGGATCTACTTATTGTTACAACCCAGGAAAAGCAGCTGCCTAAGGTCTCTCTCTGGAAAAGGTTACTGGAATTAACTGTTACATTATAAAGTTGCTGCTGTCTCAAATATCTCAGCCCATTAGTTCAAAAGTGCTGAAATAAATTAGATTTTTTTTGTGCCATAATGTTTATAGGATTTGCTACAAAGCAAACAATTCCTCAAGAATTTAGCACTATCGCTGAAGAAAAGAATCAAGGAGGATGGGGCCAAAACACACCTCAAGAAGAGATGGAAACCAGCAGGCAGGAGAGGGCAGAAAGCTGGGAGGGATGCAGGGAAGACAAGGAAGAGAAGCCCTCCCATCCTGGGAGCTCAGACCAAGCCAAGGGAGGGCTGCACCCAACCCTGCTTGTCTTTGCTTGTCCTGCAGGCTTAAGAAGCTGATACCCAGTTGGCCCCCACAAAATACTAGCAACTAATGTTTTTTCAGGTGACTGAGCAGGGCATGGGTGTTGTCTGTGTTATTTTTTTAGGGCTCTGTGAGAGAGCCAGGATACTAGAAACACTAGAAAACAAGCATTTTGCTGTAAGGCGTAACTTTACGAGACTTTTAAAGCTGCCCTTAGATAGTGGCAGATGCAAAGCTCTCTGAGGTCACTGGACACATCTCACTTCCCAAGAGCCACCGAGTCCTGAATGCTTTCACAAGCACCTCACCTCTATCTGCAGAAAGACACTTGGACACCAGAAACTCACTGCTGGCCAGTGGGGAAAAAAAAGGGGGGGGATGTAGCGGGGGGAGTAAGATTTGAAAGCCTAACAGTAGATTTTTAAGACACTGAGGTACCCCAAAAATGCAACAGCTCCTATCCCTGTGTCACCTCTTGATTTCCTAGGAAAAGAAAATAAAACCAGACAAGCAAACTGCAGTTTCCTCTACCTAAAAATCCATTTTTCTACCTAAATCCCCAGCCTTAAGAGCCTAAATCCTACATTATTATTCATCAAGTAAACAGGTGCCAGTCAATGATTCTCCATAAATCAAGGAGCAGAGGCTACAAACAAGCTTCATTATCTTTCTGACATTTCCAGATTCTTTCACATAGGCTGGCATTTCAATATCAGCCTTTAAAATTACTCATATCAGCATTGTTTGAACTCCTCAAAACTCAGACCTAGCAGGAAAGGGTGAAATAAATCACACTTCCTAACAACTTTTATTACTGTCTTCCTGCAACTCCTTAACTTTTTAAGGGTACCTTTGATTTTGCAATTACTCACTACAGTTTAATTGCTCCCAGAGCACAGGTTTTCTGCAAATAATATACACTGCCAAATTTTATTCTCCACTGGAGCCTGAAATTCGGAATTAAACGTAAGAGAAATAAATTTATTTTTTATTAGTTATTTTAGCACCGAGTATAGATTGTTTCCAAAAGACGCCCGCTCCTAATGGCTCTGGAAAGCAAAGCAGCTGTTGAATTCCTCCTGGGCCAGTATCAATCTATTCTTGTTACTAGCAGTGTTACTTAAATTATGCATCAATAATTTTGGTGGCAATCTGTTCCCTTTCTTTCCCTGGGCCCTTCACCTTAGAACGGAAAAAGAGTATTTTGCATTCAAGGATTTGCTCAGGCACAGTTGCCAGTGGCAACACCCAAGACTGAGAGTGTAAATAAAGCACCTTTAAGGTGGGCGGAACCAAAAATAATGCCAAGGATTCTGTTTTTCACTGCTCCTTCCCAGCTGTTCCCATAAAAGCAAGCAACAAGTTGTGCAACTGGGCATTTTTCAACGAGGCTCTCACCGTGTTCAAACACTGACTTTAAACACTTTGGATCTTCTCCAAGTGGTGATTTTAACCACTTATTCCCTGTATGCACTGAAATCACCTCCCGTGGCAAATCCTGCTTCACCACTCCCTAAAAGTAGCTCCCATTTAAGTGAGGGGTGAGTGCTCATGACTTCAGCAAAGAATGTGCAAAGAATAAAATCACCACAATTAGCATAACAAGTAGCTGGCTCCATCAGCTGCTGAGCTAGCACGTTATTGCACATTTTTATTATCCTTCTATTAAGCTTTTCTGGAGCTCAGAAAACCAAACTGTACCTGGATCCCTTTCAGATCCCTTTGATATGAATCTTTTATTTTTTCTTTTTGACACTCCACTTGTATTTCAAACTGCATTGATGGTATCTGTGAAGGAACCCAAGTTTCAAACAAAGCATTTCACACACGCACGGGCTGCTGAGCCATGCTTGTGTGAAACACTCCAGCAGCAGAGGAGATGCTGGGCTGGTGTCAGAAGGCAGCAGTGCCACCTCCTTCTCCATTGTTAGGATGGAGAACATGTATAATTGCTCCAGGTGCTTCAGTTGTCCTGCAAAACAGTTGTGCAGTTTCAAAAAGGAAAGCATCCTCTATGAGCATCCACATGACACCTTTTGCTAAAATTATTTCTCCAAAGAAATAAAAATGTATTATTTTCACCTTTGGTTGAAAGGAAGGAGGGCTACAGTTCTGGTAGGTATCACAGAGATCCAGGAGAGGAGAAACACAGCCCTGACCTATATTCTGGTGTAGCTTCCTTACCGAGCTGTGTATACCACCAAAAACCAGCATGAAAAACAGAAACAAGACAAACCAGCTGACCCAAATCTACAAGATCTTGCACTGAGCTCCTTCTGGAGCTGTTAAATGCCTTTTGCCTGGATTGTCATAGCAGTGCTGTGAGCTATCACATAGAATCGTAGGATCATTTTGGTTGGAAGGGACCTTCAAGATCATTGAGTCCAAGCATTAACCCAGCACTGCCAGGTCACCACTAAACCACGTCCCTCAGCACCACATCTTCATGGCTTGGAAACTCTTCCCTGCAATATCTGCTCTGTATTTCCCCCCCCAAAGTATCCAGCTAAGCCTAGAGAGAAAAGGTGTTGGAACAAGACAATTGTGCAACACCTCCAAGGAGAAGAAATGGTGCCTGGTATCACACCCTGGCACAGTCTCACCTTCTTGTGAGCTACCAGGAGGCAGTTTGAGTGTTCGTGCTCACAGGCAATTTCGTAGTCGGGGATGAGCTGAGCCAGCTCCTGGACGAAGTGCACCACCTCCTCGTGCCAAGGGACGTTGGCCATGGTGAGGTTGCTGGCCGAGCTCTCACCGCAGTAGGTCACACCCTGAGAAGAAACATGGAAATTGTCACTGTCAGTTTAACCCTTCACAAGCTCAGGGCAGTGCTGGCACATCAGCTGTAGGAACCCCTGGGAACGGTCTGGTTTGTCCCCCCCATACAGAATCATAGGATAGTTTAGGTTTGAAGGCACCTTTAAATCTCATCTAGTCCAACCCCCCTGCACTGAGCAGGGACATCTGCAACTAGAGCAGGTTGCTCAGAGCCCTTAATCTGTTGCTTAAACCAATCCAGCAAATGCTAAAAACTGTTTAGAAAAAAGTCCATCTCTGCCTGCACCTCCCACACATGCAGGAGAGGGGTGAAAATCCAAGCTCAAAGTCCATGCTGAAGAGAAACTCTTAGTGTTTACTGATGAGCAGAATTGATTTGAGGACATTAAAAAGCAGCTTGTGTCGCTTTTGGTCAAAGGCCACCAGAACAATTGAGGACTTTCTCTAATCCTACCTTTCCACAAAGAGTCTGTGCTGCTTTGTGAGACGCTGAGACCTGAAGCCATCACCCCAGAGAGAACAGCCACAGAAAACACCAAGGGATTTTTAATAAGATTGATCTGGACTGAGTGCAGATCTCCCACCCAGCACCAGCTGCCAGCAGAAAGGGCAGCACCATCGCTCACAGGCCAGCAAAGCCCCATCGCTCCTCAGCTCCCCTGACTTGGCAGAAGTAAAGGTCAGGCAGCAGTGGCTCGTTGTATCTGCACCCAGGAAAAGAAAAAAAGCTAGTCCATGGGTGGGAAGTGCCCAGCACGTGCAGGATGATGTGACAAGCACCTTGGGAGGAGCAGCTGATGGACATGGGGTTGTTCAGCCTGGAGAAAAGAAGGATCAGGGGAGATCTCACTCTCAACAACTCCCTGAAAGGAGGTTGGGGCAAGGTGAGGTCAGTCTCTTCTTTCAAGGAACAAGTGATAGGACAAGAGGCCCCCCCCCCCCGTTGCACCAGGAGAGGTTTAGGTTGGGTATTAGAAAAAATTTCTTCCCCAAAAGGGTTGTTGCAGCCTGGCCCAGGCTGCCCAGGGCAGTGGAGGCCCCATCACTGGAGGGGTTTCAAAACCATGGAGATGTGGTGCTGAGGGACATGGTTTAGTGGTGACCTGGCAGTGCTGGGTTAACATTTGGACTTGATGATCTTAAAGATCTCTTCCAACCAAAAGGATTCTGTGATTCTATTCTATGATCTCCTGGGCAGAGCACAGGGAGAGGTTTCCCACCGCACATTAGTCTGCAAAGCTCGGTAGGTCACTAGTGTGCACAGACAAGAGCACAGGTCTTTGGGGAAAGCTCTTCCAGTCATTTTCTGGAAGCACACACAAAGCTAGTTGCTAATTTAGAAGTGGTATTGTCCAAAAGACACCTTCATCTCGGATTTAATTGTATTAAGTCAACTGAGATACTGGGTTCTTGCTCCAGCTCCCTTCCCAACTGGCTGATAAAGCAAACAGACTGAAGGAGGGTGTGCTGGAGCAGGACACGTGTTCCTGCTGTGCCCTGCACAAAGCCAAGACATGAGCTCTGCTGGTTTGGGCAATTTATTTGTTATGGAAGTTGAGGTACTCCAGATCACTGCAATACTCACCCCATGCAGCAGCCATCTCCACGCCCTGCAACGATCACTGGTCAGTGAATGCAGCCACTCAAATTCTCCTACACCCCACTCCACCCAGCTTGAGCCTCATCATTTTGAGATCAGCGCAAACTTTGGAGATTTGATCACTTGAACCTCCTGAATTCCTGATTTAGTCTTAGCCATCACCTCAAATTCACTACTGCCTTGCTCCATCTTTAAATTAAATTCTCAGGAGTATGGGGCTTGATGAGGTGTATTTTTTTGCTTATTTCTTTCTTTCCAGATAAAATTCATTAAAGGCTCCTCCAACTGCTTTAACCTGCAGCATCACAACACAGGTCACAAACCCACCGGCACCCAAAAGGGCAATCTCACAAAAGAAGGGGCTTTTCTTTGAGACCAAAGCCCAGCCTCCTCTGTACCTCCCTAGGTGGTTTCATCGCCTTTGCTCTTCAGCAGAGCTGTTTTATTCCAGTCACAAAATCCCATCAAGCACCAGTCTTCAAAACAGAGCACACACAATTTTATGGATGATTATGTTCTGTGTTCAAACGCTCTCCCTCTGTGAAGAACTCTTCTTTTAAGTGGCATTTGCATCCACGTTATGTTTACGGCACCTGGTCCCAACCAATGCTGTGCTTCCAAGACCTCATTTACCTCCATTAAAGTTGAACATGTCATGTCCAGCAATAAACAAAGACAGATCCTTTGCAAGCACTTCAAATTAGAGCAAGGTGAACCACACAGTGTTTTAATAGAGCTACAAAAGACTCAAACTCACATTAATTAGAAACTATGCGAGTTTTGGAAGCAATTACTTTCTTGCTGGTAAATTTATGAGGGACTTCCTCTATTAATCTGCCCAAGCAAAGGGTATGAGAGCCACACACCATCACTCAGAGCCAGCACGGAAACAGGTTGACTGTGCATGACCACAGACAAATCAGGAGTGCTAAACAGGGGACTACATTAATTTTTTTAGCGTGGCTCTGAAAGCCTGCAAAAGATTGTGAACATTGTGAGATTAGAGCAGGCAGCCACGCAAATAATGGGATATGTATCTCCCAAGCTCAGCTGTAGACGCTGCTGCATGGAGCAATATTTTCCCCGCGTTCATTATACAGATTATGATTTGAGCATCATGAAAAATGTATGACTAGGGAGGGGGAAAATTCTTAGGAAGCTACAACATGACTCATTCTTTTAATAAACTTCAAAAGATATCACTTACAAGCAAAGAAAGCGCCGAGGCAAATGGAATAACTAAGTGCTGGGCTGGCTGATTAACTCACGAGCACAAATCAATGGAAATCAGCTTAGCAGCACACCGAATGAAAGCACTGCTGCTTTCAACTTCCCCAACTCCTTCAAACTTGAGGTAATTAACAGTGCTGATACCACTTAAAAAATGTGAGCAGTTGATTAGGGCGGTCATGTTACGTTTTTCAGTAATACATGAAGACAGTTATTAAGACATCAAATATTAAAAAAGGCAACCATTCTATTGTACACCCTGAGCTCCTGCAGCAACTTCCCTGCAGCAGCATCAGCGATGCTGCCTCTTAATTAATCTGTAATATGGGGTGCTTTTAGCATCCTAATCATGCCACAAAGCTTTGGCCAAATACCTTGAAATGCTGAAGCCTTTTGAAAGGCATCTCAGCTATTCTTGGTTATGCTGGTACAAGCTGGAGCAGCCATACCAGGCAGGCTCTGGAGCTCTGTGCTGCTCTAAGGACCCGAGTGGGCACAACTGTATTTAAGCAATTCCCTGTGCCAAGATGATTATCATGGCAGCAAGAAGCATGAGCAGCACATTTCTTCCACCCCAGTCTGGCTCCTTGCCAGAGATCCTGATATCCAGCAATCATTTTAATCCACAGGGCTACAAAGGAAAGATTACTGGGGAACTAAATATGACAGGGCTTTGTTTCTCAACTCAAACTCCAGGCTTTCCAACTTAATTACCAACCAAGAGAATTTCCTTAACTCCTAGCCCACAAATTATAACTTCGTTTAATTGAGGTTTGTGTGAATTAATAGGAGAACAAAGTGCCAGCCAAGCTGCTGAGTGGCAGAGCCACTGTTTAAAAACTGGGGCGGCCCTGACCCAAGGCAAATACAAAAGCCCCAAATGACATGTTGATAGATTGCTCTCTCCACAGCAAAAAACGCTCACGATCTGAGCATGGGCACTGTCCAAATTATATACACAGGCTCTCACGCACGTCTGCTCCTCGCTGGAGTGGATTTGGGCTCATTGGCTGCTTTTAATAATGGCTTTCAAGTTGATTTAACGAAGGACTTTGGTTTATTTGTGTCAGTTAAATCCCAAAAGCAGGGATGGAAGTGGTTAGTGATGCAGGATAACCCCAATATTTAACACCAGCTCTGCAGAAGCACCACACGTAGGGCTACACGCAGGGCGGGGCTACAGCAGCCCATAAAACTGCAGCAACTCCCTTGAAGTCAGAGGAATTTCTCCTGTAAAAGTTAAACTCCAAAATGCTGGATGTACCCTTTCATTCCAGCTCTTTGCAGTGAGCCGATATTGAGAGAGAAATGGCCACAGTTAAATCACTCACCCCCCTGCTCCTTATGCCCTGTTAAAAAGTAATTGCACAGGAGGTAGGAGGAGTAGAAAGACTCAGACTAGAAGGCAGGAGGTGAATTTTCAGCCAGCTATGACCCACTCCTACCCTGCCTCAGCTTCCCCAGCTGCAAAACACAGTAGTTAGAGCCAGCCCTTCTCCTGCAAGCGAGCACCAAGCCATGGGCAGAAATTCATTATTAGAGTGACACTGGGGCCATCACACACAACCAGCCACCCTACACTCTCTATTTTCTACACCTTCTCTTGGTCATACCAAAAGCCTCACACGCCTAATGCAATTTCCATGCCCTGTGCTTCCCACTGATTTCAGATACTAACCTTTATTGAAACAAAAAAAATAGATGAGAACAACCCATTTTAGCTTGGATTTTCCTCAGGCTTATGAGTGCACCCAAGCCCAGTGCTGGACTGCAAAAATTCCTCCTCAATTTCAGAAATATATTTGTATTAAAGCACAGGTTTTGGACTAAAGATGGACTTTTTGATGAAACTGTGGCAGGGTCACTTGAAAACTCAAAATTCAATCATTCATCTATGTTTGCAATGAAACTGTTATTGAGCCTTACTCTGTACTTGCAGCATAAAAAAAGCCACTGATGTGAAGCTGAACTCCTCAGACACATCCATGAGTAACCTCTGACCTTCAGCTGGATCAACAGAAATAGCAAGTAGGGTCCCTGTCTCTGTCACCCCCAGATGCTGATATGGAAAGGAGCAGCTTCCAGCACAGGTTGCTCAGGATCTCTGCTCTCTACAGTTCCCTGAAAGGAGGCTGGAGTCAGGTGGGATCAGGCTCTTCTCCCAAGGAACAAGCAATAGGACAAGGGGAAATGGTCTCAAGTTGCACCAGGGAAGGATTAGGTTGGATATTAGGAAAAATTTCATCCCCAAAAGGGTTGTCAAGGGCTAGCCCAGTCTGCCCAGGGCAGTGGTGGAGTCCCCATCCCTGGAGGGGTTTCAAAGTCATGGAGATGTGGTGCTGAGGGATATAGTTCAATGGTGACCTGGCAGTGCTGGGGTAACGGTTGGACTTGATCTGAAAGGTCTCTTCCAACCAAAACAATTCTATGATTCTATGACTGGGATTTATCCTTCAGAGCCAGACGCTTCAGGTGCTCATCTGCCCAGCAGCAATCCTGCAGGATGGCAGGCAGCCCTGGCCCTGCCCACCCAGGCACCTTGGACCATCCCTGCCTCATGTCTTGTCCTTGGACCCATGGCTCACAGTTAAGAGGACACTGAGTGGCCAATTTAACTTTTCTTTTAGGCATATAAATGAGATACTGTTTGGATTTATTTTATAGCAGGAACTAAGAAGATTTTAACTTCACCTTCTCTCCATTTGAACGCAGACAGGAATGGCAAAACTGAATAGATTTTTGACAGGTGGGGGCAAGCACCTCTTGCTGCATGTAATTAAAAACTCATTAAAGCAGAGCTCATTTACCTCATTTTAAGCACTTAAATAATCCTTACTGTTTAATATGACAAGAGGGAGCAAACTGGGACAGACACTTCCCTCTAGTCTTTCCTTCCAGACTTTTACTTGGTCATTTTAATTCCATAGCAGAGCTCTAGGCACCAAAAGCAGGAGTCGCAGTCCCAGAACATCATCCTGAGCCCCTCCAGCAACATGAGCTCAGTGTGAGGGTGCAGAAAAAACATCAGGGGCAAGAACTTTCAAGGGGATGAAAACTGATTTCATAAAGGCTTGAGGAAATTCTGTGAAGTGGATGATTCTCATCTCCACCCTGCCCAAGTCCTCTGCACAGACAGCACCATGGTATGAACAGCCCTCAAACGAAGGACAAGCCAGGCTGGCTTTTTAAATTATTATTTTCCCTTAAATTAAAATAGAGAGAAGCAGCAAGGCTCTGCTCAGGCAGGAGGCAAAAGCTGCAAGATGAAACTTCACTTTAGCAAATACAGACCCACTTTCCTGGGGATGTCATTTCACCTGTGGCTCTGCTCAGAGCAACCAGATCTCCCACACCTCTGGAGCAGCAGCTCCAAAATCAAGTCATATTTGCAAGGTTGAGCACTTGACGTGCACACTGGGATGTGCAGTGTGGAGAGGATGTGTGGACACAGCACAATTAAAGGTGCAAGTGTGCCCAGCTGCTCTGTGATCCATCTGCAGTGACCAAGAGTCCAGATGGGGTTTCTGTGTGCTCAGTGGTGCCCAGCAACAGGACAAGGGGCAATGGGCACAAACTGGAATCCAGGAGGTTCCAGCTGAACAGGTGACACTTCATCTGACAGTGACATCATGGCATTAAAACAGACTAAGGCAACAAATACAATTGATGCTGAGGGTGGTGAGAGCCTGGCCCAGGCTGCCCAGAGAGGTGGTGGCTGCCCCATCCCTGGAACCATCCCAGGGGAGGTTGTCCAGGGCTCTGAGCAACTTGCTCTAGGTACAGATGTCCCTGCTCAGTGCAGGGGGGTTGGATGAGAGGAGCTTTCAAGGTCCCTTCCAATCCATTCTGTGAGTCTATGATTTAATAACCACATGACTGATTCTTACTTTACTTGGGTTTTACACAAGGGTAATCAAGGCTAATTTCTCCTGGCTTAAATAAGAGAATAGGGTCCCACAGAGTTACACTGCTGTAGATACTCATGTAAATGAGGACAAGTATTAAGCCCTGCAAGAATCTAAATCTCTATCCACTCCACCCCATGAGCCTCTCTGGTGCAACAGTGGATTAGCTACATTCATTTTAAATGAACGTCATTTATCTCAAGTATTTAACCAGGAAATCCCACTGAGATGAGCCTCATTTTCTGGCAGATGCTTTGCAGCACCTTGTAACATTTTGTTGTTTATTTGCTTTGAGCAGGACCTGGTCTTTGCCTGTTTAACCTATCACACTGGGATTCTGGGAAAAAAAAAAAGAAAAAGCTAAGCCTTATCCATGTGCCAAATAAATTCTTTGATGTGCTTTGTCCTCAAGGAACACAAGAAATTATTTTTAATCAAAAGCATTAAGTCTTTTGGGGAGAATTCCCAGGTGATCAATGCTGTGTGACCACCACCACTGCTGGGGCTGGACTAAAGGCCAGTTACACATTGGCAGGAGTTTCTGTCCAAGTGCAGATCAATCCATAGAGTGCACATAGGGGATATACTGACAGCAATCATGAGTGCTAGATCTGAACACACCCCAGCCCTGTCTGCCTTCGGGTCAGAATTTATCTCCTGTCTTCATGTACTGTTGTGTTGAGCATCACTTTGAATGCTGTGGGATTATATCTATGGGAACATTCTGCTTATGTACATTTTGCCTGCACACTCAACCTCCCTGGTTTTGGAGGGGTATGAGGCAGCCCCTCTTCTGCTGTTCTCCTTTGCTGAGATCTGCTCACCTTTTATTCCAGAGCAGTCAAACACCACAGGGACAGAGACCCTGGCTCTTTGCTTCACTCCACAGGTGCACAGGCAGAAGCAAGAAAAAGCACCTTGAAGCATCCTCCACCTGTTGCTCAACATTTGATGAATCTATGATTTAGTTAGGCCAGACCATGGAGTAAGGCTCTGAGAGCAGGCACAGCAGCAACACGAACATCTTCAGCAGTGGGGGGGGAACATCATCCCACCAGCAATCAACCAACACTTCAGAGAAGGACAGCCAAGTAAGGAAGCCATCCTTAGGATGACATCCCCTGTCACCTCTCCTGCTGGGACTTGGCTGGACTCACTACCCCATAGCAGCACAACTCGTTTATGAGCCACTCCAGAACGTGCTGCTCCCTCCTTTTGGCCAAGAGAAGGGAAAAATTGGTTCCATGCTTGAGGTGACAAACCCTGTAATCTCCTCACACTTCAAAGTCCCAGACAGTGCAGTAAGAGCAGAAAGCCACTGCACACCTCCCTACTGAGCTGAATCTTCTGCCCTTTAGAAACACTGCTGTTTAGTAGGAACTTGTAGATGAAACTATGTGAAACAAATAAGGCCACTGACTGGGCTAATACTATATTTAGTGTGAGCTTCTTCCCCTCTGCAGAGCACCAAGTGTCTGCCTTTTGGAACATTTCACTTGCTCCAAAGAGCAAGGAAGAATAGCAACCATATTAAAAAACCCCCTTCTATCACAGAAAGCCATCCCATACAGAAATCTGTGAGCAAGACCTTTCACCCAGCTTGGGGTCTATTTAAACACAACCCAGCATCAAGCAAATCCCCGGCTCTAGGGAAGCCATCACAAAATTCTGTGACTTTTTTAAAGGGATGGAAACACTATTTAAACCCCAAACGTTGTGCCAGCACATATGTTTCAATGATAACACCAGCTCAGCTCCCACTGCAAACGGGCACTGCCAGCACCATGCTCACAGAGTGCTTCATATACTCCAAGCACATGAACCCTGCTTGCCTGGCTTCAAAATTAAGACCACAGGACAGTGCAGCTCTATTTAAAAGCTCAATTAAATACAAAAAAAAAGGAGACTATTCCAGAGCCTGCTGGTGAACGAGGTGGAGCAGTGCCCTGACAAGTCATTTCTGCTGCTGAAGCTGAAAAGGCATTAGTGTGCTTGTACTCGAGCTGCTCGCTTCTGTCTTGTGGGGCTTAGTCACTGTCAGATTTGCTGTATGGTTTTGAGAGCTTTGGAAAATCATCCTCCCTCCACTAGACTGGAAACAAAGAACAAACTGCAGAAGGTGGTTTTTTTGGACTTTGAGTATACAGACTGCAATGGAGTTGTGAAACGCTGGAGTGTTGTTTTTAGGGAGAGCTGTGAGCAGGGAAGGGAAGACTCTCCCCATCGCTCCCAGCCCAAGTACAGCAACTAGCAGAGACAAGGGAGAGAGATGCTGCATCCCTTGAAAAGGCTTAAACCCAAGCTCCCCAGAGTCCCTGGGGTACTGCTCTTGGGATTGGAAAGGCAAAAGACTTTGAACACATCAACTATGGACTGCTTTGGGGGCCACGGTACCAGCACTAAACCATTCACAGAGGAAGAAACTGAGGCACATGGTGTTCTGCCCCTTAGCTTGAAGGCACCACAATCTGACAAGAACCAGCACCCTGGTAAGACACTTCTGTCCTCCAGCACTTACAGAACTTCATTTATCTGCTGGAATATTACTGAAAAAATGACATTTAGATTAAAGCATCCCACTTGCAAATTTAATTAAGTGACATTAAACAGCACACACTTTAAAAAAAACCAACTAAACACAACAGAACACTCAAACTGCAAACTTACTCATATCAGTCCACAGAAAGACCTAAACCCATGACAAATAAAAAGACAACAAGGTGCAACTCCTTTTAACCCCTTTGCAGCTGGTGTTGGCAGGTACACAAGCAAGGCTGAACTCCCAGCTACATCACCACACTACATGGTTTTTGGGAATGCCACATGGCCCCTCTCTGCCCCTCAGTTCATAATTTTATTAACAGGGTCAAGTGTTCAATATATCCCTTCCTTGGAAAAAAATCCTCACTGGCTGAGATCTGACAAGATGTTTGAAGTATTTGGAGTGAAAAGACAACATTTGTGATTGAAGCAATGTGGGCAGTGGCTTGTCCCAGCTGGAAGAGTGCTGGGAGTACATCTACACAATCACCTCTCTTCTCGCTTATTTCCCTGGCAGTCCAAGGCACAATTCTTCCAGGGAAGAGCTGCTGGGAATGCTCAACACCACACTGCTGGGAAACCACAACTATGAGGCTGAATCCTTCCCCAGGCAAAGGGAAGAGCAGCCCTGTGCCTTGGAGGAGACAGATGTTTGCCCTGGAGAGCGCTCAGGGGAATCTATGCCCAGAAACATTGATTAACTTCCACCTGATTGATTTTACTAATTAAAGCTGCTACACATGACAGAGCAGCCCAGGTAGCACGCACACCAACAGCCTCATACTTCATGCTGGCATGCACTCATCTCTGCCCTCCTCGCATGCTGGAAGGATCCTGTACAGCCAGTACAGTAAGCAAGTCAGGAGATGCTAAGTGGGAATGGCCCTGAAGGAGCTTTCCTGATAGGTTTTACCTGAGGAATATAAAGCAGTCTGATACATATTGTAAAATTGAGGCTTTTTCCCCAAACCATACTCTAAGTCTTATTTTGTATGAAGTTTTCAACTCCAGTGCATTCAGAGAGAAAGAGACCTCTCAGAACTGCTAATAGCAAAGTCGTCGGGGTTCGTTTCATAAGGAAATTGCAGTAAACTCCAGGGTCTTTTTTCTTTGAAGCAGCAGTAAATAAAGGATAAAAAAAAGGAATGGGAGAAAGAAAAAATCCAGAATTAACAGAGCTACAAAAATACAGACTCAAGGTAAATGTGCTGGTCCACAGAGGAGCTGCTGGATGAAAATGCTGAGGGTGATTCTTTACAGAATTGCAATGTATCTTTTTTACATTCTGTGTATACTAAATTGATTAATCCCAAGATAAAGCACCTCCTGCCCTGCTATATCTCACATGATCCTGTTAGCAGCTCTCCCCGTCCCAGAGGGTAGCATCTCCCTCTGTTCTGAACAGCCTGACAGTAAGCCTGACACAAACACCTTTTCCCCTAGCAGAACTTTAAGCCAGGATGGGAAGAATAATACCATGAACTACCAGCTTGTCCCAGAATATTTTGTTTAAAAATGTTGGTTGACATAGAAGTATCTATTTATCAGCTCCTGCTTTCATGAGAAATACAAATACTACCAGAGGGTTATGATTCTGCTGAGCAGAAATTGGTGCTGGCTGGTACAGAGCTTGTTGTACATAACACTAAAGAAATGCGTACAAATGAAATATTAGAAACCTGGCTGTCTCACTTGAAAAGCAAGAGATAAAGTCCTTATGCATTGCCGAAATCCTCAGAAGAATTGTGTTTACTTTTTTAACACCATGATAGGGGGTGAATGGGGAGGAAAAGTAGTAAAAAATATTGAGCAGGGGGTAGGGGGAAAGCTCCATGCAGCTCACCTTGACCTCGATGAAGTCTGGTTTACCAAGGGCTATCAGGTCAGCATAGGCTTTGAGTTCATCCACATTCCAAGCTTTCACCAGGGTCAGCCTATAAACCGTGCGCTGGTGCTGAAATAAAGGAAAAAATTACATTAGTGACATTCTGACACAGGGAGGATGTTCCAGCCCTGCATACAGATTCAGACAAGGGGAAAAAAACGTAAATTATTAGTTTATTCTAAGAACCCAGGGGCTAAAACCAGACCTGAACCAGGAGTCACCTCACTTGTTCTTTCAAGAAAGCTACTCCACAGCATCTGTGAGCTGAGGCACCTTCTGCTGTACAAAGACTTCTCTTCTCTCTATATATCACAGAGATTTTGTTTGTACAGGAGCTTTAACTTAAGGGGAAAATAACCAGGAAGTTTCTCTCTTTGATTTGCTTCCCTAGGCATAAAATCTCACCATTAGCTGCTCTACAGATACCTTTATTTCCTCCAGCTGGATCATCTGCCATTCTAGGCAGGACAAACAGACAGACCATTGTCTGAACTCTTCCAGCACATTAGGTACAAGATTGCAGAGAAAAGGTTCTCCTGTGAC
Organism: Brachypteracias leptosomus; assembly: GCA_013401335.1. Taxonomy (NCBI): domain Eukaryota; kingdom Metazoa; phylum Chordata; class Aves; order Coraciiformes; family Brachypteraciidae; genus Brachypteracias; species Brachypteracias leptosomus. The sequence continues at coordinate 237,620 of VYZX01012191.1, forward strand.
CAGTTAGAGAGGGCATTTATTGGAAGCATAACGTGACAAAATCACAACCAGGCAACACAAAAATACTCCACTTATGGCCCAGCCTTATAAACAGTGTGGTGTGAACCACCAGGAAATAAAACACTGTAGTGGCAGGGCCGACAATTACAAGAGCAGCATCCACCCTTTATGGAGGGTGCTGCACCTGGGGAGGATTTCAGGACAGCATCCCAGCAAGGACCTGTCCTCTCCACCTTGCTGCTGAGCACCACAGTTCCCCATCACACCAGCGCCTCTCTAAGATGCCCAGACCTGACTTATTTCCAAGCACAGTGGCAGACAGCACTCTGAGAACTACTTTTCTTGGATTTATTCTGATTTTTCCCTCTAAGGGCTGCTCACCAAAGTTGCTACCGATGACAAAAGGAATTCTACTATCAGTATAAGCACTTGGCCACGGAACAAGTCCAGTCCCACTGCTTGCACCTGCTTGTTTCCATCTTTCCCCTCTCCTTCCTTTCATCTTCCACTAATGTTTTATTTGACTTATCTCTGGAATGTATTTATAGAGCAATCTGCCAGCAAAATTGTTTTTTGAATGAACTCATTTTCCTTCTTTGGCACACTGTAGACTGTAAAATGTGACAAAAGCACCAGTTCAGCCAGAGCAAAGAGCACTGTGGCAAATCCACAGCAACCAAGACTCCATGGCTGGGGCCAGGCTGTATCCCAGGGCTGGAAACAAATTCTGCTCCAGAAAGTTCAGGCTCAGACTCAGGTTGAATTGAGAGATCCTCTCTCACCTATTACCTATGACATGCACATGGCACGTTACCTGACCTCCAGTGCCATGTGTGGGAGGCATGTGCACTGCCTAGTTTACTACATTTTACAACCCAAAAGGTTGAGCTAATAAGATCTGCTACTGAACTGAACTTTCCACCCCTAAGCCTCAGACCATTCCCTACTGTGATACCTCTGAGAGCATCCACGGGCCAGTGGCAAGGCAGGGACAGATCCTGGGACCCTGAGTTCCAGCCCAAGGTACCAAGAAGTTCATGCTATCACACCCCCCCCAGATAAAACCAATACTTCCCAGTACCAACCCCCAATCTAGTCATATTTTACTTCCTCAGAGCCTCTGACCTACATGCATGTAAGTGAATTTTGCTGTCTGTATAAAAATCAAAACATCACTTAAAACATTACTAATTTTTCCACAGGAAAACAAAAACAAAAACCAAATCCTACACCAGTTTGCTACAGAAACATTCCAGATTTCCTCACAAATAACCAAAACCAGGAGCATCTTCCTCCTCTTGCTAAGTTCTGAACACATCCAGGGGTAGGTCTTTAGGGTACATATGTAGGGCTGCCCTAAAGGCTGGCAGAAGTGTCCTGACACACTCACTGCCTGTCTCCTGTCCTCTTGGGAACCTAAAGCACCAAATAACCTTGGAAAATTCTCCAGTGGACAAACGCGAGTGAGGATTTGATACCTGGAAGGAGTCAGTGTCTTGAGAAAATAATTAAAGATAGAGCTTCTTTTAAAAGAAGTCTGTAGGGAGTAACTTGAAAGAATTAAAGAGAGAATGATTAGTGAAGGGCAAATATTACAAGAATTAAATAGCTGGCCTCTACTTTACCCGGAGCATATAAGCACCCATTTAAGGACAAGAGACTCTTATGATTTAAAGGGATTGGCAAAAGAAAGGCTCAGGCCAAGAGTCAAGAGGCAAATACGAAATCAACAGCTAATTACTAAAGAGAAAAACAATGCACTAATAAAAAAGATAAACACATCGTTTGCCATATAACAGGGAAAGAAGAAAGCAGAGAGTAAATACCTAACAAGAAGAAAAACTCCAATACACACGTCTGTCAGTCGTCTGAAGTGATTAGATTACCCAATTAATCAAGAAATGCCTCCCCAAAGGTCAGCTCAGTGGTAAACAAGCAAGCAGCTTCAAGGCAACAGTAAATCAAAATTATATTTGAATACCAGCCTCTACCAAAGGCTGCTAATCCAGACCCAGACCTCAGGCTGGGAGGTCAGGTCCCCAGGGCAATCATCACAATGTGGAGTCCAAAGTGAAGCCTTTAGGAGATTTTTTTTTTTCTGGCAGGATGGTTTTGTGATAAAATTAAGAGAAAAAAAATTCTGGGTGTCTCTGTTGTGCATAGAAACCTGGTTGGCAACGAGCACATGAGTGGGACAGGGCATGGGATTACATCCAGCTCGAGCAGCAGCATCACTGCTGGCTCAATGGTCTGCAGCAGTGGAGGATATAAAAACACAAAGAAAAATCTCAACCTTAACACAGAAAAAAGTCACAGGAAATCCATTTGTGGGATGAAAGCCTTATAAAAGTCACTTGATTCTCAGACAGCAGGTACTTGCTGTTTGGGGAATTTGAACACAAGATACAGACAACAGGAGACTGGACCAGGCAGAAACTGGAATTTTCCAAGTGCTGGAATTAAGAGTAATGAACTATAGGAAAAGATATATGGAAGGATCCTATAGAAAAACATTTATACTTAGCCCAAGTATGAAGTGGATCAAGTAGAGCTTTGCCTGTCACCTCTGCTGAGCAGTAAGGGCAAGACCTTTAGGTGACAGGAGGTCTGGAAATTCAGGAGGGCATCAACTTCTTTCTAATTTCTAATCTAAATCTACCTTCTCCAGTTTGAAGCCATTACTCCTCATCCTATCGCTACAAGTCCTTGCCTAAAGTCCCTCCCCAGCTTTCTTGTAGCTCCTTCAGATACCAGAAGGCTGCAATAAGGTTTCCCTGGAGCCTTCTCCTCTCCAGGCTGAACAACCCCAACTTTCTCAGCCTGTTCTCACAGCAGAGAGGTTTCAGCCTTTGGATCATCCTCATGGCCCTTCTCTGGACATGCTCCAACAGGTCCACATCCATATATTTGGGGCTCCAGAGCTGGACACAGCTTCTTCTCTTTATAATCTAAAAAACAGGCTTTAGGGGCTGAGCCCTAATCACTCTCTGTGCTTTGTTCTCATAACTCTAACAGTTTGTTCTCTCTCTTTCTCATTTTGGAACCAGGCTGAGGCATGAAAATACTTTTTCTGGAAAAAAATAGGAGAAAAATAATCATTTATTCATTTTACACTCACTCTGCAGAGGGACTAAACAGAAACACCTCCAAGAAATGGTTCAAAGCTCAGGCTGAACACAGAGGGGATGTTGCCAGAGCCACGTAAACATAGGACTGCAAAAAGGGGTTTGTGGAGAGGATGAAACGTTATCAGTTTGCTTTTATCACAACATTTTCTAACATATTTAAGTACAATGCTTCAGTGACTGTTTCTTCTTACAGCAATGAAGGCTCAAGTGAAGGGAGGGTTTTTTTTCGTCCCATTTAAATACCATTTTTAATACTCTCCACCATACATCCTAGGTGATTTTACAAGTGTAACTTTAAAGTTCAAGTACTTCATAAAACTAAAAGTGCTACAAGTGCATCAAAAGGACTTTCCCCCCTCCAGGGCAGCACTAACTGACAAGTAATAAGTGCAGTCAGTGTGTATGATCCATCACTTCAATAACTGAACCATCACAAAAAAACCTGTATTAACTAATCATGACCAGTGGTGAAAGGAGCAGGTAGAGAAACTAAAACACTGCCAAAGGGATACAGGGGAAAAAAAGGTAGAAAAATCAGAAATTAATATTGCAACTGAAGAAACCTCTTTCCAGAGGGCAACATCTCTCAAGAGAGGAAAGCCACTTTTAAAGTAGTAGTAGAAGGGACAGATCAAAATGACTAAGGGCCTAATACCACAAAATGTTTTATACAAGTAATCCTCACAGGCAGCTGGCAGTACAAATGCACAATCCTGGTTTATTTATGTATTATTTGTATTTGGTTGTACAATAGGGCCCCAGGAGAGCCTCTTAAAGCACTGAAAAACAAGAAATAACAGCTTAAGCCCTGAGAATGTAATGATCTAAAGCATCAGGATGTAAAACCAGTCTGTAATGCTTTACACCCTGTGTTTCCAGGAACAGCAACCACTATTTCATCAGAATAACACTAGGAGAAAAGAATAAATTAATACGATAATGTGCCTTTTGGATAGGTGGAAGTTGAGGGTGTGGAACCCCATCTATTTTACACCAAAAAGCTCCTTACACAGCAAATCATCCTGCCAGGAAGGGGCAGCTCTGGGGCCCAGGAGGACAACACATACCCTTCAGCTGGCAAAGGAAAATAAGAATGAGGAAGAAAACAGGAGAATATGCCCTTGTAAACAGATACCTGGTGATGCAGTAAAGTGGATGGAGCCAGACTCCTCCTAGCAATGCCCAAGGAAAGGACAGGACACACTGGACACAGGCTGAAGCACAAACTGCTGCTTTAAATGAAATTTCTACAGCACACAAGGAGTTGCCTGAAGCAGTTGAGGAGTCTCCGTGCCTGGAGCTACTCAACACTCAACCCACTGAGCTAATCCTGCTTTGAGCAGGAGGGTTTTACTCTTGCTCTTGGTAGGGCAGTTGACTCAAGAGATGCTCCTCTGGCAGAGCACAGCATTGTAACAGCAACAAGCACAGGTCAGGAGCATGAAGCTCATCCAGAGCTGCCAAGATAGCACCAGGAAGGGCCTGTGCTGCTGCTTAAGGACAATTCATTGAGTATTGTGAGTCCTTCATGCTGGGAGATGGTCCTTCAGGCCAGTGCACAGCCCTAGGGAGCAAAGGGACAATGTGTTTCTGTGATCCCACCCAGTTCTGATGAACTTCTATGACTCTCAACTCACAATCTCAGGTATACAAAGCAGTTAGTGAGGTGGTTTAGCCCAGAGGACCTCCTCAGCCACCCTGGCTGTGCTGAGCCTGGCACAAAGCCCAGCCTCGAGAGGAGCAAGTAGCAGCACTGACATTTCTGCCTCTATCCAAGGTGGTTACATTTTCCTTTGAAACCACTGTAAAGTTTTCCTAGTCCTCAAACATTTGAAAACAAACATTTTCTGCATGTGCATATTTTGCTGATGGCCAAATCTCAAAGCCAAACCACTAAAGACACCTCAGAGCAAGCCCCTGAGGTGACACTGCTCTCCTGGCATCTGCTGGCCTAGAAGATGTTAGAGGATCCACACGTCAGTTTGACAAAGTGCTCCCTTCCTGCTTCAATAACCAAGAGGAATTGAGCCTGCTTTTTTTTTTGTTTAATCACTTCTTTTTAATTCCCTCCTCCTCAACATTCATCTTTTTGTGGATCAAATATAATTATTCTTTATAAAACATCCTAAGTCTAATCTTGGGAAGAAGAAGGAAGGGTGAACACGTCAACTGTGCTGCAAGGAGCAGGTGGCTGGGTTGAAATGATTTTGGTTGGGGCAGGGGAGCATCTCCCTTCTCCATCAGAGCAGGACTGGAGAAGGCTGGGACAAGGGCAAGGAGAAGACAAATCTCCTCCTCTAAACCATGCACCAAGGTCCTACTTTGGACCATGTCACTTGAACTTGCTCTTCTGTTAAACCAGAGGAACAGTGTCTTACTGTTTGGAATTAAATACCATAAACCCCAGAGTTTTACTTCAACTTGCTAGCTTAAAATCAAACATTCCAAACACTTCCTTAGATGAAATAATGTTATTGTTAGAAAATGCCATCTCATTCACAGACTCCTCAACATAAATCCATATTTTTGCAGCTAATGAATCTCAAGCAACACAATGTTGTCAGCTGAAACATCGCTTCAATGGAAAAAGCACTCTCAGGGGAGCAGAAATTATGGTGCAGCCTCTAAACAAATATTGCTCTCTCTTTCACACAACTTCACAGACCTGTTGCAGGTACTAAATGATGAGCAGGAAGCCCCTTCAAAAGCCAGCTTCTTCGTTTCCTTAATATTTCTTATTCCCTTCAAGGAGAGGTTTGACTTGCAAACATTGGATGACACGTTTTCAGAGCTTCTGAGCTGACAAGGACCTGCTCTGACCACAGCACAAAACAACCTAAAAATAAACAATAATAAAACCAAAAAACCTCTGTGCAACCCCACAGCCTGTTGGCAGGCTCCTTGCTCTCATGTGGTGGCAGTGGGTGAGCTGCCCTTTCTGAGTGATAGTCCCTGTGAAGGGAGGAGCCATCCTCTGCAAAGACTCGACTCAGCTCCCCTGGCTGGGTTATGCAATGCCTCACACTAGCTGAGCGAGTCCTGAATAAAGATATCAAAGCAATTTTCACACTTGAAAATTACTTGTCACAGGGATGTGATCAGAAAAACACCCCTGCAGCCAACTATCTATTCACCATATTCAATAACACGCATCTTTATGCATAAAACCCCATGAAGGATAAAAGATCCAGAACACAGCAAAAGGAAACCTCAAATGCCAACACCTCCCGAATTTCACAGCTTTCCAAACCCCTCCAGTTCAGTGTGGAGACAGTGTCTGAAAGAGCACTGGAGACCACTTCTGCCTCTCCCAAATCCAGCACTGCTGAGTCTCCAGGCTCCCAGCAGCTCTGCATATGAGCTGTGACACCCATCACACTCCAGCAGAACATCACCAGGGAAAGACTCAGTGCCCTTGAAAGGCTGGCAGATTAATCTATTCTTTTGGCAACCAGGACCCTCCCCTTAAATAAAGGGCTCATCACTTGATGCAAGCTCATCTATCACTACACAACCAGCCCTGAACACAGGCACTGGAGAGATGATGTCCTCCTAGAAGTCACATTGCAAAGCTCTGTGCAGATTTACACAGCTCAGGAGGTTTTTTCCCCTCCTTCCATGATGAACTGAGCACAGTGCACAAAAGTTTTCAGCTTCCTTTCTTCAGGCTCATAAGAGTCATTAAAGGAAAAAACCTGAATAGGTTCTGCTGCGTAGGTTATCTTCTAAAAACATACATTGTTCAAGCATTTGCTATTAATACACGGGTTTAAAGCAAGTTGAGCCTTTGTCTTCCTTGCTAAAAAAGGTGCATATTACCATAGGATAATTAACACATTAGCTACTCTGCTGTAAAACCAGAGCAAAGCTCAGAACTTCAAGTTTACTGCTAGGAAAGTGAGAGTGCTCAACTCCAGCAGTGACCTGCACGTCAGCAGCACGGCCCTTGGGCTTCACTCAGGACCTTACAGCACAACAGTTGTTCTCATGTTGTCCCCAGGACAGGGGAGAAAACCAACCTGATGACCACCACTCTTTTTAGAGCCTGCACCAGCTCCAGCACAACATTCAAGTTCTAAGGCAAAAGAAACTAGGGTGTTTTTGAAAAAAAAAAAAATTAAAAATCAAACTTCAAAAGAACCCCAACAAACAAAACCACAAACCTGGCACTATCTTTCATACAAAACCCATGCCTGTCCTTTGTGAGAGAATCAGGTAACAAAACCAAATACAAGGTGCACATGCCCAAATAATGAGGGACTGCTCCTACATATTGTCTTGATCACATCCCAAGTGAATCCCCTCAGACAAAGGCCAAGGAGCAAAGCAGATTGTAATTGTTTCAGTTTTAAAAGAATTATCTAAGAAACAAAATTGTCTCTATAAAGTATTGCCATTCTGAGGTGCCAAGTCTGAAAGCCATATGAAATTTCCCATTCTTCTAGAGCCTTGAAAATAAGATTCAAAAACTGTCATGAGAAATAATTACAAAGCCATAGAACCATAGAATGGTTTGGGTTGGAAGGGACCTTAAAGATCATCTCGTTCCAACCCCCCTGCCATGGCAGGGACACCTCCCGCTAGACCAGGTTGCTCAAAGCCCCATCCAGCCTGGTCTTGAACACAACCAGTGACGGAGCATCCACAACTTCCCTGGACAACCTGTGCCAGGGTCTCACGACCCTCAGAGTGGAAAAACTTCTTCCTAATCTAAATCTCCCCTCTTCCAGTTTGAAGCCATCACCCCTCATCCTATCACTACAAGCCCTTGTAAAAAGTTCCTCCCAACACAAGTTTGGCTTCTGGTTTGCACCATTTTTTATTTTTAATTTTTTTTTTTTTTTTTTTTTACAAGACAGAAGTCAGTCAGAGCTGTTCTCATATCACAAAAAAATCAGTTTGTATTGGCCAGCTTTGAATTCGGCCTTGAAATAAAAAACTCCTGGAGTAAGACAAGCCCTTCAACATTAATTCCCAAGCCAGAATTTTCAAGCAGAAAATAAGGGATGCAGACTGGAAACCAAGGAGAAAATAAATCAAAGCTCATTATCTTTACCTTCCTAAACTAGCATCCCAAGTCACATTTCCTTCCACAATCATTCTTCCTGTGCCTGCCACCGATTGTTTCTAATCTACTTTATTGCTTCACACTTCAGTAGAAACTAATCAGTTACAGTTAAAAATATCTAGACATAAACCAAAGTACAGCAATAGCCTTGTTCTGAGACCTAAAAATGTTGTTCTTAAGTAAATCCAGAACCATGGCTGGTCCTTAACCATTTCCATGGTCCCGTTTTTAAAACACTTACTCTTGTAAATCAGCACTAACAATATACCAGTGATTATTTCTTTTCAATATTTCCAGGGCAGTTTCAAGGAATTATCATGTAAAATTTATACCAAGGGAAAAAAAGCCCAACTCACTGTAGCTTAAAATAGAAGAGCAGCATGAAAATAGATCGTATCAAACCCTCAGCAAAATACCCTTTAAAGTTTGCTGTTAAACAGACCACACAGCCTGACAAAATTTCATTTCCTGGGGAAATAGGGTGTGTTTAACACCCAACAGCCAGAACAAGCATCAGCACAAGCCTGGGGAGTGTTCCCACCAAGACCTATGCCAAGGAGTCATCACAACCAAAGACAGCCTTTAGTTGCACAAAATGAACTCGTGCAACTAAAGAGCCCTTTCAGCAGGATAAAAGCTCCTTCAGGAGCACTCCAAGTTTATGTCCAAGTCCCACTGACTTTGAAAGGACTTAAAGCAGAAGCTTGTCAGGGGATGCTCTTGTGAAGGCTCCCAAATATAGGCAAGATCAGGACTTTCTGCACAGGCATCTCCCAGTGAAGCGCAGCAGAAGCCCCGTGGGTCAGAGCAGCAGCTGCTGCAGCAGCAGGGACCTGCCACACAGGCACCGAGTGACAAGCACTTTGTTCAGCTCCAGATGCTGTTCTTCAACACAGAGTGAGGAAGAGACCAGGAGCTTGGCCAGCAGCTGACCTGCTCAGCCACCCTGCCTCCATCCCATCTGCAGAAGAGCCTCTTTGCCAAAGAGGTGCAAAATCCAGAGGAATCACTGACTTGCTTTGATCTGACCACAGAAATGATTTCTCTTTAAGCTGAGTAGGCACCTCTACTTTTTTCAGTATGAGGGTGGTAAGGCAGTGGAACTAGTTGTCCAGGGAAGTTGTGGATGCTCCATTGCTGGAGGTGTTCAAGGCCAGGCTGGATGGGGCCTTGAGCAACCTGGTCTAGTGGGAGGCCCATGGCAGGGGGTGGGAACTAGATGATCTTTAAGGTCCCTTCCAACTCAAACCATCCTATGATTCATCTGGGCCAGCACTCTGTATGCAAGGTCAAAGGATGGGGTTGACATACTTGTGCCTGGTCATATGTAGGAAAGGGAAGGGGCATCCAGAGCCAGTCTGAGGAGGAGCTGAAACCACTCTCTGGGACTTCCCACAGCTTCCTTTTGTTTCTCATTTCCACAAGTGTCCCAGCTGCAGCTCCCCTGTGTCATGTCCCTCTAGCTCCATGACCTAATGTCTCAGGCTTGGCCAAATGAGGGCAGCCTGTGGAACACAGTGCAGTGGTCCTGGAGATGCACCATTTCAAACATGTCACTTAACCATGCACAGCTGTAACCCTGGCAGTGCAAGGAAGTCAAGAGAAGGACAATATTAGAACAAGCTACAGCCAAAGAGGGGAGCCCCAAAGAGGGTGACAAGGAGGAAAAAAAGTTTACCTCCAAATAACATGCAAAGTATCTTAATGTACAGATTAGGGAATTTGAAGAAAAAGCTTGAATGACATTTGTATGTGCAAAGAAATAATGAGAGGTAAGAGCAGTTTCAAAACAGAGCTCAACTTTAGCCAAATGCTTCTGGCTAAAGAACAAACTGAACATTCACCAAAGCCACAAGGGATCAATGGAGGAGCCCAGACTCCCCATGTCAGCTGTCAGGGGCTCAGTATTCTTAAGCCATCCCAGAAGTTATTTATACATACAGGCAAAGACTTGGATGCTTCCTTACAGACCTCCCTATTTAGAAATCTCAGCCAGGAAAACAACATCCCACTGAAATTTTGCAGGGCTCTAAAAGAATACTCCTCCAAATCAGTGCTTTTTGCTCAGCAATGGGGGATATAGGGAAGAAGAAGAAACTGCTCTTTAAATAATCCTGTAGTAACGATGTTTTGAGTACTTGCAAGATAAGAATGAAGAGGCATCACGTCTGTAAGGTAAAAAGAATCCAAGATTTGATAAAATGTCAGTGCTTTCATGATGTAACTCACAGTTGGCAGAGCCAGTGATGTGGACATGAGGATGTGTGACTAACAGCCCAGCACAGGCTCCACCAAAGCCAGGGAAGGGGCTATTGTCCTTAAGAGAATAAAGTGACACTCGTTATCTCAGGAAACAACACACCAGCAAAGCAGCTCCAAGAGTAAAACGATGAAAGCTGAGATTAATCCGCCATAAAAACATAATTACCTCGTTAAAAATCACTCTCGCAGTCTGCGAAGCGAAGGATTTATAATCATCTTCTGGGTTTGGTCCAAATCATCCCAAAATAGAACTGAAAGCCCCACCACGGTTTGCTGAAAATCCTACCCCTTGCATTTAACAAAAACCAACATAAACAAGGAGCCTGAAATAAATTTCTTTTGTATTGATTAAGCAATCCTCGCAGGACTACTGCTCTTGGGAAGCCCTAACTCAGGAGTTAAGCTCTAAAGTAACAGACATTATGGAAAGGTAAATAACCTTTAAACACTTTAACTGCCCATGCTACTAAATAGTCAAGCTCCAGCTTGAGCTGAGGACTGGGAGCACTGCTGGAAGGTGCTGGGGCAGAACAAGATGTGCTGGGAAGTGACACGTGGAGATGGGACATTCCCCACCCAAGCACACACAAGAATGATGTTCTACATTCTCTATGCTCCTCTGGTTTTAGAGCTAAGCAGTTAGAGGAGATCATTTCCAGTGCATCTAAAATCAGTTCCTCCAAACAGATTCATGAGCACCAAGTGCTCTTCCGAGAAAGGGAAGTCACCAAGTTAGCACAGTAACTGCACCTGACTATTGCACTTAAAAATGGCTGAAGAAATTTGACAGAATCCAAGCTCACCCAGCCCAAAGGCCTTAATTGTGTAAAAAATGAAAAAAAAAAAATCAATATCTGATTTGCCAGCTTGCTTTGACCTTTTGTCACTGTCACTAATTACCAGCCTTCTGTATTCCAGTATATATAAGAAAAACTAGACAAATGTATATGAAAGATGCTCCAGCAATTCAGCAGCTTCAGAGGAAACACTGAATCCATGTGTTGTAGTTCCTACATTTCTTACATTGGCAAATCTAAGAGCAGTTTCATCCAAGGAGAAAATGCAGGTCTTGGCTCTCAAGCACACAACTTGCAAGTCAACAAGGCACCACATCTCAGCAGCTATGGAAACGATGGATGGGGTGCATGGTTTGGGAGGTCACAGACCACCCCACTGATCCCAGTCAGCACTTACACCCACCAGCAAGTGTCCAAAGCTACAAATACCCACTCACACCACCAGTTCCCTTTGGATTTTTGAGGTTTGAGAACCAGGAATAGGGTCAAGGCATAAACAGCTACATGCATCAAGGACAAACAGCAGTTCTTTGCAGGAGCTGGTTACTGTGAGATGTCAGTCTGACAAAGGAAGTTCGGGGTCAGATTCTGCTCTGTAACTCAAAGAAGCTGAAATGGGAGCTGGGGAAGAGGATTACTGACAAGCAGAGCACTGAAGACATGACCACTCCCTGAGCTCTATTGCCACCTACCTGCTGTAGGATCCTGCCCTAAAGGAGAACCAGAAGAGACAGAGTGCTCCTCAGCTGCTGCAGCTTCAAACTAAATGAGGTCAAATCTCCTTCAGCATCAGCCTGAGCTGAGCACACTGATCTCACCCCAAAGTAGATGAGAACCTGCACCACCAGACAACATGTGGCACGGAACAGTCCTAGGGCATCAAGTCCATGTGTCACTCCAGCTGCTTCTGCAAGCCTGGACCCAGCAGCTTGTCCTCTGTCATCTGAACTAACCTACACAGCTCACCCCATCATAGCCAACCCCTTACAGGAGGATTCCTCACCCCCTCCAAAGCAATAACTCCTCCTAATCTTGCATGAGTCCCTGAGTACCTTCTCTCTGCTCCAGAGGAGCACCAGCACACCTGTGACCACATCCCCAGAAAATCCATTTTCTTGTTTGCAGTGTTTTCACCTCAATTATACACTCACCATCAAAGATGAGAAAACAGATCACTCTTGTGGATGCTTTGTCAACTCATCTTTCCTGAAATGTCAAATGAATAGCTTCAATGAGACCAACAAATGCTTATCTTAATTATCATGCCAGAGCCATTGGTAATTGGGCAGCAAGTAGAGAAATCCAACAGCTCATACATTCAGCAGAATGGAGTATTATGCAACACTCTGCACAATCCCAATCTATGGCACTTGGTCCAGTTACTCCAGCTTTACAGGCTTAAATAAAAACATGTTTTAAAATAAAGTGCAGATACAAGATTCCTTTGCCTGGTTGCCACAAGCAGAATTTTAGACTTGCTCTTTCCTTTTTAAGAATTCATATAAAAAAGCCACACATGCTCTGTCTTCTCTGGGTGCTTTTACATGATGACTCCTGCTCTATTTCACAACTAGAGAATGAAAGTGTGAGAAGTTAGCCCCAAAACCAGGGAGCCTGTTGGGGCAGTTGGGAGTTCTGGCTCCCAGAGCCAAGCCCCAGGGAACAGAGCAGCCCTTTGCTAGCAACTGGGTTAATAAAAGACAAAAGGGCTGGAAGCGAGAAGAAAGACTGGTTTGAACCAAATTCTCTAAAAGCCAAGTCTGGTATCTCACATGGAGCCTCTAGGAAGAGCTCAAGGCAAAAGAAAGATGATGTTTAATAAAGGTAAGAACAGCAACTGCTTTTTAAATGTTAAGCAGCAGAAAAACAAGGGAAGCTGAATAACACGTGCCAGTTAAGGAGTGAAAGAGAAGAGTGAACCTGCAAGAGGAGGAGGGTTCTCTGTTTCTCCCATTTACACTTCATAGCTCAGAGCCTATTTCCATAAGACATGGGAAGGGGGGGGGGAGTGCCTTCTACCAACACAAGGCTGGGAGCTGGGCAGCCTCTCTGCAGCTGGAACTGCTGCCCTGGCAAGAACAAGCAGCAAATGAATATCCCATAGGCCTGGCTACCCCAAAGCACCAGGCAGTAATGAGGAGCAGGGGATTGCTGGGAATAACAGGCAAAGCATTAGACAAGGATTAAGACAATGTGGATTTTTACCCCCAGCTCTGCCTCAGGCTCACTGGGTGGCCAGAGACACCTTGTGCCTTCTCCCCCAGCTCACTTCCCTGTCTCCATAAGACACACTGACAACCAGCAGCCTGGAACAACATATTGTTGATTGTGAAGTGTGTTTATGAACATTTGTCCCCTTCTCTTGCCTGCAAGCAAACCAAGAGGTACTGGAACAGCCAGAAGAAACAAGATTTCACTCCCTCTGCAGCCAAAAATCTCACTGAGCCTCATTTGGATTGCTGCTTGCCGTAAGCTGAACTGAAAGGAGATGATGTATTTCAGAGACAATAACTTAATATTAACATTGTACCTTTGTAACACTCGTCATATTGCATTTCAAAAGGCTTACACCAGAAGTCTCATTAGCAAAGCCATTAAAACAAGCACACAGCTGGTGGAGAGCATTTACTGTGCAGAAGAGTCAAATTTGTCTAAATTTATAGTGGCAAAATTGATTACTGATTCTAACATCTGTTGCAACTTTTACATTGAAATTCTCCTTAGCTCAGAAACATCAGACTAAGCTCTGCAAACCAGCCCCCCTTCCTCAGTAACCACGTATAGAGTCTCCACGCAAATCAGACGTGCTCTCTTCACAGAAACAATGGGTACTATCAGATATTATATAATAAGCACAAAAACGTGCTTACAATGTAACTCAACATATTTACACTACGTTTGTAAGCCAAGGGTAACTTGGAAGAAAGGATCATATTGGGAAAAAACCCAAAAGACTAAAGTAAACAGCACCAGATGCAAGCCTGGAAAGGTTTAAATATGCAAGCTGGCAACTCATCATCCAGAAATGAAAAAGCAGCTACCTGTAAGCAGCACATGAATGCAGACCTGGAAGATAATAAGATATTTTTATATTTCATGCTGCTGTTTGCACAAGCCATCCCTAGGCAAGGAGTACACAGCCAGACACCAAATCCACACACTGTCAAATATGTGATATCCCAGGACAAGTAGAGCTAGGAATTTCCTTTTTGGTCTTTTTCTAATAAAGGAAAAAAAAACCAAACAATCCTACACCTTGCCCACAGAGCCATGACCCTGTTTCTCTATAAATTCCCTGGAAGTAGATAAAGATTGAGGGCAAGATTTTACCCAAGATCTAAAGCAAGAGTTGCATCTAACGCCTAAAGACACAGCTCTACCTGAACTCCAGAAAGTGCCAATAAACTGTTTCTTTTGCTCGTTGTGACCCTCCTGGAAGGACAGGAAGGAGAAGGTTCTGCTTCATCATCAGTTCCTGCAGTGCCATAACAGCTATTCACCTAAAGGGCTTTTTTCCCCCCCCGTTTGTTTTGTGCACAGCTCCAATCTGTTTAAGAGAACATTGGCACCTCTCCCCTGAAAGTTAAAGCAGTTCAACAATGCCTACTCGGTGTCTGGCAGCACAGCAAGTCCTACAAGGTATTGGGCAGGCTGGACAGGATTTATCATGATTATATCAAGAAGACACAGACAGAAGAGGTGACACCACGTCAAGGTTGGAAGAGTGTTCCTCGGAGAATGTGAGTGACACCAGGGACCTTCTCCCAATGCTCATCAAGCCCATGAATATCCATGGCCCAGCAGCTACTTGCTTTAAGAGATGTCCTGCTCTCCCAACAGGTGGAAAAAAGCATGCCCAGAGACATTGCAATGTAATGTCCAACCACAAACAGGGCATGTTCTGCTGATATGTCCATCACCACCTTTTCTCCAGTTGTTTGCCCACTGCTTCCCCACTTCACTTATGAGCACCTCACTGGGGGATTCCCATTTGTCTCAGCCAACATCCCTATCACTTGGAAAAACACTAGTGATTTATGGTCAACAACTAGAACAGATTTCAAAGTTTCTGTAGAAACTTCTACAGAACCTGGTCTAGTAATGCTATAGGAAACAGCACAAAGTCAAAACCCAGATGGATCACACGTCTGACTGCTGGTGGATAAGAGCTCACAGAACATTGGTTCCTTATCTTCTCACTCCGATGGCGTGTGTTTGGTGAATGGGATTTTTGAGAAAAGCACCAACTTGATCATAAAACTTCAACGGATGGAAAATCCACCTCTTCCCTCTCGAGCTTCTGGACCCTAATTAATCTGCACCTTATTTCTCATTTGGATATAGCGTTCTGAAGCAGCAATGCCTGGAAGAAATGCATTTCAACTCCAGAAGAGATTTCTCATCCTTACAATGGCAACAAGAGTTCACATCTTTAGTGCTTCCTCCAAGTGCTTGTCTATCAAGTCAAGTCATCTCTCAATCGCTCATATGAACTCCAGGCTGTCAGAGAACAAGACTTCAAGACTCTCAAACATGACATTTGGAAAGGGCACATTCTTAATTGCACATTTTAATGTTTTTTTTTTCCCCCCCTCAATTTAATTTGGAAGGCAGAAGACACATGACAAGAAACAAATGGAACCTTCTGGGAGTCCACCTGCTGTTTAACAAACTTCTCTCTCAGATAACATTTGTCAGCACAGGAAATTCAACACAAAGATCATCTCAATGAGAATCACTTTAAATAGGATAAAAATTGCTCCAAATAGTAGTGGACAAAGAGGGGGTTTCTTGCTGTTTGCTGCAGGAAGAAATGTCAAAGGGTTTTTATCTTTTATTCCTGAACTTCCTTTGAAAATGCTGTAGCAGCTACTCACCAACATGTTGTATGATGCTGACAAATCATGCTGGGAACACTTATTAAATTCACTCCTTTATTAAGAGATAAAGAATCTTGTGCAGAACTTCAGTTACAATCATGAAATCAGCTACCAGTGTAACTGCCTTGCTAAGGCAACAGATTTGAAGGCCACCTCCTTGCCCAGACCCTCCTATTTCTATTTCTAACATGAATCAGCCTGCTTTTGGTTGGCAGGAGAAAGCACAGCCAAGAAGGACAACCTCACTCCTTTCTCACCTAAACTGTGCCCTCTCCTTTTCTTTTCTCCCACTTGCCTGTTTGGATTATCAACATTTCACAGCAGAACCAGTCTCTATCTACCCACCCTGCAGCACCAAGCTCCAGGGTCATTCAGCAGAGACAAGGAAGCAGGGCAGCAGGGCAGGAACAGCACCTGCCAAACACCACAATGGCAAGCACAGTGAGGTGCAACCTGTGGTTTTAAGAATTCCCTTTGCCCATATTTATTTTTTAAAGACACACAGATCATTGCTATTAGCAGTGACTCATACCAGCTGCAAGGCCAGCTTGTCTGTCTCCAGAGGATTGAATAATCCTGGATGGTTTGTCAGGCAGTGTGAAAATATGGGACTTATTTTGTTTCCAGCTACACCAGCATCACTTTCCCCACACAATGCATCAGCATTTCCTCACCTATTCTGAATCAGGAGCTGTAGCTTCACCACCTTTGACTCAGCACAGCCCCACAGAAAGGTGCTTAACATCACATGTGAACACAAAGCAACACGCTCGGAGGAAAACAGAAAGGTGCTTCTGCCCAGAAGCAGCTCAAGATAAGTTTTGAGTACCAGAACCATGTATAATATGAAGAGGAAAAAACTTAACACAGCTTCCCCAAGGCTTCTTGCTGTCCCCACGTGTGATGATGCAATATGCAGCTGAGCAGGGCCTGGCAGAACAGCCTATTACCAACTGGAGCAACTATTAATTGGCTCTTGTGTTATCAGTGTTTCAAGGACCCTTCAAAGTGCAGTTGCTTTGAGGAGAAAATGCACCTGCTAGTTGAGCTTCTTTTTCCCCTCTTCTTCACCTTGACCAGAGTATTTTTAGCTGTATGGACAGACTTGCCAATACTTTCACCTTCAATTCTTCGCAAGGAAATTTCTGACACCACAGAGCAACGACTGAGCCACATCTACCCAGGGTCAAGGGAGGCAAAAGGAAAGAAATTATGGGCAAAAGCAAAGTTTTCAATATTTTTGCCCCTTCTTTTCACAGCCTCTTCTACTCATACATAGAACTTAAGTTTGTACCTGATTTCAGTGAGCTCAGAGCTTGGCCTGAGATTTTCCTTAACAAGATCAGCCAGCACACTTGCACACAAACAGCTTGGTCAAGCTGCCTTTGCAGAAGAAAATATTACTCAGTTACTCTGAGTCTCTGAGATCTACTAATGTAAGTACATTTGGCAGAAAATGGCCCAACCAAATCATCTTGGAAGGCAGAAAAACTCATTATTCAAGTGAAACAGTCTCTCTTGTCTGTTCATCTCAGCAGGTAACGTGTCAGCTTCTGCCAAATCAGTAAACAGAAGTACTTGGGCTTCCACCAGAGCACAGTATCAGTAAATAAGAGGGAAGACACGCTCACGAAGTGCTGTTCTCATTGATTCACGTGATGCTGGGACCATGAGTGCTTCATTAATTACTACAAAAACTGTTACATGGGAGAGTAAGTTCTGAGCTGACAGCAACAGACATGATCCCAAGGGCCTTCAGCTGTCTCAGGTGGACACAAACTTCTACAAACCACTGACAGTGCAAAGGGTCACCCTTGCTATTACACTCAAATCTACCACTTTGGGTAAAGCTTCCAGAAATCAGCAGATTTCTATGTAGCAGAAGAGTGACCAGAGGTAGCAACCTCCAGCACCCACATTTTTATGTCCTTTATGTACTGTAATTTCAAGAGATCCTTAGAGAACCAGTGCTAAGTGCCACATAGGAGTTTATGACCCTTCTGAGGCTTCCCCAAATTCCCTGTTTTCCTTCAGCAGTCTGCTTTCAGTGTCAACACTTCATTAGGAAATCTTCTGCTATTTTATAATCTCTTCACCTCTCACAGCATCTTATGCTCACAGCAGAATTTACTGTCCCTTTTGACACAAATTCTGCTCTCCTTTTATCATTAAATTTCTCCCCACGTGGAAAACTGATCAAACTTGCTGGACAACATACACCTTAATGTACAAAACCATGTAAATATGCTCCTAACACATTCAGAACCCAACTCTACAATCCATCTTAAGTCTCTCAAGTCTTCTTTGTTTGTCCTGAGTAGGTAAGGTGCTGAAGGAAGAAAAAAAAAAAACCCTTAAAAATACATTCTTAACTAGGTACCTTTTCAGACAAGGCCTTCAGACTGTCTAGAAACCTCTGCCAGAAATCCTTGAAGAGGGGTCGGTCGATTCTCTTCAGGCTCTCTTTGGTGCTGGCATCCACACTGACATACAGCTGTGTTACTGGCTCAAGGTTCCTTGGAAATTAAAAGGAGAAGGGAACTGCTGTTATCAGACATTACTGCCAGCTGAATGTGTGTTTTCCTACCAAAGCACACAAAATACAGGAGCTCTGAACAAGCTGCTCCAGTAGCAACAGGAACTACACTTTATTTACAGGTGAAATTACCAATATCTAGTGGTTCATCTCTGCCAAGTGACCATCACCTTAACAAGATGTTACAACCTACTTTCAACAAATAATACACTTCAAAGCTGAGAGCATCCCATACATGGGCCTTGGTTGACATTTTAATTATCTTTTCCTCACTGAACTGGAACATATTTCACTCCAGCATAGCTACACCACACTCAGGCTTCCCAAAGCAGGCTGCCAGAGCTTTGTGTGACGCACCCAAAGGCTCTGCTTCTCCCCACAGCCCTCAGAGTTAAAAGCCATAAAGCTCAGCCCCTTCCTCAAGTTCTATTTGTCCTGGCCCATTGAAAAATAATCCCATTCAATAGAAATACTGCCATAATTCAGCCAGTTTCTACTGCTGGACATGTTGACCTCACTTGACCTGCAGCTGGCATCATCAGTCAATTTTTTTGAAGGGAAATCAAAGCTGTTTAGAAAATAAACCCAAGCACAATCCCCCAACATATTCTCCTTCCACTTCCATATAAATCCTACAGTGCAGTATTTCTGGTCACATAACACCAGTAAGCACAGCATCTGTGAGCCCAACAGAGGTAACTTCTAAAAAGATTAAACCTCCTCTGCTGTGTGAAAAGCCTGAGCTGAGTCTAATCCCTTCCAGAAACCCCAAAGGTATCAAGGAGAAGCAGCAATGCTGCAGCCCTTTAGCAAAAGGATGGGGAAGGGCATGAAGAGGAACAACCTAAAACCAGCTCCCTTGTCACAGGCCGAACTGATAAAGGCAGCAGGTGTAACACACCCACCCCTCCTGGCACCTTCCACCCCAGGGGCTCTGAGATGAAGTGACAGCATCCTAACCCCACCACGTAGCTCTGCAGCTCTTCATTTCAGGACAACACTCTGCAAGTGTTTTTTGTGAAGCCTCTTAATGAGCAGGCTCCAGGCCCAGCTTGATTTGGTTCTGTATAGAAGATGAGAAGAAATTAGAAACTATTGTTTGGCTGCCAAACAGTGCCACCTAAAAATACACCAACCCCTCTGCCCTCCCCAAAGGTGACCAAGTGACAAGAACCGTTCACAATGAGACTAGAGTGGAGCTATTAGTGTCCAGAAAAATCCACTTATTTCTCAAGCAACCTATCTAAACATATTCTCTCTTTATGTATTTAGACAGAAGAATGAAATAGCCCAGAACAAATCTAACATTTTTGGTTAAACCCTCTCCCCTCCCTGCTCTGTAAACAAGCCTGTCTGGACTGGCAGCCCAAAGCCACAATCTCCAAAAATGACCAAATGTTCTAGGCATAAGTGAATTGAAGTATTCAGTTTCAAAGAACACAGCCAAAATACTGGTTTCTGTACTTAATGCTGCATTTGCCTAATTAAAAGGGGCCCCACTGAAGATGGAGAGGGTGGTTTTTCAAAACATGTACTGAGAAAAATAATCTATTCTCTGAGGATCTCAATCCTAAGGGCAGGCAAGAGCCAGACTCACTATTATATTGGAGAAAATTAAGGAATTAGAGATTCCAGGGAGGGATTTCTGCCCCACATTGCTCCAAAGCAGTGGTCCACAGGGGCCTGCCATAGCTGGGCTTGGAGCCAGGATGACCCCATGCATGATCTGCCAAAGGGGAACAAGGAGAAAGGGCAGTCATGGGTCCAGCCAGCACCAGCAAGAAGCAAAGTACAAATTGCTGTTCCTGGAACACAGCTTCATTCCATAATTAACAGGAAATTTAGTTGCGTGGTACTAGGATGGATTTTCCAATGTTCTTTCTTAATTTTTGGTTGTAATTTCCAAGCTAGGTCAGACAGCTGAGATGGCATCCAGGAGATCAAGTTCATGGCATTTACCACGTATGAACTTGGCAGAAATCATGACTCCTTAGCACAACACAACTCAAGAGCAATAAACTGACTCCAGGCCACTGGCCATGAGGTGGCTTTAGAAGCCAGACAGGACACAACATAGCCAATGATACAAAGCACAGAAACATCACTATCAGAAATGAGCATTTGCTTCTGAGCAGTAATAAGCATCCGCTCATTATTACTGTTATTGACGTTCATAAATGCAAAACAAACACAAGAGTTTTTGTTACTGATTAG
Source organism: Brachypteracias leptosomus (assembly GCA_013401335.1). Taxonomy (NCBI): domain Eukaryota; kingdom Metazoa; phylum Chordata; class Aves; order Coraciiformes; family Brachypteraciidae; genus Brachypteracias; species Brachypteracias leptosomus. Next base: position 258,505 of record VYZX01012191.1, read on the forward strand.
TGGCTGTGAACAAGAGGAGGAAGAGGACAAGAGGCAGGTAATGGTTCAAATGTGAGCTCACGTGCTATAAAACCTCCTAAGCTGTAGGAAGACGTGTGCCTGGAAGCAGATGAAGCTGCAGTCCAAATATGAAAGGAGGAGGAAGGCTCAGGCAGCACCATGCTGGAGACCCAGCCCAGGGTCTGTGCAGCCAGCAGGCCCCTCTTCTACACCAGTGAACACCCCAGGCCACGATTCCCATTTCCACACTGGATACCAGAGGTCAGGCTGCCTATTTTAGGAGTAACTTCCAGGCTACAGCTCCTCTCTGCTGACGATGGCAAAGTGAGCTTGCTGCGTACTTCAGTTCCCATATTAAGCAAATTATTTGCTTTGATGAGCCAAAGATCAGTGGCAATTTTTAAGACAGCAAGCCTATCATTTTATTACTTTTTTTTGTTTCTTTTTTAAAACATGCAGCAGGATCCTAAGAAATAGCTTCAAAATAGAGTGTGCACTCTCTTTTTAACACGCTATTTTTAGGAAAGAGCAAGTTCTGTCTATCAGGCATATAATACATGGCTTAAAGTAACTTGATTACACAATTATTCAATCACTTAGAATGCCTTTGTAGTGTGTAATTTACTCACTCAAAAAATTGCCTGCCCTCCCCCCTTGCTGCCATGCTCAGACCACAGGAAGGAAGCAAAAAGGAAGCTCTAGCAGAAAGTGTGAACATGGAGAGACCTGAGCTGAGTGACAAGCTGAGTGACACCAAACCCACCCCGTGCACAGCTCCACTAACACTCACACAACTCCAGGGTTGGCCTTTGTCAGCATTATTAGCTGACAGTGTTCTGAAGAGTTCCCAACCACCTTGCAGCTCACACCACATCCTGCATTTCCTTGCTACACTGCTTCAGATTTTGTTAAAAGGAGCCTGGATGCTCAAGAAGATCAAAACCAGGAACTCTTTGTACTTGTAGAAGACTCTTTCAGAGTTTTCTGTGGTGCCCAGTGACAGGACAAGGGGAAATGGGTATAAACTGGAATCCAGGAGGTTCCATCTGAACAGGAAGAAAAACTACTTTCTGTGAGGGTGGCATAACCTGGCTCAAGCTGCCCAGAGAGGTTGGGGAGTCTCCTTCTCTGGAGAGATTCCAAACGTGCCTGGACATGATCCTGGGCACCCTGCTCTGGGTGACGCTGCTTTAGCAGGGGGGTTGGAAGAGATGATCTCCAGAAGTTCCTTTCAGCCCCTACCATGCTGGGATGCTGTGAGATAATTAAGATGTTCTGAATGTTCAGCTCGTGTCTTTCTGAGAGGAAGGTTAAAAGCTACTGCTCCCACTTGTGCAGATGAGTCTGTGCTTTCCACCTTTTCTTATCCCACACTCCAGGTACAGCTGGAGATGCTGGGCTGTACAGCCTGGTTTGAGCTGTTAAGCTGGTCTAACGGAGTCAGAACAAAGACCAGACTGCAAGAGAAGCACACAAACCAAAAGGGCAATTTATGAGTTCAGCCTCCTGCTCCAGCTGTTGGAAACACTCACATCAGTTATCCAGGTCCCCAAGCACAAACAGCTCACTCGCTGTTCTCCTTCCCTCACACCTCTGGGAGGTACTACATTACATTCCCTTCACTTCCAGCAGTAATCACACTTTAGAAGATATAGAAAAGAAAATCAAGCTAGGAGAGAAAGAGAAAGCAAAAGGAGATTAAGTTTAAAATCAAATAGATGCTGAGTGCGCTGTTTCATTGTCAGTGCTCACACAGAGTGAGCTCTGATGAGCGATAAAGATGGAATTAAAACACAGGTCAGCACTCAAATGTTTTAGCAGGGAGGTATTTTTTCCAGCTCTTACCTAATCTCATCTGGGAACTGTGCATTTGTAACCAGGAAGCTAGAGATGCCATGCTGGTGCAGGAGCTTCACAAAGCGGTTGATGTCTGGGTACATGATGGGCTCTCCCACCAGCGAGAGCGCGCAGTGCTTCGCGGTCATGGCTTCCTCAAAGCGATCTGCTTTGACCCCTGACACGCCTGCAAAGAGAGGGAAAGGAGGCTTAAATCAACTCAAACCCCTCCCAAACCACGCATCTCTATCTAAAATACACTCTGGCACAAGGAAAATTGAGCAAAGCCAGCTGGAGCTCTCCTGGAGAGGACACCAGGCCACAGGCAGTGTCCCCTGAGCCAGCTCTGCAGGACCCCCAGAACATCATGAGCCCAGACACATGGTGCCTGGGGCTGTGTGCACCCTGGTCACTGCTGCAGCCATTCTCCAGTCACGTTTGAGTCAAGTTTTCCACTGTTAAGACCTCAACGATGCTGCCTGAATGCTGAGACAAACACACGAGATAATTTAATGCTACCTCAGGTAGGCATCTCAAGAAAAGACAAGCAGGTTATGTCTGTCTCCACTGCTGTCCCCTCATGGTTCCCCAGCCCCACAAGGACCAGCTCTCCAGAGGAGCTGGGCACACTTTGCCAAGCAGAGCACCAACCACCAGCTCTGAATCCATACTAGGAACAGCAAGAACTGTCACTCCACAGAGGAGGTGTTCAAAAAGAAAATTCAATGCATGGCATCGTGAGCAACAAGAGACATCTCAGAACAAAACCACAAGGAGCTCAACCACAGCATCCACATGAAAGTGCTCTCTGCAGGTTTGACCAATCTGAGCCACGTTTATTATACCCATGGGAGGGCCAGAGAGAGGCCAAAACTCCTCCAGCCCATCCACATCCGACCAAGCGCTCAGGACTCTGCATGAAATCATCTCACTACAAACAAGCTTTTGTTCCAAATATGTCACTTCACATTTCCTTGACGTGCCTTGATGTACTCGACTAATATCTGTGGTTTTAGATTGGGAGTTGGTGTGTTTAAAGAAAAAAAAGCAAAACAAAGACTCAAGTTTGAAACCAGGTCCTCAGCTCACCTCTCGTTGCCTAGACGCTGGAGCTCAAGCGGTACAGAAAATTACATGCTACACTGCAAAGCCAAGATAAAAAGAGGTATTTGTGGATATTGCTTCATCCTCACGTAGAAGAGCTGGTTTGCAATTGGAGTGAAGCTTAGTGCATTTTAAACCAGCCAGGCTCGGTCCTGAATAAGTGACAGGACTAATGGTTATTCCACAGAAACTTGACAGTACTAAAATGAGAACTTTATTTGAAAAGAAAGAAGGATCTCAACAACACTGAGATTAAAGGACTAACTTTCATATTCCTAAAGCCACTGCAAGTCATTTTTGGAATTAATTAATTACTCTCAGCCTCTTGCAATTGGACTACAATAATTACTGTGCCAGCTTTATAAGCAGACAGAAAAAATTCCAACACCAAAGTTTGAGAGTAACTTTCTCAAAACAGTTTACAGCAAACCTAGCATATAGTAAATACACTCTAGAGGAGGGTAGAGGCTTTGTATGCAATCATTTGACCATATAAATCACAAACTTGACAAGGATAAACTAAAAGGGATTAGTGGGTATTTCAGAGAGCGCCTGAACCCTCTTCCACTTTTGGCTGCTGTGCTGCTACAGCAGCCAACCTCTGCTGCTGTAGATGAGCCTCCTCCTGCCTTCAGTCAGTGAACTCCAGCAAAGTCAGAGCTTGGGCAGATTTTGTACAGCCTGCAGCAGGTCCAACAGGTACAGGAACTTGAGAAGCTCCTGTGAGAGGCAGTGGCATGAAGCTTCCAGCTCCTGCCGAGCTCAGATGTCAGCAGAGTGTGCAGCCAAGCCTTTTTGATCAGCACATCTCCTTTGAGGAGCTGGTTCCTGCTGCCTTCCTACTGGTGCACTTTAATTTGGGGAAAAAAAGCAGCATCTGGCACATCACCCTAGAGAGGGTGGTTGTTGGCTTCACATACCCCTCTGCAGGTAACCTGCACACCAGTCATCACAAATGCCTGGGGGACTGTGAAGACAAGGAACCTGTTTTATTCACTCTTACAGCAGGACACACAGGGAGTCTTCACATTTCCTAGTTCAGGTCATGCATTTGTTTTTGGTTTTTTGTTTTGTTTTTTTCCTCTCCATTTTCCCCCCAAGTTGAACCAGGGCTCTATTATCAGAGACTCCCACTCTCCTATTTTTGAATTATGTTTCCATTCCATGTGTGCCCTTCACAAGGGCACAGAGATTTACTAGTCACTACCTAGAAAAATGTATCCATCAAATAAACAACTTCCCATCTTCCCACCTCTAGCTCCCTATCAGTAAGATGTCTCTCCATCAGTTACTCTAAAAGAGAATTATGTGACATTAACATCTATGGTCTTCAAAACCAGCACAGACTATGGCAACAATAAAAGAGAAGATGACTTATTATCTCTAAACACACGCATGGGGACTCAGAGGATAGAGGGCTATCCTCTAGGGTATCCTATAGGATACAGGGTCCCCAGGAATTCTTCTATACCTTCAAAGAAGATTTCATTTCCACTACAACACGTGGAATTAATAAAGCATCAGATCAACTCACCAGGTCCTCTGGGACACAAAGATGTCTGTGTGTACCTGAATGCAAAGCTGTGGTACTAGAAAGAGCATCAAATTTATTCAGATAGCTTTGAGTACTATCTGAGCAGCATTAACAGTCACTCAAGAGCCTAAGGGCTAAGATTTCCCCTCATGTTTTTCTTCACCAGTAGCCCAAGTAGTCTGGTCTGCTCTGTGCTGGGGGTCAGACATGTACAGGACCCTGCTGGAAACTCCTGTGGAGTCCCTGCAGCTGCCCAGCAGCAACCCCTCCAACAAAACCATCTGAGTCCATCTCACTAGTGAAGCCTTCAGGTGGTTTGTGGAGTTTTGATGTTTGGTTTTTTCCTTTAAAATCAATCATAATAAAATCTGACCTACTATTTGCAGAGTGCTGCTAAGTTTGCTGGGAGTCAACAGTCCTGTTTGCTCTGCTTCCAGCCTGGGCAGAGGATAACTCTGGCACAGCACGCAGGGGGCTTTCATCCTGCAAGATGCTGCCCATGTTGTAACCCTCCCTGCTTCAGCTTACCCACAACCTTTCAATTCAACTTAGCTTTCACAATATTTTCACATGCACCTCAGGAAAGAGACAATGTAAAATTCACAAGACTTAGCAGCAAGCTACCAGGCTTTTCTTACTGGTTTTTCTTCTCCCTAATACACCTTTTGCTTTTAAGCTCCCAAGACAGGAAGCATGTTACCATCTATCACTCTGAAAAAGTAACACATCTTTTCTTTTTCCACTTTGCAGCACAGTTCTAGTCCAGAGGTTTTTTCCCCTCATCCTTCTCCTTTCACAGTTCCAGGTAAAGGGCAACTGTGCTGAGGATGCACACGCAAGTTTCAGGGAATATTTACAGGTTTAATAGAAAATAAGCTCTGAAGAGAGAAAACCAGGATGTCCTTACAGGCCTCTTGACACTTTAGGAATATTTTCAGATGCTGTCATGTTCATCTATAAATCTTTCCCTCTCCCCAGCCTTTTTTTTGGGAAGACACCAAGGAGTAGTAAAGGAAGGAGAGAGTTATTCCTTAGTTTGAAGATGGGTTTAAGCAGATTCCTGTGCTCAGAAGAAGGTAGGGCTTGCAAGCATCTGCAAAACAACTTTTGCTTTTCCCCTTTGAGTGCAAACACCACACATTTCTGCCATCCAGGGGCAACACTTCCACCACACTGCACAGCTCGAGGGCAATTCCTGCCCTCACAATATACCCTTGATACCCCACCAAGCACTACATGCAAATTCAGCCAGCACTTTAAACAACTGGCTTCTTCCCAAGCAAAAAGAAATGACTATTTTGAGTCAAGTCCTGCCTCAAAAAAGAATTGTTATCAGACACCAAACTGACCTCCAGCTATTGATCACAAGCCTTTCAGCACACTCAGCTGCATTTCAACTGATCTAAGAGCCTGGCTGCTCAGAACAGGCTGGATAAAAGAGCAGAGTTTGAAAGTGTTCAGTGTCTTCAGCATTAAACATGAACACTCCTGTTCTTAGCTGGTCTTCTATGGTTGTTACAGCCTTCCAGACAAAGTTTGACATCCTACATGCCCTTCACTCATGCAAATCACCTGCACCCAAGCCCCTGCTGTGCTGGCACCAGGTCCCACCAGCTGGGTTCACAGGCAGCCCTGAAATCCCACAGCAGCTCTGGCCCAGCCTGCCAGGCAGCACTGCCACAGGCATCCTGCCTTTGCTCAGCACCCTCCCTGCAGGGCTGACATGCAAAAGAAAGAGGCAAGGGAGCAAGCTCTGCACTTCAATATGGGCTGCCCTGCCTTGAGCTCTGACAGTTGTGCTTGCTTAGTCTGAAGGAAGATGCACTCCTGACACCAACTACCTCCTCAGTGACTCCTCTCATCTCACTACCACTTCCCCAAAGAAAGCTTTCCCTACCAAACTAACACCCTTTTTCCCTATCCCACCACAGCACCTTCCCTGCTTTCCCCTGGCTGAGCTCTAGAGCTGTGATCCCATCCACCAGTCCACATGTGTGACCAGGCCTGGTTATCCTGGCTGCTCCCTGTCCAGTTCAGCACGGGAGCTCCCAGGGAACTGGCTTCCCTGGAGCTGCTGGTCTGAGAGCATAAGATGATTCAAACCAGCCACTTGATGAAAATGAAGCTTGTGAGGCCCTAACTAATTTTCCCACCTATTATGTAACTTCAGTGAATGAGACAGAAGCTGACAGAAGGGGTTTTTTTCTGCTGCCACATTTTTAATCCATTGGGTTCTCTCTGTGCACAGCCAACATAAACAAGCGGGTTCCCAAAATGACAGCCAAGATTAAGGCTCATCTTGCACATTTTATGGATGCTTCATTCCACTCCTGCTGCTCACACAGCCTCTGCTGTCAGTTTAGAGGAGCACAGTCCAAGGGCTGTCCTGCCAAGCTGGCCAGCCCTCCCAGCACACAAAGCTGACCCTGGCAGAGTAACCAAGTTTATCACACTTGGAAAAAAAAAGAAAACCCCAAACCTCTCTCTCTTGCTATATATATAGCTACATAATGAATAAATAACAAACTCAAAGAGTTCCTATGGGAAGCAATATACAGTACTTTTCAGAGGTGCTGGGTAACTGCAGCTTCAGTCACAAACAGATGTACTGAATAAATCCTGACAATAATACCCTGAACGCTACAGCTCAGTCATTAATGAGAATCACAGAATGTCAGGGATTGGAAGGGACCTCAAAAGATCATCTAGTCCAATCCCCCTGCTGGAGCAGGATCACCTAGATGAGGTTACACAGGAAGGCGTCCAGGCGGGTTTTGAATATCTCCAGAGAAGGAGACTCCACAACCTCCCTGGGCAGCCCGTTCCAGTGTCCTGTTACCCTCACTGAGAAGAAGTTTCTTCTCATATTTAAGTGGAACCTCCTGTGTTCCAGTTTGTACCCGTTACCCCTTGGCTTATCATTGTTTGTCACCGAGAAGAGCCTGGCTCCATCTTCATGACACTCCCCCTTTATATATTTATAAACATTAATGAGGTCTCCCCTTAGTTTCCTCTTCTGCAAGCTAAAGAGACCCAGCTCCCTCAGCCGTTCCTCATAAGGGAGATGGCTCTACTCCCTTAATCATCTTTGTAGCCCTACGCTGGACTCTCTCCAGCAGTTCCCTGTCCTTCTCTAACTGAGGGGCCCAGAACTGGACACAATATTCCAGATGAGGTCTCACCAGGGCAGAGTAGAGGGGCAGGAGAACCTCTCTCGACCTACTAACCACCCCTCTTCTAATACACCCCAAGAAAAATGTGATCTAGATGCATCAGAGCCAACACAAAAGCTCCCAGGGGACTAGGGCTAGGCAGTATATTTCCTATCAGGTTAGAGGTTGGTTCCTTTTGCCTTCTACCTGCCCTCACTTTTACTTCATCAAGATTCCTCATCATCTGGGCCAGCTTTAACCACTGTGGAAGCCTCTGTGCACCCCGAGGAAAAGGACATGGCAACTACCAAGATGCACAAGAAGCAACTCCACTCTTGTCCCTCAAGGCAGCAGTAGAGACCCAACGGCTGACTCATGTTCTAATGTCAAAACCAAGACAGAACATCTCAGAAAGCAGTAAATGTGACACTAAAGTTTCATCTCACCCACCTCTCTGATATTATAAACCTCATGCCTCCTTCCCAGCACTTCACAGATGATCTCTCATCTATGCTTTGAAGATGCTGATGGTTCTCTTCTGAAAGCATCACTAACAAGGAAGGAGTGGGAGAAGTTACCTTTGAACTGCTTGATCATATTCTGATGGTTCTCGATAGCCTCCTGCAAGATCATTTCAGGTTGGTCCATCTTCCATCGCCACTCTGTGCCCACTGGATTTGTGTGATGCCTAAAGGAAAGAGACAGAGACATCCACTGTTGTATGTGATGTACATGGAAGAATCCATCTGTCATCCTGAGCATTGTTTAATACTAAAAGCAGTAAGAAATTCACAGCAATATTCTGTTTCTGACAACTTTCAGATGTTACCTTTGAACACAATTCTTATACAACTCCCAGGCTCTAGTCTCCACAGAAGGAAGAATGGACTTTGCAGTTTAATATAAACTTAATATACCTATTTTGAATCACAGCTTATAAACCTTTTACTTAAAATAATGCTCTGCAGCCAGAAAGACTTCTGTAAGAAAAACTGGTTCTACCTCCTTTCTGGCCACAGCTGTGCAAACTGCTAGAAAAGAAAGGTCCTAAGCCAGTTTTAGTTTCCTTGTGGAGGTACCAACTGCCACCCTGAGAGGGACAGGATTTGTTTCTAACCCAAACTTTGTGTAATGCTCTAGTAAGGCAGATGAGGGAAGACTTCAAGCTATACAGAGACTAGGAAGTCTGCAGTCCACCCAAGATGCATTGCTGGTGGATTTGTTTAATCTCCCACCCAGATTTACTCAACAGGGGCTTATCATTCTGTGTTTTCATCTCCTTTATTCTCTCTCCATCTTCTGATTTTTTCCAAAATATGCTACACAAGTTCCTCCACTTTTCCCCTACCAATTCTACTGCAACTCATAGAATAATTTATTAATGGAAGAGTAGCATACTTAGCAAGATCTGTCAAAATAGCACTGTTAGATTAACATAGTGCTGGACAAGAAAACAAGATGATAGATTAATTTTGGTTGGAAAAGACCTTTAAGGTCATCAAGTCCAACTGTTAACCCAGCACTGCCAGGCCAATCCATATCTACTCCTAGAACTCTGCTTTGTGACCAGATGATCTCTGTTTCCTCTACCACTCTCCATCATCAGTCAGCCATGGAGACAACTGTGAGGGTACCTGCCATATTCTGCCTTCCAGCTACGTGGGCATTAGGACATGATGCATTGAACTAAAGGAGAAAAGAGAGGGGGAAGAACTTTCATAGAATGAAGTGGCTGGTCCAGTGTTCACTCAAGACAATCAACAGAATCTCCTTGACTCTCTAAGTGAGAAAGACCTACAGCTCCACACCTTGACAGTGCTAAAACACACAAATTCTAGACCCAGCATCAATAAAACCAGACCTTTGGCCCAAACATTTCTTCACCCACTTCAAAAGCAAAGATTCAAACACTCCTCTCAAGCTACTTCACCGTCTCAAAGCTCCTTTAAGCTGGAACAGCTTTGCTTTTTGAATTTCCCTTTTTTTCCTCTCTGCCGACATGGAAAGTTTTTTTAATGCCAACTATAAAAGGCATTTATAAAACTCTTACTTGTTTAACTACATAACTTGTCCCTTGTATATTTAATGGGGAAAGCTGGCAGAAAATCAATAGGCTCTCGATGCACACTGGGCAGCTATTAATTATTAGTGTCTAACAGTCCCTGAATTTTTAACACATTCTGTTTAATAAACATACCAGGTCATGGTTACAAAGCAGCTTATTTGGCAAAAAGGAGTTTATCTTCTAACAGGGTGGGGAAAAACCAGTAATGCCTTGTGGCTAATGAAATTGTTTCACAGTCCCTGGCATAGAAAAAATTTCACCATCACTTTCCTGCAGGCTCTGAGACCCTCCACATCACACACCTCACCACTCAAGCAGGCAGTTGTGTAGAGTATCCCTTCCCAAAATAACACAAGCAAAAAGATTCTCACCTAAACCCACATGCACCAAAACCTTTTTATTTTATTTGAGATTCCAAGTGTGAAACAGGTTTGATTTGATACCTCCAAGACAAGGCAGCACCACCACAGCATCCCACCACCATGGAGTGATGCAACACTGCATGAAGCATGATGGGGAGCTCCCAGTTTGCTCTCCTACTCTGCTCCTGCTCTCCCATGCCTAACACCACTGCCTCCAATCCAGCTTTATTCACAATCAGACTTTTGATCTACCAGTATTTGCCAGCATTCCCAAAGCATCCCTGGCAGTCCATCAGACCTCTGAAGAAGGTGTGTGCTCCCCTGGGGCTGTGCATCCCCCTTTCCAATCACTTGTGTATTATTTTAATAAAGAAGTTTTTGCTTTATACCCTCTTAAAATGGTCACTCTCTTCTGTGAGCAATGCTTAGTACTATGATGTCTTTCAAGAAGCTTTGAGGGAAAATGCAGCATGGATATAAAGCATCATTTACTCCAGTGATCAACTGACTGATGTTGATACCTGGTGGGGAACATGAAGGTGAGGAAACCCTGGTGGTAGTGATCACAAAAGGACAGAGCACATGGTTCCCAGGAAGGGATACTGGGGAAAACCAGAATAAATACAAGAATTCAAGCAGCAGCTTCAGTGAGCCCTGAGGACCAGCAGGTGAGATCCCAGGAGGAAAAAAGTTTAAGAGCAAAGGAGTTCAGAAGAACTGGCAGTTTTTTAAACCCTATTAAGGGAAAAGTGTAAACTGTGGCAATAAAAAGCAGATACAAAGGGAACAAGAAACCAGTCTGGTCTAATCACAAGCTCTCCTGCAACCTCACAATCCTCCAGCTGAAAAAGAAGAGCAAAAGAACACAGGGTCATAGTCAGAAAGGCTAAGGCTAAACATCAGATACAACTAGCAAAGGACATACAAAAGGGCTACAAGAACAACTATCCTTATAATGATGTGAGGTGAAAGATGACCACCAAGAAAAAAGCTTGTCCAATGCACAAGCAAGTAAATTCTAATGTTTTTCCATGATGAGAAGAAACCTGTTTGCACCTTTTTGTCCGTTTTCTCCTGATGGCAATGGGAAGTGTTTTCTTTCCAACCTAAATGATTCTATGACTCTTTTCTAACTCACACTTCTGAAATCTTAAGGATGGAAGATGCCCCATGCTGAAAAGCTACATCCCTGTTCTTAGAAATGCTCACTTCTAAGAGCAGTTTCTAGACAGGCAGACAATGCTGAGCACTGCCCTGAAGCCTGCCCTGGACTTGTGTCAACAGCTTTCACTCCTTCCCAGCAGAACCCTGCTCAGCACAGGCTCAAGGACTATTTCAAAACTAACCCGAATGCCAAGACGTACAAGTTCTCTTTCAAAGCCCATAATCACAACTACAACTGTGTTCCAAGTCAACAAGCACCTGCAGTAACTATCAGGACACAGGTGGGCATTTCATAGCCAGTAATCTTCTTCACTACTGAAGCCATAAGGGCATAAGCTAATAATGACAACTAGAAAAGCCTTGAGTGAGTTCAAGATCAGGAAAACACACACTAAGATGAAATGCACTGATTTCAATCCCAGTAAATCATTGGCAGGGAACTTCCTCCTATCGTAAACCTTTTGCACATCAGGGGTGAAAATCCTGCCCACTGCAGTGTGAGCTGGGAATCCCCACACAACAGATACTACTCTGGGGACTAAGGGCACTTAGTGACCTTATCCCTACACTTCTGTACCTGACTTAGCAAATCAGTGTCTAATACCAAGAGCCACCCTGGTTTGCTAGCTTGCTTGCTCTCCTTCTTCAAACCATCCCAGTGACTACACTAATTTTGTGCTGCCAATTCTCTGCTTCCTTAGGCCCACACCAAACTCAGCAACATCTTCTCAACACACCTTCATCTTTTAGTCTTCATTTCCACACTCAGGACAAACATCTATGTTCATCTTTTAGTCTCCATTTGTTCATCTTTTATTCTTCATGTGTTACAGGAACTCTCTTCCTCGGGAACTTTCTTCAAAGTGATCAGCTTCTTGTTTCTTCTGCTGCTGCTCCTTCTTGCTTCTCTCCAACTGGTTCAGTTCCTGCTTCTTCTCAAACTGATTCGGTTTCTGGTTAATCTCTAGCCTCACCCATCACCCCAACCATGATCACCTGGGGGCAGTTGGGGCCTCACACAGGTGGGCCAGGTTCTGTCTGTGGGGCCTGAAACCACCTGGGGAACAAAACATGTTGCTGGGTTGGGACTCATCCATAGGTCAACTCCAACTTGGGGCCCACAGCCCAGGCCCCAGCACTTCCCACCCTCAGCAGTGAACCCTTCCAGACAGTACTGAGCAGCTGATGATAGATCTCCATCCTGCACAAGCATCAGGCACCAACAGCACCAAAACTTGTGTTTTTCCACTATTGACAGGGGCATGAACTCGGTACATTCTATGATGTCCTGTCCCCACCTCATTTATACAGTTATTTCAAGAGCTCCTGGAAGACAGACAGGCCTAAAGGTCAAGAAATCAGTGAAGAATCAAATCTGAAGCAAACAATGAGCCTTGGGTCACAATATATTAATTCTGTAAACAAAATAACCCAATCGAACTACTGGGAGAAATGAGAATTAACTTGGCAGAACAAGGACTGGTGGCTGGAGATGCAAGAGACTCTCTGAGCTTTCAGGCTCAGGTTCCAATCTTTACAAACCTGCAGAGCCAACTCCTCTGATATCATCATATTTCACATTTTCCTGAAGAATTTAGCCTCTGGAGCCAAGTTACTTAATGAGAAGCAGCTTTTGTTTTAATCAACATTTTCAGTTTCCTCTTAATTTTTTAATGACCGTATTAAGTACCTCTCCTATGAGAGATAAAATTTTAATCTCTGCATCTTGCAGGGCTTATTGTGATCACTGGCTTTTGGCCACACGCTCATTTAGATCATCTGAGCAGAACTTCAGCTCTTGTCTACGCTACCAGCTAAAGTTGATATCTTCAAACACAGGTACAAACATCAAAAATAAAGAAGAAATATGAACCCTTTTCTTTAGGGGATATTTCACTCTGTCTGGCTTGCTGCCTCCTCAGATGCAAAAATAATAAACCCTATTAATTTAAATCTTATTTAGCTGTTCCATCTCTCCACAATAATTGATTGGGCTTTAGACACTCGGCCAGAAAACATAATCAAATCAGGTTTGCCTGGTGACTGTGCTGCACTACAGTGTCAGAAAGCCTCAGTCCCCACACTTGCTCTAATTGATTAAAAGATTTGGTCACTTGCACATTTCTATTTAGACAATTAAGCTAAAGAGACACTACAAACACAGTGAGACCAGCTGAGAGCAGTAATGGGTAGTGACAGACTATTTTTGTAGGGAGAATTATGACTTAAGGATGTTGCAGTAATTAAGATGTGAGCTTTTCCCCCCCCACCCCATGCTCTTGATACAACAGCCTCAGGAGTTCTCCCACAGCCCAGTTGCTGCCTTGCAGGAAGAACACCCTACAAACCAACAAGCCTTTTTTTGTCTCCAAAGAATATCTGCTTTTCTACTCCAAAGAAGCTGCCACATTACAAACCTGCATCACCAAACTCGGCCAGTTCTCTGAAGGGAGAGACAGGGAAGCACAAGCCAGTGGTCACACCAGTAAGGGGGCACTGGCAGGCTTGGTATCTACCAGGGGTGCATGGCTTTCAGGGACAAGGAGGAAAAGGAAGGTCTCCAGTGCAGGGTTAACTACATCTTTTAAAAAAACCATAACTTTGAGTGTGTTTGGATGCTGGCTCCACCCACGATTCCTGGTTCAGAGCCAAAATGTGTCAGTCACAACCAGCCAACTCCAATGACATCCAATTCCCAGGGAAAGCGGCTGAACTGCAGCATTTCTTGCCAGAGTGAGGAAAAGAAAACAAACAGGCTCCTTGGCCTTTTCCTCAGCCATCCTGGGAGAGCTGCAGTGGTTATGCAGTTGGAAACATTGGCAGGCTCTACAAATGTCACAATCCTAAAAGAAGAGATCAAGAAAAAGAACCACAGTGGCTTTATCTGCAGCTTAGCAGGCAGAGCTGCACACTGAGTCCAGCAAAGCATAAAACCTGCATTAAAAACATTTTGCCAGCAGCACATCAAAACTATTGCTTCATATGTCTCCAACAGCACAGACAGAAACTGATAATAGGAAGGTAACGTGTTCATCCCACCCAGTCACTGGTGCCTGCAATTCTACAGTTAGTCTCACATGATCAGACATGGTGGGGTTAAAATAAAAAGTGTGTAGATAGCTGGGGCTGCAGGGTTTGGGAACTGGGTGACAGGTAATCAGTATGGAGAACAGTGGGTACAGAAGTCCCTTCTTCCTACACCAAATTATTCTCATCAGCATAGCTCACAGCCACACAAAGGCTGTAACAACACAAGCACAAGATCTAAAAAAGCAATCAAAGTGAAGAAAGCTTCTTTCAGCAGCAGTTCTGGTTTAGGTCAAGCTTAAGGTGTATGTGAAGCAAGCCTTGGGAGGAGTCTCAAACTGAGCCTTAAGTTTTCTCTTCTCAGACCTCTGAGTTGGAAGACAAACAGTTGCAGACCATAATGAGTCAAACAACTGCAACCCACTTCACCTGCAGAAGGTAGATAAATGAGAACATTTTTCAGCACAGTCCCCCAGAAAGCTGTTTCCTGGCATTCAGGTTGTTCCCATTAGCAAAAGCAGCATTGTAGCATTCATTATCATTAGGGCTACTGTTACTGGGATTGCTCTTAAAAGTGACAAATGATAGTTACAGGGTGATGAGTTAGAGGCACACGGAATGTACCACACGTGGCAATTTATCCCAATTACTCCACTTTTCCATTTACACTTGTTTGACTTCCCTGATTCAGTCTCGTACTCCCAACAGAAGCTGCTGCTAAGAAATAGCGAGTGGGGTCATTTTAACAGTGTTAAAAGGTCTGCAGTGCAATACTAGCAACAAAACGTCTCGTTCTGATGATGTTATTGCTTTCTGTTTGCTGTTTATGATGTACCGTCTGTGTAGTGACAGAGGGACAATAATATGCAATCTTCTTGCTACCAGCTCAGTCACCACTACAGAATTTAATGCACTATTGCTGGCTGATACATGGGGAAAAAGAACCCAAACCATGAGCAATACATTTTTCTTCCCAGTCCTTAGATAGCTCTGAAAAGCAGCAAAGCTTGCACATTAAACACCCTATTTGCTGTGTCCTTTCAAGCCAGGATACGACGAAGCCCATCAAGAGCACCAACATTTTGGAGCAGACTCCCAAATGCAAACTTACCCAGATGACCAATGTCTGACACTTCTACTTAACACTAACAGGAGATAGCTTCAAAGTATCTTCAAAATAAGGGCAGTCCTTTTGCACCAATGCTGTCATTTAAATATTCTCATGAAATAGTTACATTATTAAAACTTGAAGACTACGAAAGGCAGCAAATGGTGCTCAGGGGAATTTGGCTGGTTTTGCATGGAAGTGTTGGGATGCTGGACACCCAGGCTTAGGGATGGGTGTTATTGGCAGTCAGCCCCTGGGGTAGAAATAAATATCAAAGGAAACACAGGCCCCATGGTATGAATTAGCCAGCAAGGTAGAAGACAAAAGAGCTGTAAGAATAACTTCCACATCCTCCCACTCAGTACACTTTCACATTGCTGGTTTTATTTCTGCTGATCTCTCACTGATCCCATCCCGCACTCCCCCAGAGTAGCAAAACCCTCCCTCAAACCCAGGCGTTTTGGGGAGCAAGCAGCACAAGAGAAGCTCACAGGTCAGAGCCAGGTAAAGCTCATTTTCTTTAGAGAATTAACAACCAAGTAATTCCACTGACAAAAATGGAAACTCATTTATTAGCTACTGATTTAGGAGGGCAGCAGTTTCTAAGTCATCACTTTTCACTCATTGAGGATGCAATTGAATTTGTGGGGGTGAAGGTATTTTAAATAAGAAAAATGGTCCAATTTCAAACCAAAGACACTCACATTGCTTGGAGCTTTGGTGGCTTTGCACAACATGAGCCACCCCGTGCTTTCCAGAGCACCAAGAGCCATGGGGAGCCCCAACAGAAGGAATCAAACCTTTCCCAAGCACTCTGCACAGGTGGGAGCAGGAACTGCAGGGCATTAGATGGAGAGCTGTCTGCATCTTGCCTCCGATTCCTCCTTCCACTGGTTCTCAGCTAGTCTGAACTTGCTGAGGCCCAAGAGCATAAGCATAGGACATAGCTCCAGAAGAGGAACCACTGAGGAGCCCTCAGATCTTCAGCCTCTGAGATGTGTAGCCCACCTCCCACCAACCCTGACCCACAGGCTCTACAGCTCTGAGAAGAGGATGAGTACAGGCAGGAAAAGGGAGCAATGCTGCTCCTTCCAAACCCTTCCTCCCGCAATTCCCAAGGGAAAAGGGCACACAAGTAACTCTGCCCTAGGTTTGAGGGCCAGGGACAGTATTTCACCTCCAGCAGAAGACACATTTGTTGGCACAAGCCAGGCTGGGCGTGGCCTCCATGCAGCGGTGACTCTCGATTCCATAGAACGTGTGCTTGTAGCAGCCTCCTCGGCCTCGCAGCATCGACTGGGAGCAGAGAACAAACACCAAGAAGAGTTAAAACACATCATCTGTAACCGAAGTGAGCACAAAGGTTTGAGATCTGTGTCCTGCACCTATTTGCAGTCCTCAGTAACTTGGTGTTTGAAGTCACCTGTGACAGACACTGCAGGAGGGGCCACAGCTGCAGAGCAGGTACTGGATAAGGAGATGCAGTCTGCTCTAAGAAATTCATTGTACACAAACCAGGATATAGTGTGACTGTTTTTATATACCCTTACAGAAAAAAACCAAGGCATTTATGATGTCAAGTTTACAGCTGTTTCAGAGGGGAGAAACTTTAACATAATCAATAACTTCTTGCTTGCAACAGCACCTGTAACAATGTGCTTTACTGAGGCTTTTAACTCAATCAGCTACAACAGCAAGTGAGGCCACTTAAGCTGCAAGAAATATTATTGTAAAAGCTCGCTAAAGAGTAACAAGGATCAATTTCAAGGCTGCCCGACTGAACACTCAATTCTTTTCATTTGTCTAGCAGAGTATTTCTTCTAGCAATGAATTAAATAAATACTCTGACCTTATAAACCCTCATTCAAACCAGTCGGCAGCTCCAGCAGGATGCTGAGCTTCAGAGTGGAGCCACAGCAGCCTTCCCAGTGGGATTTCACTCCTATTTAGCATGGAAGTTGCTTGGAGCAAAGCCTGTCTTTCGTTATCTCCGTTAAATAATAATAAATGAGAATGAAGAAATGAGAAAAATGAGAGAAATCTTCACTATCCTCAAGAGAAAATCTGAAATATGACATAGTAGCTTCTAATCTACCTTCCTCTACACCTGAAGAGTCCTGCTGATCCAAAAAAGTCTCCACTGAGCAGCAGGGAAAAAATATCCAGGTAACCCCTCACACGTGCACAGTCTTGTTATATAGTTGGAAGATAAAACAAAAAAGGAAAATACTGTTTATTCTACCCATTCCTCAAACAATAGAGATTTCAGGAGATTCACAAATTCTAGGAAAGCGAGTTATATTTTTTATTTCAGACAGGCAAATCAGACTTCTCTTAAAACTTGCAGATTTCATGTTCTTTTCTGGAAGGACAGAACACAATCATTTTAATCTGAGCTATCACTGGGAAACTCTGCTTAATACTAATCCTTCTAGCCCTGCTCCTGCTTTCTGCCGATACAAATCTCCAACAAGTCTCCTGAAGATATCCCCATGTTGGCATGAATCCGAGTCAAAGCCACTGCCTGTAACCAATTTCAGCTCCATTTATTAAAACACTATACATTCAACTCCTGCTTAAGCTAAAAATAGTATGGGCCTATCTGAGCACACAGGGCTGCTATTTATTTTGCAAAATGGCTTTACAGTGCTGCATTAAATTCCAGCTCTTTAATAAAAAGAGGTTCTTTGGTTTTCTCTCTCAGCCACAGCATTTAAGTCTGACAAGTTTTTCTTTAAACGTTTCTTGGCCTTTCCTGACACTGAAAGTGACAGAAGAGAGAAATATTTGTAAGAGTAAACAGCAGAAGCATCAGTTGGATCAGTACACCTCACAAATATTCATGACAATACAGCAGTGGGCTCTTCAAGCCGCTCAGGAGAACAAGCCTTTTGATGAAACACTTCATTGATACCAGGCATTTCAAAAAGAAAACCTCGCTGCAGCCACCCACTTTGGTGATTGCCATTCAAAGAGCTCTTTTCAAAAATAAACAAAGTTAATCATGCAGCAAAAGCGAAATGAGAGACCGTGGAACTGATCATTGCCACAGCCCAAGAACTGAGAGGTGTTGGCATTTTAATAAGGTGTTGATTCCCATAGTTTATCATCCCATGAAGGCTTTGGTATGTTTTATCAGTGTTACTACCCAAATTTTTAACATTATAGACCAGTTTTCAACTTCTGAGCTCCTCAGGGACCTGCAGAGGACAGTCGAAACAATAAACATACCAAAGTTTGTTCTGCGGGGCTCTGCTTCTGCCGGGAATCTTTTTAATTCTGCAAATTACGTAAAAAGCTACTGCCTTCCACAGCCTACACCACAGCTGCAGGGCTTGGAGGATGTTTTTTCATAGATATGCATATAGATACACACATAGACACAGATAGATTAGAGAATCATAGAATCGTTTTGGTTGGAAGAGAATCCAGCACTGCCAGGGCACCACTAACCCATGTCCCTCAGCACCACATCTCCACAGCTTTGAAACCCCTCCAGGGATGGAGACTCCACCACTGCCCTGGGCAGCCTGGGCCAAAGCTTAACAACCCTTTTGAGGAAGAAATTTTTCCTAATGTCCAACCTAAACCTGCCCTGGCCCAACTTGAGGCTGTTTCCTCATCCTATCCCTTGTTCCTTAGGAGAACAGACTGACTCCCACACAGCTACATCCATACACACACACTCCCACCGAGTGATTTTTTATAATCCCAGCATTAACAAGTGACAGTTACCTCGTTATCTAAATCTTACTTGACAAATGCTGATAACCAGTGAAGGAGCAGTGGCTGCCACAAACCAGCTACATCAGTCACAGCACAAGGGGTTCAAACGCCCTTGTGTGCCCAGCCGGGTGTGATGATGGACTGTGTTATCTGTGTTCTAGAAGACCTCACACCAGTGAGGTTACCTTCCCACTTTCCTCTGCAGTGTTCTGCTCCTGCCATATTTCAGCTGGCAGAAGATATTTCAGCAGACAGCAGAATAACAGGAAAAACACCAGAAAGTGACGTTCCCAGCTCTTTGCCATGGTCGCCTTCTCACTCTTCACAGCGGGATTTTAATAGCTTGAAATGCCAGACTACAGCTTGGAAGATGGGATTTTGTTTTGTGCAGGTAAGAGCATGTTTTTAAAGGACATTTCATCTGGAAATTGTAATACCTGAGTAAGTTTTTAGCTTATTTTTTAATTTATAAAATGAGAGAGGAGAGCATACCTTTGTCCAGCGGCAGAGCTTCACTCCTGAGTGGCTTCCAATCAGTCTGTAACCTGAAAACAAATTAAAAAACAATCCATTTTAACCTGTGGTAATTGATACACAAAACATATCAATTGGTACAAAAAATTATTAAGCTTTACAGAATCAATGGTGCTCTTCTCCACTGGCCCAAAAGTGATACTATCAAGACATCAGTACCCACCCAGAGCACTCTCCATTTGATTCTTGGAGCCTGCAGAAGGTTAAGGCCACCCAGCCTCAGGGACTTCAGCCAACCTGCAACTGTTTCTCTTAATGGGAGATTTATTTATATTGCTCTTGTTTGAATCAACACGGAGTGGCCAGAAGACTTCTCCATCTAACAGAATGGCAAACATGTCTAGCCCAGTGATGTAGGACATCCCACTGACTCCAAGGGACAGACCATGGGAGGGATCAAGATAGGGAACCAGGGACATCTCCCTGGCCCTATCATTACCCTAGAACAGACTTCCCCAGAACCAAGGAGACCTAACTCCCACTGCTTCTTGGCAGGTCTGACCAAGCCTGGAGGACATCATCTGATTGACAGTGCAGCTGTGAGGACAGAGGAAGAACTGAAATGCAAGGCTCATTTTGAGCCCAAGCTTCACAGGTTCACCAATTCCATCTCCACGGGCCATGGTGGAGCCACGAGGGAGCTGCTCCTCTGTGCCCAGAGGAAAGCTGATTTCATATCACTTCCCTGTTCCCCAGCTAAGATCAACACAATTTCCTTTAAATTTATTGGTCCAAGAGGATTAATTCCACAGCGCTCATTAAGCACTAAGTACTATTATTACCCAAACTGCTTGAGTCGGGTTATTTTCCTCTTTGAAAAAAGTGCTTAGAGACCAATATGTCTGAAGGATTAAAAGTCACTTCAAAAATCAGCATAAAAAGAAGAGGGATATGAGGAGCTTCACTGTGTCATTTACACAGCAGCGTTTATACATCAATGGCCTGGTTGTCCCCAAATCCAGCACATCTCAACCAGCTGCTTTAGGCTGACGTTTATATTAACACTTTCAAGGGGAAAAAAAATAAATCAAATTTCAGGTACCCAGCCTCCTTCCTGCCAACCAGCATAAACTTAACAGGGAAAAATCTTCCTGCTCAGCAGAACTGGCCTTCAGCTCCTAACAATGAAGAGTGGCACAATTACCCTGCCCTGCTCATTTGTCACTGTGCATCTCTTTCATGGTAAGATCCCATGAGAGCATGGCTGTGCCCCAGAGTCCCCCACAGCAAGCCAGGAACATGACAGCAGATGCCACAACAGCTGTACCAGCTAAAAATTAAACCATGTGAAGATACATAGCTACCAAGGAATCACACAGCATCTGGAGCACGCTGCTTTAGTTGCTCTGCCACAAACCCAGCAGAGATCTGCCCAGTCTCCTCTTTCCTCTTGACCTGATGTTTGCTCCTGTCTCCTTGTGCTGGCTCTATCCTTGCTGGGAGGTTAGGACATAGGTGATTTTAGCCTGGTCAGCTCTCCGAGTTGACTCTCCAGGAGACTCTATGAACATTTGGGCCAGCACAGGGGAGGGGCTGGCAGGAGCAAGCAGTGGGGACCCCCTGTTAGATGGCAAAAGGGCCAATTGCCAAATTAAGTGAGGCTTTGGGGACTTCAATGTCACAGAATCCTAGCATGGTGGGGGTTGGAAAGGGCCTCTGGAGGTCTCTCATCCAACCCCCCTGCTCCAGCAGGTCACCCAGAGCAGGGTGCCCTGGATCACATCCAGGCAGGTTTGGAATCTCTCCAGAGAGGGAGACTCCACAACCTCTCTGGGCAGCCTGGGCCAGGCACTGGCACTCACAGGAAAGTAGTTTTCCTTCTTGTTCAGGTAGAATCTCCTGGGTTCCAGTTTGTGCTCATTTCCCCTTGTCCTGTCTCTGGGCACCACTGAAGTGTCTGATTCCATCCTCTTGACACCCAGTCTTTAGATGGATAATCATGCCAGGCTGCTCCCATGTCCTGAGCTCCCTCTCCCCCTCCAGCTCTGTGGGAATGGACCATATTTCCACATTTTCCTCCCCAAATGAATGACCCCCAATATAGGAAGGAGCACAGAACTCCTGTAAGCCAAAAAGCCTTGGTATGTCACACAGCAGATCATCCAATCCTCTCCTGGAGAAACCCCTCAGTGTAACTCTGATCAGCACTTCTAACACAGAAGAGAGTCTCCAAACCTATGTGCCATATTGGGGACATTTTTACCTAGGACTGGATGAGACCCAGAAGACCTTGTGGCAGCTTCTGATTGACATCTGTCAGAGGCACAGCCAAATATGCACAACAGCATTTGGCTACCTCACATCATCTCTCCCACCCCATGTCTGTCCAGCCTATTTCTGCAGCATTTCTTGACAAACAGGCTTGTCCAGCAAGGTCTAATCTCAACTGAGACATCCCTGTGCTGCTAGAATTTGTGTCCTTGCAGGATTTCTTGACAGGCATTGAAAATTGTGCTGCTTTCCTCCTCCCTCTAAGACAGCTGCCCAAGCCAGACTCTTTGCTGATGTCAACCAGCACAGACCTAGTCTTATTTTTCCCATTTTTCAGAATCCAGAAACAGTATTCATGTAAGATTATTCCCTGGCAGATCACTTGTCAGTAGAAGTAATAGAGCTGCTTTAAAATGGGGTTTAGATTAAAATTAAATTGGAAATAGGACATGCTTGCCCAGATCTGCTACTGAGCTGTTTGAGGGAAGAGAGGAAGCAGCTAAACAGAGAAAGGTGCCAAGCTCCAGAACCCAAAGCTGCAGCATTTTCTCTTAAGTTACTTAAATCAACTCCTACCATGTGGAGCGCCCACAGTTTCCTTTAAAGGCCAAGAAAATTGTACACATTCAACATCAAAACAGAGGCTTACAAACTTCAGCCAGCTTTAGTGATGAGAAGGGGTTTATTCATCTTGTCTGCTGCTGCCAGGAGTCACAGCTACAGTTACAGGAAGAAACAGCAAATGCTTGCAGAACTTCTTCAAACGCTGCATGAAGCTGCTCAACTCAGGTCTTCAGGTAACTCTGGTACAAAGTGGTTTAGTAAAACCATCACAGTGAACACTGGCCAGGCCCTGATTTTCCAGATTTGGAAATTAAACAAAATCAGTGACTGAGATTGAACACTTTTTACGCTTCTACTCTAGGTGAGCAGAGTGGTTCCATCTCTGTAAAACCTCTTCAAGCACTTGCTACACAGCTGGCTAGTAACACAGGCAGCAAACCAGTTTGGGCTAAAAGAAAGTACAAAGGGTTAAGCAAGAACCAAGCAGTGCTAAATTTCAAACCAAACACACAGAATCATAAAGGTTGGAAAAGACCTCTAAGATCATCAAGCCCAACACTACCGTGACCCCTAGACCATGTCTTGAAATGCCACATCTACATGAGAAATCGTGTTCAAGAACCAGTCTGAGGGTCTTCTCCATTCTGTTTCCACGTTGCAGCTTCTGTACAACTCTTTGCCAAGCTCAAGCTAGTTCAGCTCTTCCATCAGCTCTGCCACAACTCCACAGGGGCATTGCCAAGGCAAATGGCAGAGGAATCAAATCTTACTGGTGGCCCACAAGTCTGCTCCTACATATACTAGGGCTCACCATGTACACATTCATGTCTTTGCTCTTACTTGTGAGCTCTAAGTGAATATTTGGATCCATCAGCTTCTGAACAATACAGCACATTTTCATGAGTCTTTGCTCACAGTCCCTATGTATTCCCAGATACTAAGGCTGAACAAAACCAATCCATTTATCATTTCTACAGTCTGATATTCAAAGGATTCCTTAAATTAGATGCAGGCTCATAGTCAGCAGCCCAACTCTTGACTGAAGACACAAACACATCTCATCTGAAGTCTGTGTATTAATTGATCCTGCTCTAAATGATGAATTTTGAATGACCCAGAAGCCTGCCAAACTCAAATTGTCATTCTTTACTAGAGTAAGACATGAATGAAGCTTTTAAACAAGCTTTTGGGTGAAATGAGTGTTATCAGGCAATAACACTCTGTTGACAACATTTAGTGATTGCTCACCCTGACAACCCAAATGGAGTTTAATAAACCACAGAGACTTTTAACTGGAGAGATGGCCAGTGTCACAGATGGCAATGGCTCTGTTTTCTGAGGCAAAACTGTTCTGTGACCATTTACAACTACCTCACAGCATTTCAACTCCATCATGGAAATAACAGTTTTTAAAGTCCATTGTCTGAAATTCAAAGAGTTCTTTGAGGGACCCTACTGAGCTCTCAGCCACTGAGACAGGACACTGCTATCTACAGACTCATGTCACGTTGCAGGATATCAAGGCACTCTGGTTGTGGTTTTGCTAGCTTGCTGGTGTCATGCACATAACAAGTCTCTTTAAGCTCCTGAATGTGGACAAATTACATCCCTAAGTGACCAATTATGTTACTTTCACTTTTGAAAGCAGAACAGAAAAAACACATTTCTACAAGTACAATCATCCAGATCAGGAGCAGTGTCATGATACCTGCATAGTCAAAAAAACCCCAAACAACCCTGCATCTGTAAGCCAGCCATACTGAACAGCTTTCAAAGATCATTGACTATCCTAATATAGCAAGATATCTAGAAAAAAAAACTAAAGACACCTTCCAGTTCAGGTCTCTATGCCACCAAAAGCTTGCTTCAACAGAAGACTGAAAGTCCAAAGCAAATATTGAACCACAGGGGTTGGAAGAGACCTCTGGAGATCATGTCATCACAGAGATGTTCCAGTCCCTCAGCATCTTTTCAGCCTCTGCTGGACTCTCTCCAGTAGTTCCTCATCTCTCTTGAACTGTGGTGCCCAGCACTGGACACAGTACTCCTGATGTAGCCTCACTAGGGCCGAGTAGAGGGAGAGGAGAACCTCCCTTGACCTGCTGGCCACACTCTTAATGCATCACAAGATGTAATTGTCCCTTTTGTAAACAAGAGCACATTGCTGGCTCAGGATTATCCTGTTGTTCATCAGGACTCCCAAGTCCTTCTCCACAGAGCTGATCTCCAGTAGGTCAACCCCTCACTTGTACTGGTGCAGGGTGTTACTCCTCCCCAGGTGCAGCTATCTGCCAAATTCCAGTGAGTTACTTTATCTGGCTCTACACTTGCCCTTGTTGAACTTCATAAGGTTCCTCTCTGCCCAACTCTCCAGCCTCTTTCTCATGAAAAAATTAAGAATATCAGTGATTGAAAAATCCCTAGAAGGTACAAGAGAAAGACTTAACTTTCTCCAGTAGTGCCATCACTGTAAGCTTAGTGAAAGCCAATCTGCTGTCACATCGTGCATCACAAATTCAAATGACTTTCAGAAGGCTTTTCTTCCGAGAAGAGTAATATACAGCTGACAAATCAGTGTGATTCTATCAAGCAATCTCCTTAAATAAAAGCCCTCTGGTTTGAAATACTGAGTATCTGTTAAAGCTGAAGCTTAGAAAGGGGAACTTCACGCTGGGAGAATGTTTACAGGGAAAAAAAATCTCCAATTCCCTGTGGTTTTGCAAGAGTGCAGCTTGAAAGGACCAGAGCTGGAGGTCAGTGACAGCACTAATCCATCACCACCACTTTAAGGACCATTCTGAAAGTTGTAACACAACTGCTGCACTTGAGCCACCACCCAAAAGACAGTGTTCTGACTAAAGCTAGAAAATTAATAAGGAAAAAAACAAAACCAAGAAGTGCCATTGGTGAAAGGATCTGCTCAAAATATAATCAGTATTTTATATAAATATAGAAAGAAGTGGAATCTGGACAGTGGAATTTTTCAGATAGCGCAGGCACAATAGGAGAAGTCACCAGTTTCATTCCTAGCACTGCTCAATCTTCAAGAAACCCTTGCTAAGCCCATTAAGACCTACTTCAGGTTTTCTCTTTTGTGAAAAAGAAAGTGCTCTTAAAAAGTACAAAAGGCTTGTGATTTGTGAAAGGACCTGCTTCCATGAACACGAAGCAGCAGTGAGGACATGAGAAAGGACTGCAGGACTGTCCTCTCCTGTGAGTAGACTGAGAGTTGGGGTTGTTCAGCCTGGAGAAGGCTCCAGGGTGACCTCACTGTGGCCTTTCAGTATCTGAAGGATACCCACAAGAAAGTTGGGGAAGGACTTTTTACAATGACTTGTAGTGACAGGATTAGGGGTAATGGGTTCAAACTGGAAGAGGTGAGATTTAGATTGGAAATAGGAAGACTTTCACACTGAGGGTGGTGAGACACTGGCACAAGTCGCCCAGGGAGGTTGTAGATGCCCCAACACTGGATGTGTTCAATGCCAGGTTGGATGGGGCTTTGAGCAACCTGGGCTAGCGGGAGGTGTCCCTACCATGGCAGGGAGTTGGAACTAGATGATGTCCCTTCCAACTCAAACCATTCTATGATTTTGATTTCTATAGTCCCCTTGCTTGGCAAAAATGTCACATTGTGAAGGAAGGGCAGCAAGTTTTACCCTTACCTTAATATATCTTGCATTTTGTTCCAGCTTAATAGACTCAATTTCAAAGACCAATGCTCTCCAAAGCCTTTCAAATCCTAAAAAAACCAACACAAACAACCCAGCAGACCAGATACACTTCAAATATCAATGTATTTATGCTTATTTTCCTCTGTTATGCATGGGGTAATTCCACCAGCTCCAGTAACTACACAAGGGAAGAGTTAGGCCCACAAAACCAAGCTTTCACCATCTACGCTGCTCCTGATAAACTGCTGCATCTGTGCCAGCAAATTAGTATTGCAGTGAGCCCACCAGCAGCTCTTGGCAGCTTCCACACTGTGGGACTTCAGCATCTCCTGCTTCTTGGATTCTTCCCCTTTAACTGTCTATTTGCTCTTTGTTTACACAGATTTTCTAAGGAACTGAAAGAAAGTTTGGTAGGCCTCACTTTGCCTGGTTTCAGCCACTGTAATTGTATTTATTCTACTTACTAAGAATATTTTGCCAGTTTGAAAGCTAATTTTTGATCTTCCCAAGGCCAATATTTGAATTGTGGCATATTTCAGGGACTGCACCAGTGTTACTAATCCCTGACCCAGCTGTGAGCCACTGGTGCCACCTGGAGTTTAACAGCTACACATAAAGCACCCAGATCCCAAAGATCATAGAACTATAGAACTATTCTGGCTGGAAGAGACCTTTCAGATCAGAGTCCACCTGTTACCCCAACACTGCCAGGTCACCACTAACCCATGTCCCTCAGCACCACATCTCCACAGCTTTAATACATTCCCATTGTGTTGCCTACCACAAAAACCAGTTTTATTTAGTAGTGCTGCAGTAAAAAAACAACACAAAGTAAAGAACATGTCAGAAATACATGGAATGAGCAGCTTAAGAAATCCAGGTGCTGGAATCGAAGCAAACAATCAGCTCTTCAGGGCTTGGAGTATGGTTTTTTCTCTGTTTTACTCCTGCACAAATAAGAGAAGCACATCAAAAGCCACCTGAAGCACTGCTAAGCACAACTGTAACTTTATAGGGATGATGAAACTGGCTGTCACTGCACGGCATCATGTTTGACCTCCAAATATTTCAAGCAGTCAGCTGCAGTAAACCCACGATTTCCCCCAACTGCCAGCCTCTGCCTTTGTATTCAGCCCAACAATTTGTTTGGCTTTCAGTCTGACCATGGCTATCAATAAAATATTTGGCAAATCAAAGAGCAGTTAAGACTAACAATGGTTAACAACCCCACCAGAGCACAGCCCTCTGTTCTTTCTGCTGATGCTGCACTGACTTTAGAGCAGGAAAATGTAAAAAAGAGAGTCCATATTTTGTACTCCAGCACAGCTGATTCAGAAGACACTGAAGGAACCCCTATGGATTCACACTGGGTTGTTTTGGGTTTTTTTACAGTCACCTTTCCTATTCAAAGTAGCAGCTTTTTCTAAAGAAAAATTTAAATGCACTTCCTGAAAAATCTGCAGCTCTGGAAAGACAAACATCACCATGTACAAAATCCTCCCAGTACCCAGGCCAAGCAAAAAAATAAAACTTTAAGCCCAGCAGGGATTGTTCCAGGAATCTACAGCAACTGCAGAAAGCAAATGCAAACACGTTAGGGCTGTATGTACTAATCACCACAGGGAACATTAACATGAAGAGTTTGCTTCTATTTTCAGTTTATTTCATGACATCTACCTAAACAGATGAAATTACTAATGCATTAACACAGCTAAGTGGTACCACTGCAAACACAACACTCAGCCAAATATTTCAACTGTCAGCCTCTCTCTCTCCTGCTGTATTTGTTATTCGGAGGCACTAAATAGTTTGTGCTGTATTTCTATTTTATGCAAGGCTGAACACTGATGGAAAGGGCAGCAGCGTTTTCTCACAACACAAGATTGGCCACAGCTTTAAAAAGCAACTATTAGAGAGCATCTTTTATAAAGGTACTTGAAACCAGGCAACTACAAGGGCCAACACCTCTACAGCCCAACAGGCAAGGTTATATTTAGCCAAAATTCAACACCAGTGCCAAAATAAAGCCATTGTTTAAGCAACGTTCAGTTTACCTGCAGGAAGGCAAATTTGTCTGCAGATGAATCAGAACCAAGGGTGTTACAACAGTCTGAAAAGATGCTGCTCACACGCAAACTGCTGTTATGCAACTGCAGATACAGGAGCAGCTTTCTCCTGAATCACTAGCACTGTTTTTTCCTTCTCTTGGGCTAATTATGCCCTCAGGGATAATCTTGAAGAGACAGTGAACATACACCTAAAGCAATCAGTTGTTGCTAAAGAAATTAGATTATCTTTTGACTGCACTGCAATTGTTATTTTGG
>VYZX01012191.1:292672-309381 GCA_013401335.1 Brachypteracias leptosomus
TCACCCCCTCTAAGCAAAGGAAGGAAAAAAAAAAAAAAAAAAATACATCCAGAGGCAGCACAGACTTTATAAGCAGGCAGAAGCCCATTTTTGGTGGTTTAAGAGCAGAGGGTCTCTGAGACAGGACATAGACCCAAGCAAGGATCTGCCAAGGCAGGGCTGTCACTGCCCCTTTGGCAAATCACAGTTCAGGGGTTTCAAAGGATTTGCTACAAATATGCCTACCAAATTCAGCCCCATCAAGAGTGATCAGCAGAACATGCTGCTGCTATTTCTCCTCTTTGAAGCACTCTACAGGATGTGGTGTTTTGTCAAAAGAGGAACCTCAAAAGAAGATGTGCTCACTTATGGACTAGTACAGAAACATTGACAGGCTGAAAGAGTTGGGGCTGTTCAGCCTGGAGAAGAGAAGGCTCCAGGGGGACCTTATAATGACCTTCTAGTACCTGAAGGGGCTACAGGAAGGCAGGGGAAGGTCTATTCAAGAGGGTTTGTAATGATAGGACAAGGAGTAACGGTTTTAAGCTAGGAGAGGAGAGATTTAGACTGGATATTAGAAAAAGGTTCTTTAATCTGAGTGTGATAGATCAGTGGGATGGGCTGCTCAGAGAGGTGGTGGAGGTCTCATCCCTGGAGTCATTCAAGGTCAGGCTCGATGGGGCTCTGAGCAACATGCCCTAGGTAGAGATGTCCCTGCTTGGAGGTTAGACCAGATGACCTCAAGAGGTCCCTTCCAGACTGAAACATTCTATGATTCTATGTCATGATGCCTGATATCTTCCTGTGTTTTCCATTTTGTTACATCAAGCTAATATTACTGATATTACTTCAAGATAATATTGCAGAAGTGAGAAAAATAATTTAAAAAAAAGAGACCACAACTCTAGGCAAAGAAGTATTCCCTAAACTAACTCAACATTTTTAGCCTCATGGCTCTATTGATGTGCCATGGCTGAAAAAAAGTATGTTCCCCAAGAAGTTTTTACTCCCAGAAGCAAAATGAGACCCAGAATATCCCAATTTTGACTAAACTTCATTCTTACTTAACCTCCCAGTGGCCAAACAAGAGGGAAGCCCTGGCCTTGCCATGAGTTACAGCCTCATCCATCAAAAGGCTCCAGGATCTTTTAACAAATGAAAGGCACAAACATTAAGAAAACAGTAATACATCAGGGGCTGGAGCCAGGACTAACAGAACCAGAGCTAAGGGAACATGTTGGCAAGGCTCTCAGGAAGAGACTGCCTGGCAGCAAGAAGTATTAGTAAAGCTTTCCCAGGGGAGCTGTTAAATGAAGTATTAAAGTTCACAGAGCACATGAATGAGAGTTAAAGTTCACACCAAGCAGAGCTCTGGAAGCAATGCTCCAGTAGCAAGAGGACAGGTAGAAAAGCTGTCAACTTTCCCCCTAGTTCAGGCTCATCTGTCAACAAGAACAAACCTTGGGGGTGGTTTAAAGTTGATTAGACATCAGCTGCCCACAGGAACCACACTCATTTCCTTACAAGCAACCTTCTGGCAAGAGTAAAACACTTGGAAAAAGAACAGGATAGGAAGGAGGCTGCCACAAAGATGCTCTTGAATGCAGAAGATGAGCAGAAGACTGCAGGTGTACTGTGGGGACCTTCCTGCCCCAGGTACAGACAGAGCTCTGGCTGTCACAACCCAGCATTACAAACAGAACTGGAATTTGCTCAGTCCATGGATGAGCTGCCCTGCCAGTCTTACAGCAACGTGGAATACTCCAACTGCTGTCAGGCACCAGCAAAAATGGCTTGGAGCATTTGCAAATGAGCACAAAGATGAATACTGGAAGCCTGGATTGAGTAATCAGTGAACCAGCAAACACCCCAAGAGCAAGAAAATCTTATTAAAAATAGCTCCTAGAGTCCCCATAATCATAGGCTACAAACCTGCTCCACATGTCACTGTCCCGTTAAGCACAAAAGCCTGAACTGAAGCACAAAGCAGAGAAGGGTTGAAAGCAGGACAGCTGAGATGGAGAACTCAACCCATTACCTTGCCAGGACTGAAACAGGAGGTGGCTTCATAAGAAGCAAAAATTGTCATGAGTTTAAGAAGGGTCCCTAAAATGGGGAAAGCCCCCAAGTAGTTCTGACTGGTGCCAACAACAAAAGAAAATCCACACCAAAAAACAAACCTCAGAAGGAAAATTTTTTTCTCCTGTAACAGAAATCTTCCTGAATTTTCTATAACAAGCTGCAAGGAAACCTGGAGAAGAGGAGGCTCTGCGGAGATCAAATTGTAGCCTTCCATTATCTGAAGGGGGCCTACAAGAAAGCTGGGAAGAGACTTTTTACAAGGGCACATAGTGATAATATGAGGGGTAATGGCTTCAAACTGGAAGAGGGTAGATTTAGATGAGATGTAAGGAAGAAGTTTTTCACTCAGAGGGTGGTGAGACACTGGCACAGGTTGCCCGGGAAAGCTGTGGATGCTCCATCACTGGAGGTGTTCAAGGCCAGGATGGATGGAGCCTTGAGCAACCTCCCACAGCAGGGAGGGTTGGAACTCAATGATCTATAAGGTCCCTTTCAATCCAAACCATTCTATGAAGTCTCCATCCACACCTACACTGTAGAATAACAGAAGGTTCCCTGTGTTATTCTGAAGCAGCAGGTACCAGCTGCCATCCAAAGAAAGGATGCTATGGGACAGACCTGCAGCTCAGCCCCACAGAGGGAATCCAGCCTTTTCTTTTGTTTGAAAAAACCAAAACCAACTCAATGCTGAGGATTTTGGACATAAACAGCACTTTAACCCCCAAACTCATGCAGACAAGTAATGACAGAAGACTACACCTGAATCAGGCTGAAAGGGCACTGAGTGTCTAAGGATAAATGATCCCACTGACATCCATGTCCTTGAATATTCAACATCAGCCAAATTCCTCAAGGACAAAAAAATTCCCAGACCACAACTGCAGAGCTAGAGCAAGGTTTCAGATTGCTTCCCTGCACTGTGTCATCACTGCTCTGCTGGAGGGGAGCTTTTTACAAGGTGTCATTAAAGCACAGCTCCATTCCCCACACTGCTGCATGATTCTGTCAACATTTGTTTGATTTGGGGAACTTCTCTGGACACACCATAAAGACGACTGATTTTCAGAGGAAAGAAAAGAATCAAAACAAAGTGTGTCTGTCTCCACCCAAAAGTGACCACCTTATATTTGAAAACTGGGCCATATATTCAGATATTTTTTTTTCCTTCTGTGCTACACTAATCCCAACTGAAATGCAGGTAACATGATTTAACAAGTGCCCCGAGATGCCCAGCCTAAAACCAGGAAAACTTTCCACTCCAGTCTGTTCTGCTCTCTCACAGAGCACACAGCTCATGTCCTTTCACACCCTGCTGTATTTTGCAGATTTGTTTTTTAAATGGCTCTGTAAAAGATCTCTCTGCTCCATTTCTTTCTTTCCCTTACTAGTTTAGGACTAAAAGGCCATTTCACTTCAACACTATCTTTCAAGCGGTCAAAACACCACACACATACCTAAAGCACAATGAATTTTGACTGTGCAGTAATTTGCTACATTTAAAGAAGCTTCCAGTCTAATACCAGCATTTCCTAGTAGCAATATCCACTCTGGAAAAGCCACAGCCCTTGTAAGGAACAAAGCTAGGTGGGCTGCAGGCTGCTAGGCTGTATTAGAAATCCTGCATGTCTTGGAGAGGAAGGCATCCAGTGCACACTGGTGAATGTGGACACAAGTCAGACACCAGTGAGCAGCAGTCAGTTCATATCTGCCTGTGTTTTCACTGGTCTTCAGAATTCTTGTAATGCAGGAAAGCATCTAACCAGAAAGTGTTAATAAAAGTTATAGAATCTTAAAGGTCTGTTCCAACTGAAATGATTCTAAGATCAGAGTCCAACCATCAACCCAGCACTGCCAGGTGACCACTGAACTATATTCCTCAGCACCACATCTCCACAGCCTTTCAATCCCTCCAGGGATGGGGACTCCACCACTGCCCTGGGCAGCCTGGGCCATCATTTCCTCATGCAAAGAGCATCATTGCACTATTCCATGAAAAATCCACAGCATGGTTTGGCACACATCTAAGTACCCTGCACAATACAAAACCAGTTTAACTCTAGTGTTTTTGTGCCCAGCTCCTTCTATAGAGCTGAGTTAATGATACTTTCACTCTCTTAACACACACCTCTTCAGAAAGCTTTTAGGAGAGGCTCCATCTCATCTGCATATCCACAGCACCCAGCAAAATACAATCCCCACCTCATGCCAAGCCCCTGCAACCAACAGCAAGAAGGGTGTCAGAATATCAGCTCTGATATTACAAGGTAAGGTAGATACTTTGCCTGCTTCAACAGCCCAAGTACCAGCAAAGGAAGCAGAATTGTGGTTCACCTCATAACTAGCTGGAAAAACCAGCTCCCACTATCCATAACTGGTGCTGCCTTTTATACAGAGGGGCAGGACACTGCACAAGATGAGGACGGGTGGTTCTGCAGTTCAGAGCCACTTACAAACCATCCTGATCACTGGACAGTCACAGAAGATTTGACTGGAGACTGTGGACAGGCGTACTGCCAGCAGCACTGCAGGGCTCATCTAGCAGACCTCCTAACACCTTATTTAAGCAACATACTTATTTGGCAGCAGATGCCACACTCCTACAGGACACTCTTATGCTATTCTCTCCTTGGATGCAGCAATTACATCGATGGGTCCCTTCCTCTGTGCTTCCCCCAGTAATTACCATCAGCAGATAATTACTCTGTGCATTGATTTGTGGACTTCTGTGTAACTGTGTTATTTGGCTGGTGAGAACCTTAAAAAAAGGCACAGAAGCAAACCCACACACCTGAGAAATGCAGCATAAAGTTTGTAAGAAATGTTAAGTGGATGGGTTGGACTGGTGCAGGCTAAGCCCTGCTCATCTCCAACAACAGATGTGCTCAAGAAAGGGCTGCAAATAAAGAGGAAGCCAAATAGCCAGGGCACTTCAGATTTCCAGAATTTTTTATATTTATCAGCTCAGCTTCACTACCCACTTACTAATTTACAACAGAAGAACAGCAATCTACCTCCCAGGGCAAAAATAAGAGTCTTCATTCCTAGACCTCAAAGCCCTTTACAAAGGCTTGTCTGGACAGCCAGTATCACACCACACATCCCAGACAGAATGTCCAGCCAGAGGGTACCTTTAACTTCTTTTTTTCCCCCCTTTTTCATAAGGAAAAGGCAAGCTTCAAGATCTCTTGTAATGTTATTCATGAATTGTAATTCTTTTCCATAGCCAGGGTTTAGAGAAGAAAGATTTGAACACAGGAAAGGGGAAGGGTGAGGTGTCCCAATGGCAAATCCAGATTTTAATGCTAGAAGTAGTCCCCAAGCAGTTAAATTATATTTCTTAAACCTTATTTTTAAAATGTAAGATCACACTGAATTCTGAGCCAGAGTAGCAGAGGTCAAAATCTAGCCCAGAAACTGAGCTGTTGCAGATAAGAGCACATTTTTCCTACAGGAATCTGTCATCCATTAAAAGTTAGTGAAAGTTTTTGGAGAGCTCTAAGCTCACACATCAGTTTTAGCTGCCAGTTAAGTACCTTGGCTTTATTCCTTTCTGTTAAAACATGGGTAATAATTCTTATATACTCTAAAAAGTTTAACACAAAGTCACACACAACACTTTGTCTGTAAACCTTATACCTTAAATACCTCATGTCTTAACACTCACTGCCCCATTTCAAACTCCAACTTCATTAAGCTTCTTCAGGCAGCATCAGCAAGGTTTGGGGTCTGGGCTTCCACAGATCACAAAGGGCTCCTGGAAAGCTGTGAGGGGTGTGATTTACAACCCCAGTGGTGGTAAATGGCTAAGGCAGGATGGCTGTTGAGGGAAGAGTGCCAAAGGGGATCAGAAAACATCCCCTGTGGCAAACAGTGGAGAGTTGAGTAGGGAGAAATTTAATGAAATGTAACAAGGGCAAGTGTAGAGTCCTGCATCTGGGCAAGAACAACCCCAGGTACCAGTATAGGCTGGGGACTGAGCTGTTGGAGAGCAGTGTNGGTTAGAGAGGTCCCTTCCAGTCCCTAACATTCTGTGATTCTGTGAAACAGACATAGAAGTAAACAGCAACTTCTTGAACATGTTCTCTGGAATATATTTTGTTTCCTATAAATTCAGTCTCGCTCTCACCTCCCCCCCCTCCTCTGTATTTACATTGCAAACGTGACTATTGCATCATTAAACTTTGTTTTAGAAAACAAGAACATTAATCTCAAATTTGATTGCTGCCTCTTTTGATTACTTCCCAGCCCATCCAAAAAAAAATTAGGATATTATTATTACTATTACTCATGCCTGCAGTTTATAAATACAGAGGTTAATAAAGCCATTTCATTCCCTGGGAACAAGTCTAGATTGATCTGTCTTTCTGGTTTATCACAATCTGCCAGCTGTGGGAGATAATCTACATTAAGAAGTGGTGTCCCTATGATTAATAGCAGTCTTGCAGGCCACAAACATACCCATTAGATTTCACATTTTATCTGCTAAATACATTTCAGGGGAGTAACTTTGGAGGACAGGGAGAGTGTGTCACAACTGTAAAACTTTGTTATTAAATCCAGAATTAACTCCACTTAGTTATTAAATCCACTCAGAACCACCACAACCTTCTCTGCTACATAAAAGCAATTTGGAGACCAGGTCCAGGTTCTCAGCCTAAAAACAAGCAGCTGGAAGGGTGGTAAATGTAGAGAAACACCAGATCTTAACCCACCTAACTGTACATTATCCAAACTTGCCTGGCACCACAGCCTTGGATCATCAGGCACCTGAGAGGAGCAGCCTCAGAGGTCCCCAGCACCCCTTCAGGCCATGGTTCTGTTGTAACACATGTACACACTGTTGGACTTTCACACCCAGCAATTCTCTTCATGAAAGCACAGGTGTGATCCGCACTGACACAAAGGTTTGAGTCCAGTTCAAGACCCTAATAAGCATCATCTGCAACAATATCACCTGCAGCAAGCTCCAAAAATCTAATTACTCAGGGAAAAAAAGGGATGGATTTTAGCAGCTCTGAAGTAGTCATCACTACACAGTATGTGATTTGGTAAACTAAGTGCGGAATTGATTTTTTTTTTATCAGCCATCATTTATTTGATTGATTTCCTCTTGCCATCCAATCTTGTTGTAATTTTTGTACTCAGATTCAGTGTGCAGAAGGCACCATCACCTTGAACTATGCACTCTTGCCCTCAGTAGCTTTAGAAAAATCTCTTTTCCAAGGGAGAGCATGTAACAGCTACAACTCCACCAGGAAGATGTTCTGGCATTCACCTTGAACTCCTGGATCCATCTACTTGATCCAAATGACTGCAAAAATCCAGGACCTGTCTCAAGCCCTTTGACAACACTTTGCAAAGTGCAATGAATGAAACTGCAGCATATGGGGGAAGAGAGCTGTAAAAACACTCAGTCTGATTTCCATCAAGCAACAGGAGATGGATGCAAGATTAAATCAAGATCACCTGCAGAGATGTGAACAAACATTTATTAGATATACTCGCCTCCACAGACTCACTCTGCCATCCCATAAAAGGCAGGACAACCAGGAATTATGACTATCTGTGGCTGCCCATCTGTCTTATCTGCTGGTGATTCGCACAACAGCCAACACTTGCCTGCAAAAGAGATCAAAGCTGGACCCTGAAACATTTCAATTTAACTCCATGGCACAAGGCAGAACCTGCTTT
Source organism: Brachypteracias leptosomus (assembly GCA_013401335.1). NCBI lineage: Eukaryota > Metazoa > Chordata > Aves > Coraciiformes > Brachypteraciidae > Brachypteracias > Brachypteracias leptosomus. Next base: position 300,425 of record VYZX01012191.1, read on the forward strand.
TCTATCCCCCATATGCAACACCAACACCCACAAAACTCACATTAAAAATCATTAGGCACATTTCAAATCAAATTAATTCTGCAGATGGAGAAGTGTTTGTGATAAACCCCTGAAATACTCAAGTTTTCTTCAAGTTTTTTAGCTTCTGTATGGATACTACAAAAACCCAACACACTTGCCAATGTTGGTGGGGAGAGCACAAAATGAGTGCAGCAGTGTAAAACAGAAGTGCCAGACTCATTTTACACAGTTCAGCCACTTCCTCCCACAGAATGCTGAAGGGAGAATACAATGCATCTAAAAAAGCTAGCCACTGCACAACCTTGTAGCCACTAGTGAGGATGTGACAAACAGATGCACTGGATTTAAACAACTAAACCTTCCCTCCTGGGAGCAGGAGAGGCTGATCATGATAAATTACTCTGATAAATGCAGATCATCCTGCTCTTTGGTATCGAGTCATCAGCATTTATTTTGGTTCCAGTAAATAACTGCACCCCCGGGATCATTTTACTATTCAAGTGTTTGCATAAACCTGTTCCGAGTCACTGCCCACATTCCCTGGAGATTCACCACCAAGACAAAGTCATTCTTTCTCCTGGCTAATGACAGTGATAGCCCCCAGTCCAGGCTCCCTCATGAAATATTCACACAGCCAGCACTCTGGAAACAACGCCCTTGTTCAAGGGAGCAGAAGATTTACATGGAAGTCACCACTGAGGGCCCTTTCTCCATTACCTGCTCTGGTTACAGCAGCATGAAACCCCAGCTTGCAGCCAGGCAGACTCACCATGCAGAACAGGGATGGGAGGGGGGGGGTCAGTAATGACAATTACATCACTTCAGCTTTCAAAATTAATTCAAAAACCTGGGGCATGACTACAGCAGTGCAGTTCAGTGGCAGCAGTGACAAAAAGGCTGATGAACAGTTGTAGGGCCTCCTGGCTCATCAGCTGACACCAGCTCATAGCCAGAACAGCCAGGACACTTCCATGCACAGTAAGAGTGTACTTACAGTCCCACACTGACACCTGTACTCTCAGGATTTAGCCATTTGCAGAGGCAGAAGGGCAGCTTTCAGCTCTCAGGGCAGAACAACCCTTTGCCATCTCCTCCAAAGAAAAGGCAGCAGATCAAAAGCTGCAGCTTATAGCTCCAGGTGAGCATCTGCACTCAGACAGAACCTGTCCCTCAGGTCAGAGGGTCACTTAGATCAGGTTCTTGTGGCTCTGACATACACAGAGATTCCTGCACTTCTGTAGTAACTTGTACATACAACATAGAGGCCTCTCACCTCTCAAGAGGAGCAACAAAGAAGCTGAGGACAAAATAGTTCATTGTTTGAATTATGCATCAGTCAGAGACAGCAATGAATTGTCACTGCCTCTGTATAAAGCCATACCCATTGACTTCAGCTGTGCTCACTACCACAACAATGAGCTAACAGTGGGAAGTATTTTATTGCTGTGCTCACCTTATTCATGACCTGAACTATGATATGTGGCTTTCCTGGCTTACGCTACCCTTTGATCATGGTGTTGCCATATTTTGTCACTCAGTGAAAACCCAATGCCTAATTTTTCATAAAATTGCTGGATAGCAACACCTCCCTTCCCTGCTCTAAATCATCTCCCAGGGCAGGTGGCTACAGAAAATGCAGTTTCCTTTTGGTCAGTGACCTCTAGTGGTGAGCACAGAGGAGAGGAGAAAGGAGCACAACACAATTACACAGGGGAAGAATTTTTCCCTCCTCCTTCCAAAGGAAAGCCAAACAGTTCATCCATCCTCCTCTTGCAAGCTGTAGTGCACAGTCCCTACAAGCTGAGGTACAGGAGCTCTTGCACAGCAGCCTGACTTGCCGCCCCCAAGTCACAGAATCATTGAATGGTTTGGGTTGGAAGGGAGCCTTAAAGCTCATCTAGTCTATCCCCCCTGCACTGGGCAGGGACATCTGCATTCCAGCAGACAGACCCATGGGCAGATACAGTAACAGGACTGGTGTTCAGATACTGAACTGGGAGTCACAATGACAGAGATTCACTGACAGATCTGGATGTCAGCCCTGGCAGTAATTCTTCCCCAGACTGAACACAACAGATTAACACAGCAGCACCTGCTTGGTCACCAAGTCACAGTGAGCCAGCAACTATATCCAACATTCCCCAAAGTATGTTCTTCTTTGAGACAGTTTCTCCAATAGCTCATGTTTTACTCTCCCTCTAACTAGAGCCTACAGATTCAAATCCAGCAGGTAATACTTTAATCAATTCATCTAATTGGTGACAAAGACCTGACAGTTCTACCCTTGTTGTAGCAGTGGTACCTTTGCTTTCTTCATGTGGCTCATGACATTGCCAATATCTTCAACATCAATGACAGAATTTGCGCCTCCAGCTTCCTCACCATCAGCCTCCTCCTCACTACTGGTTTCAAACAATTCTTCTGCCTGCATAAGAGAAAAAAGAAGTTAAGAATGGATCTGAATGTTAAACAGAAGATCTTCATCTATGCTAACCAGGGAAATCAGCTCTCAATCAGTGAAGACTACCAAAAAACAAGTAGTCTACCAACAACCTGTCTAATGTCTATGAGATGCCTTTAAACTAGGAGCTTTTATCAGTATGTATTTAAGAGTTCAGGAGTACACAGACCTCCTGAAACTCAGTCCAGGTATCCTGCCTCTGATTTCCTCACGTGCTTGAGAAGTGATCACATGAGAAGTGATCCAGGAGTCCAACTCCCACTGCACACTAGGACAGCCTGGAAGCCTAAACCCCTTTAGCTCCTCCGTATGCCCCTCTCTGAATGCACAGGGAAGGAGAGAGCTCTTTCTAAATCATACTCTTCACAGAGCAGAAAAGTTTCTCTTTCTGCATACAGCCAAGGTACAGCATAACAGTGGTGGTGTAACAGCAAGATTTATTCCTCTCTCTTGTTCCTGTTGTGACCTTGACACTCAAACCCACTCAGTCAGAAGAGCCCCTAATTTTCTACAAAATTCAACATGGCCATAGCAATCCTTTCCAACCCATAAAAAAAATCGCTTGCAGGGAGGATTAAAGGACCATAGCAGCTCTGGGTCTTGCTCTGTAGAGCAAGAGGATTTATTCAAAACCTGTAATCAACACCACTCTGAAAGACACATAAATCACAGAATCACAGTGGGGTAGAAGGGGCCTCTGGGGGTCATCTTGTCCAACCCCCCCTGCAAAAACAGGGTTACCCAGAGCAGGTGAGTGATTACAGGCACATACACTCAGAGGAAATACAGCAGGACTTGCTCAGACAACACTCCTCCAACTGCCTTTAGAAAAGCCTTGGGATGCAGGCAAAGCACTTAAGCTTCAGCAGTTTGAAGTGGAAGCATGTTAACTACTCACAGGGAACTAAATGCTTCACTTGGCCATGAGATAAAGCAGAGACTGACAAAAACCCAGACTGGCTCCCTGGAGTGTCTGTCACAACATTGACCTCCCCCTGTTTAAGAGGAAGACTCTCTCATCATATAAATACCATCCACCCTCAGTCCATCACTAAGTTCTTTGGTCCCTCTTTCTGGATGGCTTATTCTACTTGTTCTCTGCTGTGGGGTCTCATCCCTCTTCCCCAGAACACAGAAGTACCAAGCTCCCACAGCACCCTCTGGGCTGTAGGAGGAAGGAGAGAAGTCAAATTGTGCTCCAAGAGGCACCAAAGCAGAAATAAGGTCCCACAGACTTTGGCTCTACCTCCATATTCTTGTATTCTGATGTCCCATGTTCATGATCCGAGCTCTCCTTGTTCTGCTTCCCCAAAGATTTGCACTTCCCTTGCTTGCACTCCCCACTGCAGGGCTTCTTTTCCCCTCTGCAGAGCGCCTGGAGCTGACTGAGGAACTTGGCTTTCCAGGCTCCAAAGTCAGCCTCGAGGCTGCCGTGCCTGCTCTGGGCCACGTTGCAGTCCCCCTCAGCACGAGGCATGACCCGGCTGGCACTCAGCATCCACAGCCACCTGTCAACCCTTCTTCCAACCTAGGACAGCAGGAAAGTCAGAGGAAAATTAAAATCGAGCCTAAGTCAAACAAGCAGGTAACGATGAAAGCAAGGACCAAGCCTGGAAATAGAGCAACTGAGCTGCACAGGGCCCCAAGGCAGGGACTTCTGGGCTCCATCCCACCTGCTGACTCAGAGCAGGGACACAAGGCAGCCCAAACACCACCACACCCCCTGCCCCAGGCTCCCATCTGAGAATACCCCTGCTAGCACACTGATGGGATGAGAGATGAGCTCTTATCTGAGCCAGACTGATGGGGATAGGCTTTTTAGCAGGGCCTGTTGCAACAGGACAAGGGGTGATGGTTTAAAATTAAAAGAGGGAGATTTAGACTGGATACAAAAAAAGTTTGACACTGAGGGTGGTGAGAGTCTGGCCCAGGCTGCCCAGAGAGGTGGTCGATGCTCCATTCCTAGAACCATTACAGGTGAGGTGGGCTGGGGCTCTGAGCGACCTGCTCTAGGTGCAGATGTCCCTACTCAGTGCAGGGGGTTGGACTAGAAGACATTTAAACGCTCCTTCCAACCCAAACCAATCTGTGATTCTCTGGGAACAAGCTTTTTCTGACTGAGAAAAGTCACACTAAAGTCACACTAAAGTATGTAAGCTGGAGAAAAGTGCTCTAAACTAAAAGGCAGCAAGTGAGAGGGTTTACAGTCCTGTGCCCTCATGCACCAATAGAAAGCTTTCAAAGCTGGGAAATTAACTCAGTAAGGATTTGCCAAATGTATTAGTATGCCTCCCAGATTAATGCAGGACTCACAGGACTCCTGTTTCATTTCAAAGGGCAGCACAATCACTTCAAAGCTGTAGTGCCCATGTCCTAAACCCAGTCCCTGATCAAGTCCACACGACAGCTGCAATGCTCACATAAACCACCACTATCAGTTTTGCAGCATTGCAGCAAGCTCAGCCTTTCAGAGGAGCAGAAATCAACAGAAGGGGCACAGGAAATCACAGAATGACAGAATGGTGGGGACTGGATCTCATCATCCAGCCCCCCTGCTCCAGCAGGTCACCCAGAGCAGGGTGCCCAGGATCATATCCAGGTGGGTTTGGAATCTCTCCAGAGAAGGAGACTCCACAACCCCTCTGGGCAGCCTGGGCCAGGCTCCATCACCCTCACACCAAAGAGGTTTTCCCTTAAGTTTAGGTGGAACTTCCTGGGTTCCACTTTGTGCCCATTGCCCCTTGTCCTGTCCCTGGGCGCCACTGGAAAGAGATGGCAAAGAGCTACTTACTGTGTTGTAATGATCAACATAGACTGAGTTTCCCAAGCCAAACACAGCATATCTGAGGCCCTTCAGGTAGGTCTTCCCATAGCGAAAGTCATTGGCAGCCTCTTCCAACCACTTGCAGAACCACACTGCACTCTCTGTTGGCTGCCCATCTGTGTATGTAGCTACCAGGAACACACAAATGTTCCTGCTGGTTGTCTAATAATACAAACAGAAGAGAGTAGAAAAAAATCGCTGCACTTTGCACAACATTTCACATCAGAAGAGAGCTGTAACACCTGGGCAGTTGGAAGAAGTCAAAAGATGAGATTATTGGGTCAATGGTCTCTGGTGTGGGATGCTGCAGGTGATAATTCCAGCAGTTGGGAATGACCATCCTCCCTGCGAAGCCATCTTAAACTAGCCAAGAGAAACCAAGCTGTCTTTCCCCTGCTTAACAGGGACACAGCAGGAAAATAGACCTGGGCATTTGCCCTCCCCACCCCAGTCAACAGCTTCTTGAACAGACTCTTGTAGCAACGAAGTCCCCCATGGATTCAAAAAGTGACTATTAACATTCACAGAAGAATCCATCACAGATTACTTAATATAAATACACTTCACAATAAGTCTAACCTACAAGTCTAAAAAGGCTGCAGAAGCATCACCACCTACTTATGGTTTTGAAGCCTTTCCTGGCGTCCAGTGCAGGGACAGAATAGGGACCTTGTGCAGCCACTCCCACAGAACTCACACCAGAGCTACAGAACTAGCTCATACGAGGTCACTGTCAGTCATTCTAAATGATTCTTTCCCAATAATCTTCAAGGTTTAGGTATTTCCTGCTGAGGGTTGAGAGGTTATACTTGCTTACACAAGAGAAGCAATTTTCAGCATGCATCTTTGGGGATTTCCAGGATAATTGGAGAGAAATACAAGAGGAAAAGAACCTTCACAATCCCAGGAAAACTGTATTTTTCAGATTTCTGACATACCTACCTCCTCTGATAAACAACCATCTGGATCATAGTCTCCCATGCTAATGACTTCCACGGGCAAATTAAGGGAATTAACTGCTTCAGCCAGATCTTTGGCAAATCTCTGAAAAGTAAGAATTGTAGAAAGTTATCGATTACTTAAACCCAACAAGCCCTGCTATGCTCAGTCACAGTCACTTCTCCCAGCACAGAGAGAACAATGACACATGGGAACTGGACATTGGCCCTATAATTCCTCACATAAAAAGTATACTGGCTGAATTTGAATGACTAATGATTTCACATTTACACTTCTAAATTTCTTTTTTGAGAAAGCACCTAAAGCAACACTTCTCTCTCAGAAGAGCTGTTAGCAAATTAAGAGTATAAGAGTAACATTTAAGCTTCATAAACAACATCTTCCCTTCATGCCCCACTTAAAGGGAGTAGAAAAAAAAAATGTTATTTTTATATAGTTTTCATTTATCTTTCACAATGGGCAACAACTTCCAATGACTTAATGAACTTTCAGATGAACTTTCCAAGTTACACACAGTGCAGTGCTTCTAAGGCAAGCAACATACTTGAATCTCAACACCACTTCAAATGAACTCCATGTATGTGGAAAAAAAAGTAATTTATACCTTTGCTGTGCCAGTCTGAGACCCATAGAAAATCTTCACCCCAGCAACATAGACCTCCTTTGCCTGCAGGGTGGTGTATCCATTGACTAGTTTGCCTTCTGTTCCTTCAGAAGCAGCAGGATTCCCATTGGATTTTTCACCCTGTGGAACAAGGGCTGTGTCACATTCAATCCCTTTTCAAAGTGATGGTAACCCCATTTTCCCAAAAACATTTAAAGTTCAAATCCTGTGCCCAGAGTCTCAGCACCACACAAATGCAAAGTATTTTAGTTTCTCTCACACCTGGAGAAACACACAAGTAACTACTTCTCTGAACTAGGCCATGCCACAACACACTCATCTCACACACCTGGGAGACAACAGGACCCAGCTGAACCCAAGAGCCTCTCAACTCCTGCACTAGAGCTCCACTCATCAGCACAAGGAGGTTTTAAACTCCTGAATGGCCTAGTTCCACTCCCATCCTAAACCTAATCCAACCTTGTCACTGACAGCACTGGAAACAGGAATGTGAGAACACTGGGCACAAGCAGAGGGATTTACATGAAGTGACAAAGCAACCCAGGCCAACACAGTGTGAAGAGTTCAGCTGAGACCTGCTCTAACACCAGAGCAACCAGGGCACTTGGTTACCCACAAACATCAGACAAACTATACTGAAGATTACAAGATGACACTGGGGATTTGCAACAACCTAGAGAAGTAGCACTTTTCAGTGCACCAGTGAGTGTCTTTGCCCAGCAACCACTCACTTCCACACAGATTTGGGGGGTTTTCTCAGACAAAAGTGCTTACACATTTAGTTACCTTCTTTTTGGTTTTGGAGGTGGTGAACTGAATGGCAATCCAAATGCTGATCACCAAAGCAACAGCAGAATAGACGTAAAATCTGTGGAGCCATAAGGACACCAGGCAAGTAGAGAAGAAGTTCCACGTATCCATTGAGATATCTAAATCTAGAATAAAACACAGATGTAGCAAGAGCAGACTCTTGTAGTATGAATTTAGAGTGAGCACACAAAAAATATCACATAGTACCCACAGTGTCACACTGTTAGCTATTCCTCAGGCTCTGCAGAAAACAGCTTTTGGCTAGAGACAGGACACTACAGTTGAATCACCTTCACCTCCTCAGAGCTGTGTCAGCTGAATTTCAACTATGTATCCAAGCTAACATTTTAGACTCACATGGAAACTCTGGAATTTCCTTAGATAGAACAGGTTCTGTTACAAGGAAAGACAGAAAATACTTGTGCTGTAAAAGTGTCTGAAAGTAACAAGTCCTTGTGAAACACCCACTGTATTGCACTGGCCTCAGTTTTGCACAGACCTGACGTGCAGATTTCTGGAGCTAAAAAGCTCCATTTCAAGGTGGAAACCATCTCCACAGAGCTTGCTGCTGAACACAACCCTTGCCTCTATGCATTAGATACTACAATGGTTGCAACAGCTTTGACCTAGTTTCAAGGCCAGACTGAAAGCTGGAGCCCAGTGAAAGCACTCTCCAAATTATATCAGGTGAGTGGGGGTTAGTTCAGAACAACTGAGATTCTCAAGTTGGCTCAGAACACTCAGGGACATAACCCTTGTAAGCCAGTGGCACACTTGCAGGCTGCCTGTGATTGTTTCACACAAAACATTCAAGAGCTTAAATAAGGCTTATTTATGACACTCATGGACTGAGAAACACAAACGACACCCTCCTATAGTTATCTGCAGCCCTCCTGGATCTTGTTTTTGCTGATATCTCACAAAAGCACAGAAACTGAGGCTAGAAACTGTTACCTTGCTCTTCCCCCAGGCTGTTACTTACAGTACCAGATCAAAACTCTGAGGAGACACCCCTCAACCCTCCACCAGCAACCTCCCAAATGAAAGAGCTGAGAGCACTTGCTGCCTTATCCGCAGCCCCTGTGCCCCCGGCCCACACCAGCAGCAAAACCCTCGAGAAGGGGGCTCCAGAAACCCCGCAGCACCTCCCCCCTGCCATTACCCCATGGCACTCACCACAGCTCCCCAGCCTTACCCCCTGTTTCAGCTGCCCCCCCCCGCCCTCACCCCCCCGCCCCCCCCCCCCCCCCCCCCTC